>CM035226.1:52920638-53520638 GCA_020226215.1 Sindora glabra
AAATCATAGATTCATAAGTAGATAGTGTACTTAACCAAATACAAACAACCACACACATCCATCTAATATCATATATATATATATACAAATATAACAATACTCAAGCATAGCCATATTTCTAGCATATATATATCACATAACATTATTAATTATTATTGATAGCAAATGCCAGAAATTGAAAAAATAAAAAATAATAATATTTAATCCACCTTATGCTTTTCATTACCCATAACCACTCATAAACCCATCCTTACCTATCTAAACTCCTTAATTGTTTACAAACTTTTTCAATTTCATATCATTTCATAATATTTCAATAAAATTCCTCTATATTTCCATACCAACCCTTCTAATTCACATTTTCATGCATAGTATCACATCCTATTGGAATTTCATCAATCATAAATACATATTAATCATAATCATATTTCCCTTGGTTATTCCATTATCAATATTATAAATATTAATATTTGCATGGCTATTGTGCAATTATAGAAGCTATATGAACATACATGAACTCATATTAGCATCAAATAATTAAACTAGCATCTAAAGAGATAGTAATCAAGTATATACTCGAGTATGGAGGTCTAGAAATGAATTTTGGCCCTTATAATCGAGTAAATATTTGCATAGGGTTGTCCAATAGCAACTTTGGATATTATATTTTATGAGTAACTTAAAAATTATAGATTTATTATTCATAAACCTTGATTCATATGAAAATAGACTTAATGAACTTTCCACAAACTAATCTTTTGCATAAAATAATTAAGTTTTAACAAAGTTATGCCTTTTAGAATTTAGATATAGAAAATTCAATTTTTTACAATCATGAAATTCTAACCTTTGTATATTATTTTAGGGATATCGCAAAATATACATAAGATATTGATTTAAGCTAATTCCATTTAAAAATAGATTTAATTATCTTGTTAATTATAAGTGGCTTGCTAAAAACAAGTGTAACACCAATAAGATATAATCTTTCAAAGATGATGTAATAATGATGTTCTAGAATACTCGAGTATAGACATCTATAGAATAATTTTTCAATTGGTATTTGAGTATATACTTATTTATAGCTATTCAAAAAGCTCCCATCATGTGATACTTGAGTATCTATATCTAAAGAGCTATTCTAAGGTCATACTTATTTATATACTTAAGTGTAATTCCCAAATTTTGCTAATTTATAAATATTCAACTTTCCCCCAAATCAATATATATATTTCAAATAAACTAAAATTCATCACAAGTTCATTATTTAAACTCATTTTCAAGGCATAAAACATCATAATCATCCACTACAAGCATAATTCACACAATTTGTCAACAAATCCCTAAATTTTTAGCATTTAACTATTATAACATGAAGGCTTTGTAAAACATAAAACATAAGCAAATTATCTATTTACCTAAGTATGGAGAAGGGTAAAAGGAGAGTAGAATAATGATTGATTAACACTATTTATCATAAAACAAAATTATCAATTTAAATCTCTAATCTTCACATCTTAACTCAATTCCTTTCAACTTTTTAATCAAAACTTAGAAATTAGAAGAATTACCTTAGTTGTAAAAAAGGATAATGATTCTTAGGTTTTCCTCGCCAAATCATTTACCAATTTGTTGAATTTTTTAGAAAGAAAGGAATTAAAAAAGGAAGGGGGAGGACAAAGGCAAAGAAGCCTCCATAAAAATGGAGAGAAAAGAAGGCATTTATAACTCTAGAGATAATTTGGTATTTTTTAAAAAATTAAGGGTAAAATAAAAAAAAATGATCACTAAATATTTTCTATATACCCCTATCCAAATTTAATTGTATCCTAATTTATATTTAATTTTACTTTTCCTATTTCCCATGTAATATCCAATTGCTTTTATATAAATTTTTACCCTAAACTTACCCATAATGATTTGTTTTTTCACATATATATAGGTATTAATTAAAATATAAATATCATAAATAAAAATCTAATTTCATGTAGGTCTTATATTTAATTTTTAATTATATGTATTTTCATAATAAAATCTCAATTTTCCTAATTTAATCATTATCCTAACCATATCCACAATAAATAATTAATTATCATATTTAGAAAAAAATATTATCACAAAAGTATTGCCAGAACAATTGTCATTACAAAAAAGAATGCTACTAGAATAAATAATGCATACAAAACAGCCAAAATAACTATCAATGCAAAATAGAAGTATAGTTAGGTGAACATTAACTCACAAAATAAACCATTGGCAAAAAAAGAAGTGCTACCAAAATGAACATTAGCACATAATACTATTAGGATGATTATTGAGCACAAAAGAGAACTACAAGAGAAAAAAAACTTAAAAGTTTATGGTGGCATGTGAGGTGGTGCATAGCAGCAAAGAGTTGGATTTGTTAGATTAGCACCATCTAATCATAATGGTGTCGATAGTGAACACTCAAGCGTGGTAAATACAATAGATCAAGGTTAGAGATACACAAAAGTGCAACAGACTCGGGAGGCATGTGGCTAGTTGGAAAAGGATGGCACTTTAATTAGCTTGCTAGTCAAAACCTATCGAACACAATGGTACCAATAGTAAGATGAACAAATGTTAGGCCAACCAGAGAAAGTAATGGTAGCAACTTATTACAAAGGTGAGCAAAAGGAAAATCTAATAAAAAACTAAGGAAAATTAGGATGATCAGATAATTAAATTTAAGTTTTGATAAAATAAAGAAATAAAGATCGAAAGGATAAAAGAATGGTAGGAAAGTTATACCAGAAGTTAAAACATGTTGATACAAAAAGAGTGTTGTGTTGAAAGTGACAATTACAAGGCGTTAAGGTGGTTAATATCACTTTGATATCATGTTGAAAAATAATTAGGGTTTTAAAGAAAAGAAAAAGGTAGAAAAGTCGTAGAGAACTCTAATAATAATTACAGAATGATTTTTTTTTAACCATATAAGTTTCAATTTTATACTCATATTAATCTCATTTTTTATTTTAATTTATAAATAACTTTCAAGATTTTATGATTTAAATTATTTACAATTTGTTTTAAATTAGTGAATATGAAAATAATATAAATTTTATTTTAATTATAAAATTAATTTTTATTTATAAAAAGCTAATTTAAAGTAAATGAGAATATATATTAAATAAGAATATGCCTAATTAAAATAATATATTATATATTTTTTACTTTACAAATAATAATATAAAGAATTAATAATTTTAATATAATCATGTATATCTTATTTTCTTTCCTAATAATTTAATACTAAAAAGTGGGTTATTATATATATTATTTAAATAAAAATATATTATATATGATCAATTCTTAATTTATGTTATCAAATATGAAATATATTGTATATAATTAATTATTTTAAAATTAATTATTTCTCCATCGTTGCCCGAACTTTTATATTTTTTGCTTTCCATCACGTCAACAGTATCTCTGGGAGGTGCCATACCAAAAAATATTAGCCATCCATTTTAAAATCAAGAAATTCAATGTTTTACTAGTTTCCCTGTTGTTTAAGGTATGGATATCCGGAATCGTACTCTAGGTACGCTAGGATTGTCGGAGAAGTTACTTTGCTCATTGGGAACCACTATTGCCACGAAGGGTACCCGGCCTTCCTCTGGGACAAGAAGTAATAGACCCTCACAGAATCCCGTCTTGCTTCCCAATTCCAAATGCCATATCAAATGTTTCTGATAGTCGAAATTGAAATCTCTGATTGACAGAGGTAGAAGTACAACCATGATCTTTGCCTCGTAGTTCTTGTTCAAATCCTAAGGTTCTTCTGTAATTCATATTATGTCCAACATGACAGCTGCAAGAAGCTGCTTTAAGTTTCCTCTCCAGCCAAAACTGCAATCAGAGCTTCGCTGCTACCTCTCGTTTTTCCAATTTGGGTTCAACTTCGAACTTTCCGTATATGCATTCTGATGCCGTCAGAAAAAGCGGATGGTAAGTATGCAACTGGGACATTCTTTCTGTCCCTCCCTAACAGAGAAATTTTTACATATGCTATTGATTGCTGTAATTTTGGTTGAGCACTGAGATGGGCAGAGTTCAATTTTCATGTCCTATTAACTCTCAGGCGCGTTATAAGCTTTATCAGTGTTTTGCTAAACGATGTCGCTTTATCGCTTCATGTGTTAAGATTTTCTGAATGACTATTTGTTTCAAAGAGTAGTACTTGAATTCTATTCTGGCATCTGAAGTTAAACTGCGTAAGCTAAATGGTTATTTAATTGGAGCAAAAACTTAGCTATGTGCAGTTTGCCTACGGCCTTAATGCATTTCTTAACTTATTCAATTTTTATTGCTGCAAAAACATCAGTTAATGTCTCTTGGATATATATTTTTCATGTTTAAGTCCTCTAGGATGATCCTTGATTTGAAATTCTTTCTGATTAATGATGCACAACTAATTTACTGGAACCTTATTCTTGGGTCTAAATTATAGTGTCTCTTCTTGTAAGAAAATCATGTTATACCCAACTCAATCAATTCCTTTGATTCTGGCAGTTCTTGATTGATGAAAGATAATTTATTGGCAGTTTCAGTTTTTTTTACAACAGATGCATCTCCTGACAATGAGAGAGTGACAGATGAGGTCTTGAATGAATTCCTTGCCAC
The DNA here is from genome assembly GCA_020226215.1 of Sindora glabra. NCBI lineage: Eukaryota > Viridiplantae > Streptophyta > Magnoliopsida > Fabales > Fabaceae > Sindora > Sindora glabra. The sequence continues at coordinate 52,925,289 of CM035226.1, forward strand.
CATTGAAAAAACTCCTACATCCTGGAAGTCTATCATGCATATATTTATAGAATGTGTAAGGCTGGAAATCTATCAGTTGCTGGCCAGATGCTTCAGATTTTAGATGATAAGAACATTTCCTTTACCCCCAGTGTCTATAACCGCCTCTTAGTAGAGGCAAGTCAGAAAAATGACATTAACTTTGCATGCCAAGTTTTTCAAGAAATTACTATCCTCCTGTGGAACCTTGAGTGCTGCCTCATATCTTAATTTTGCCAAAGCTTTCACAAAAACTGATGATTGTGCAGTGCTGTTTAGATTTGTTAAGGAAGCATTGGAGATGACTTCTCCAAGTACAGTTGTATTGAACAGGATACTATATGCCTTTGCCAAAAGTGGACAGAAGGATAAGGCATTGTTGATATTTGATCACTTTAAAAGACAGAATTTTAATCTGGATCTGATCACATATAACATTGTTCTAGATATCTTGGGTCGTGGAGGCTGTCTGGATGAAATGCTTCATGAGTTTGCATCCATGAAGGAAGCTGGTGTTGTCCCAGATACTATTTCTTACAATACTTTGATAAATAGCTTGCGGAAGGTTGGAAGATCAGATAAGTGTGTAAAATATTTTAAGGAAATGGATCAGAATGGAATAAAACCAGATATTCTTACATATACTGCATTAATTGAAAGTTTTGGCCGATCAGGAAATGTAGAGGAATCATTGAAATACTTTAGGGAGATGAAGCTGAAAGGGATCCGCCCATCTATATATAACTATCGATCACTAATCAGTAACTTGAGGAAGTCAGGGAAGGATAAATTGGCGTCAGAACTTTCGGAGGAGTTGCATTCATCTTCAACTTGTCTAGCTGGTCCAAAGGATTTCAAACAGAAAAGAAGGTGGTGAAGCACTAACAAGGCAGAAATTTTCAGATTCACCGGATGTCTTCAAGGGCATAGTTTTTCATTGGATGTACTTTTCTTTCTGACAACCTGGTAGCAGTATGGCGCTTGGTAGATCTTGTAGACTAGGATTATATCTTCTTTTTTTTTCCTATTCATTGTGTTAATTAAATAGAAAATTTTTTGGCACCTGCTTGTGAGTTGGAACCTGTCTTCCACAGTTCCACTTAAACCAGTGCTTGTTCGATGCCTTATACTCTTGAAATACATTAGATGATAAGATAGTGTCAATTTTTCCTTTTGCCATGCTTGTGAGTAATCTTTCTTTAAGGATTCCTTGTGATAGATGGATTTAAACATTCAAATGAACTTTGTACTGTGCAAACTGGTGCTTGCTTGATGCATCATACGCTTAAAATGCATTAGATGACCAGGTATTCTCTTGGTCAGTACCCCTCCCCCCAAATATTTATCGTATATTTTCTATAAGGATTCCTTGTATTATATGGGTTTAAACATTTGAATCAAATTTGTACTGTATAAAAGTGCTTATAATAGCATCAACAATGAATCCAAATGTTGAACATTTATCTTGTAGTCTAATAAAGAACTTAAATCCTGTTGGAGAAAGAGGACAAGCGGCAACATACAGAGTAACATCTACTCTGATATGTGTCAATGAAAAGCATATTTAGTGCAGTGCTAACTCTGAACTAAGATCTCAGATTCGACTCGAGTCTCGGCCAAATATGAACCGCCTTCCCCAGTCTCCCACCACCAAATATCTTGTGCGCCAGCTGACTAGCTTACTGTGAGTTTAGCGAATCATTAAAAGACGTTAACATTAAGCACCTGAACAAAATTCAGAGTCTAAATAGTAATATTACCTTGTATATACAGAATACCACAGCCACTGTGTGCTATGGCCAATTGAAATCCAATCTCCTGGAAGCTGAGCTGCAGTTTGTTCTCCTCCTAGAGGTGCAAACTGACCAAGATGCTTGTACCTTTGATTAGATCAACAAAAGTTCAAGTTCAGTCATGCAGCCAAGAACACACTTTGCCAGCAATTGATGAAAGACAAAACGAACAACAACTTGACTATCACCAGAAACACCAGAAAAATGTTACTTGCACACATTTCTTACAATTGAATGTGAATCAAATTAGCAAAGGTGAAGCTAGTTTGATTTACATTATGTCCCAGGTGCAAGTATAAGAAATCGCATATGTGGTGAAATTTTATCACTGCTTGTTTTGTGGGGACCTTGACAACACCAGTACTGGGAAAATTTATTGCAGAAAACTAGTGTGAACTTCGTTACCTAAAGGGACGAAACCTGTGACGCCCTGTTCCCCTGAACCTGAGAGGGCCTTTAGGATTCTTCTCACACTCCTCCATACGATTGAAACAGTCAGCCAGATAGGTACCTTGTTGAGCAGCTACCTAGAAATATACGAATTAATCAGCCGCCACCAAAACGCATACACGTGAGGTTTTGCTTTTGTTTAGTTAAAATTTCTCAGATTTTAATGAAGTGTGGTCCAGTTGATATACTTGTGCAGTCGGAGGAAGGTTCTTCATCTGGGAGTCCACTTCAGAAAGTGCAGATTTGAAGATTTCAATGTCCACTTCAACAGATTTTTCCTGAGATTTCTTCAGTAAGGCATCAATATCTTTCATTTGCTGCTTCTTTAAGTACAGCTCCACTTGCGGATACCTCTCTATAATGTCTCCAACGACTTCTTGAAAGTCTTGAAGATTTAGTTTTCCAGAATTGTTCTTGTCTGCTTTGTTGAATATCATGCTTATATCTTCCTGACAAAACCATTGAAGCAAAGGGAAGAATAAGTAATGTAGAACAAGTGAGCTATATAGAAAAAGCCAAAGAAACTAACATAATAGGTAAATATTCACTCAGCATTAAATCATACTGATCATTAAGCATTTCCAGCACCTTCATAATGATCCAAAAACAAAAATTTTAGACTGCACATACCATGACTCGCCGCTGCTGTATAGTGGCACAATCACCAAGAGCATAGATGTTATCAGTTCCTTCTACCCTTAGCCATTCATCGGTAGCTATTGCACGTCTGTTAACCTGTCACAGACATGTTTTAAAGTAAACTTAAATCTAAACAGTGACTTAAAACCTTTGAACTGGGTGGAAGAGTAGAACTAAAAAAAGGGGGGAACCTGACCGATCTCCTTCATGAAATCAAGTATTTCAGGACGAGTACCTATACCAGTTGACCAAACTACCATTCCATAAGGTATCTGAACAAGTTTACCACTGGTTCTATCTTTAGTATAAATTTCTTTATCAGATACTTTGGTAACCATTGAACCTAATTTCACATCAATACCATCTCTTTGGAATTTTGTTTCAGCAAATTCAGTAATTCTTTTATCAAACCTGCAATTAAACCATATCAGCACATTACAAAAACAAAAACGATAAATGTACTTAACTCAATGGACCTTACAGTACTCGTGTGCAATTGGCAAAATCAAAACAAGTCAAGCCAGTGAGTAAATGACTAAGTTTGTGAGCAGGAAAAAAGACCAGATTTGAAATTCCGGATGTTATAGAGCTATGGATTTTACATGTTCAAGATATGATCGCCAGCTTCAAGGAGAGTAATTTTTGCATAGTCCTTTAATGAAGGATATAATTTGGATAGATCCTCGAGTAGAAAATCATGAAGCTCTGCAGCAAACTCCACACCAGTTGGACCACCACCAACTACTACAAAATTTAGAAGTTTTCTCTTCTCTTCTTCGGATAAAGATGGGAGGCTTGCCTTCTCAAAGATATCTATCACCGTTCGACGAATTCTGAGAGCATCTTCAACTTCCTTTAGAAATTCAAGTAGCCAATTTTACATTTGAAATCAACAAATTGATGCAATACAATAGCAGATATGGTTAAACTTAACGTTGATCTGAGGGGAGAAATTTTTGCTTAATCTTGGTCTACTCTAGACTTAAAAAAAGAAGAAGATAGACACAGTATTGCAGTTGCAGGACCGCTAAGATTGAAACAAAGTGATCAGCATTTGTATTTTTATCGAAGAAAATACATTTTCTATATGCTACATGGAGTTATGGAAGATAACCATATTTTTATCTAAGAAATTACATTTCCTATATGCTACATGGAGTTATGGAAGATGGCCATTTTTTTTTTTCATGAAGGGAGAATACCTTCAAGAAGTGAGTATGCTCTACAACACCAGGAGTGTTAAATGTATTAGCTCGGGCACCCATGCCTATAACAAGGTAGTCGTAGTCAATAGAAAATTCTTGTCCGCCACCCAGATTTGATTGTTGAGTTGAACGACAGTAAACTTTCTTGTTCTTGGGATCGATCTTGTAGCATTCAGCTTCGCAGAATCGAATATCTAGACCTTTCTGTTGCAGGCAGTGATTAACAGCATAGCATTTTAGCATATTTGGCCAATCACATGATTTAATTAACAATAATGAGCTTGACATATATCAGTGATTAATAGTATGTTTAGAAAAAGAAATTGAGAGGGAATGGAAAGAAATGGATGATTACTTTACCAAAAAAAAAAAAAAGATGCCCCGCCATTTTTTTTTTTCTCACACAAACCATAAGCAACAATCCACAATTATCAAGAAGAGATCAATGGTACGAGAAATGAAGGTAATTGTCAACTTTTACAATATATCCTCATGAGAAAGATTCAAGGTAATGAATAAACCATTCAAAAATACTGCTCATATTTTGAAGAATACTACATACAAAAGAAAAAAAAAGGCTCATGGTATGATTAGCATAATTACAGTCGACTCACAATCAGACATAGATTGGATGCAAGTTACATCTATGTTTGATTGTGAGCTTGTGAAAATTTTCAATTTGCAACCAATGCTGCAACTATGCTAGATATAGCGATGGAACATAATACATTATACAAAATTGCAGCGTGTGTAAAAATACCTTCTTTGTGATACTGCGGATTGGTTCAACAATGCTTCTCGCTTCCACAGAGCCACAAGTAACACTTGGTAGCAAAGGAGTAAAGGCGAAATAGTTTCGAGGTGAAACCACTGAAATATCATACGAGGAACTCTTCAAACCTTTCAGAAAACTGGTTCCAGCCCAACCAGTTCCAAGAACCACCAGCTTCTTCTTCGGAGGTTCAACAATTTCATTTGTCAATGGTTTGGCATCAGAAAATGCCACTACACCTCCACCACTGCAGCCAGAAAATAAAATAAAAAATTCAAAAAATTCGATAAATAGGTAGATTCAAAACATGCTTTAGAAAACAAATCAGATCAAATCAAATCAAATTTAGAATAAAACAATACAACAACCAGAGAAAAACTGTCCCAAGAGGTTTATGAGTCAAATGGTTATATGATTAGCAAAGTTGCAAACAATTGCAACAAAGGAAAATAAGTATGTCTTGCAGTGCAAAATTATGAAAAATTGCAGTTAATGTAACATTGCAGTTGCAGATTGCAATTTAAAACTAGGCTTAAACTAATCTTCGTTTATTTATTGTATTTTTTCTTCCTAAAATTATAACGCATCCATTTAAGTAGGAGGGGCGGAAGAGAAGATTAGAGGAAAAGGCAATGACTTTTGCCGTGTAACATCAACTAAATAATCAAGCTTTGAGAATTATATGATAAAGACCTGACAGTGCATACAACAAGAACCTTGGACCACAATGTATAATCATGAAAAGCACCGTAAGCGCTCTTGTAGAAGGAAGACCAGCGCATTGTAAAAAACTGACTATTCCTGTTGTTTGATTTCTATTTTTATTTCACAGTTCTCTTTGTAAACAAGACTGAAATCTGAGAATTGGAGACAGTGAGAGGTTGCAAAGAATAATAGGAGCAGAAGAGGGTTTTATATACAAAAGTTGGCGAGATGAAAGGAAGTTATTACCACATTATAATAACAAGAACCCGAGTTTTTTTTTTTTAAAATTAGTGTTATTTTATTTTTATCGTTGACTTGTTAAATAAAAATATAAATAGTATAGTAAGACATCTGTATAAACCCAAATTGTACGAGGAAGAGGTCTCCCTGAATATGCGGATTGTCGAAAAATGGTTGAACCAATGGATCCACGAACGTGGGAAGTGGAGTGGGAGAGACATCATGTCGTTTGGTGGTCTCTGAGTGCAGCCTCATATTTTGGTTTTAATTTTTAGTTTAAGAAACTACTTTCCTTTTCCTCCACGTTCTCAAATTAACTTTATTGTGTCAAAAATGCCGACTTTCAGTGATGCAATGTCACGTGATATTGATCTTAAATATTTTTTAGCATCCTGAATTTAAATCAAGATCATATTATGCACAAAAGGTCACGCTATAAATGTCTAACTCTACCTGTCAACCATGTTAATGAGAAAATGCATTTATTTGATCAGAAGACAGTGAATTACTAAAGAACTTCATTTGACATTTGAATGCAGCTGAGGGAAGTCCATGAAAAGGGAAACGACTCTTCTATGAAGAAAAACGGAAACATTATTATGAGAGAAAAAAAAAACAACAGTCAAGGATTGGAAGGACATTAATACGACTTTCAAGGAAAATATTTCCCACTTAATAAAAATATTATTGAAGAATATGGACAACTTAGGTTTAACTTAATTGATGTAAGGTTATGGCATCGAGTTATAGTCAATTAGTTATACATGAATTGCTATATTTTCACGAAGCCCTACTTCAATTATATTTTCATCAATGGAGTGGATAAAAATAAGATTTCAATATTAGAATTTTTATGTAGATTACCATTAATTTTAAGTATTTTATTTTTTATATGACTAATTAGATAATAATCTAAGAAATTTTTATTTTCTAAAGTCTGATCTATTACTTGGGCTTATAAATACTTGATTTTAGATTAATGTGTTTGGCTATTAAAAAGTAGGTCTATACCTTTCTTAACTCGTAATGGAAGGACCTGATAAGATTTTATTTATATTAGTTAGGTTCTCTCTCCACTCCTAACCTAATTCATTTATTAGCTTGTTTTATTGAGAGCAACACAAAAAAAAGAAGAAAATTTATAATTATGGCATTCATCTGAATATTACCTTATTTAAGAGAATTAAATTCACAATAAAGGTACGCTTTTGCATTAATTTTATTTTTATGGTGTCTTAAATTCTATACAAAATTTAATTTAAATTCTTACATTCAACTCATTCAAATGAATTTCATTTTTAAATGATGTTTGATGTTGAGTAAAAAGAAATTTTATTTCATTTTATAATTTTTATTTTAATTATATTTGTGCCATTATGAAATCTATTAAATTTATTAAGAATTTCATTAAAATTCATTTTATTTTACATAAAATATATATTATATCAAAATTTTTACCTTGCCCTTAACATTTTATTTACTATAGGATACTATCAAATTTTACTTTTTAATTAAATAGCATGCATTTTTCAATATAAAAATTTCATTTACAAATAAATTAAAAATCATTATTTTTAATATAGTTTAACAATATAATTTATTTATAAATAAATTAAAATTATTTTTATTAAAATAAAATTAGTCCTATATCTAGGGAAGAAAAGTTAAGATGGATTTTGGAGAACTCTAAAGAGTTACGATGAGCTTTATTTATCATGGTCGTAATAAGGGGAGATACTTTAATAACGAAATTTAATTGGCTAGTGAGGTCTACGAAAAGCCTTGTGAAGAGATTTAAACATTATTTAAAGATTTTCATCGGTCAAACATTAACAATTAAATGGGCAAGCAAAGTTGGCTAATGGGATCATCTTGGAAGGGTTAAAAAAGAGATTTAAGGGTTTTGAGAAGAAGTGGATGGAAGAGCTTTTAACTCAGTTATCAACTAGGGACCCATTTCCACCTAAAGTATGGACATGAAGTGCTACTAATTCATAATCACCCACTAATCGGTGAGTTATAAAGGCCTTTCATGGAAGGTAGAAGCCAAGATCAATAAAAGACTTATCATTCAATAAAATTGATCAAGAAATCTTGAAGCAAAGGTATTCAAATAGTTGATTTCTTATAACTTTATTCTTCATTCTCTTGATAATTAATTTGTATGCAACAACCAAATAGTTGAATAAACCACTACTTTAGTTAAAGTTTGACATGATGCACTGAAAAAGGTCAAGTGAATTGATTGATCATCATTATAAGCATAAATTATTACTAAATCCAAACCAATTTCTTTTAAACATGTTCTTTGCAAAATAATGGTTCGTTCATGTCTATTTATTTGTGAAAAAAGATTTTGTTGATTGATGCTCTAAAAGTTATGAAGAAAATTATTATTATTGATTGACTAATCATTAGACAAATTAATAAAGAACATACAAAACTTAGAAAAATAATTTATAGCATATTACATTTCTAAAAAATATATATTTGTCATTTATATAAAAGAAGTTACAAAATATGATCCCTAAGCCAATCAATGAAAAATATATCCTTTACAAAATCTAACTACACATCTTTTCAATAATTACATACTTTTTCCATGTTATCTAAGAAATTGTTTCTAAGGAGTAGAAGAATCATTCATTGGGGAGATCCTAACCACTTAAAGAGATTATATTATCTAATGTGCCTTGGTTGATCACCTCTAAAGCTAACTAATCAATCTCACCAATAGCTTGACTAGTTCTAGTTTAGTGATCATATCAACAATGCAACTAAGCTTTTCAACTTCAATTGATTCACTTGTCCTTTTATCTTCAATATTGACTTCATTCTCCTTAGTATCTTTCAATACTAGCTTAACATATTTGAACTTGTTCATGTAGGAGAAATTGACAGAAGGAAAGAGAACTTTAGCTTGGCTTTCAACAAGGTTTTCACCTTTGGATAAATGTATTTGCTGCAAGTTCGTTGAATTGTTTAACTTTTTTTATCACTTTGTCCTAAGACTTGATTGCTTCATGCCAAGACTTGGCCAATTCTATAACTTTAGTCTTTAAATGCTCTTTCTCCTTTACTAATAATTCAAACTTTCCCCCTTAAAACAATTAATTATTTATTGAACTTACTGGTTTCATCTTCGTTAACTTCAATGATTTAATAGCCTTTTAAATTGATCACTTAAGCTATACATTCTTCTTATTAGTATTCTCGATGAAAGTTTGCCTTTCACTAATCAATTGATCTTTATAGTCAACCTCTTATTAAAGCTGAGTAATTTTTATCTCAAAAGTTTTATCGCTAATCTTCAATTCTTCTAAAGATTTTGAGAGATTGGCTATCTTTTTTCTCATCCACTTAAATCCTTCTTTATGTCTATAATGAAAGTTCTTGTACTAAACTATTCTTTCATAGGTGATTAAATCCTAAACATCTTACCTATTTTGTTAGCTAATTCCTTAATCAAAAAACTCTATAAGCCCATTCATTCTTACTTTTTTTCCCTTTATTTGTTCCATATCTTTAGGAAATAGTAGCTAATCAATCCTAAAAAAGATATAATTATCATCATCCAAGTAGAGGTTATCAATAAATTGACCAAGGGAGGAATTAACCTCTCTTGAGGATGTCAGATGATTTTCATGCAATCTATTCCTAGAAGCTAGATGCCACTCATTAAGGAGATTAAATTGACAAATTAACCTCGAAGCACCAAGAATATTTTTTTGTGAGTTAGATCATTGGGTTTGCCCTAACGCTAAGCCTCACGGGAATGATCCTTCACTAGCTGGCTAAATAAGAATCTCCTTTCGCTTTATGATTGATAGGTTTAGTTGATTTTCCTGTTCCTAAGTACTAGTTTGGGAGGAATGGTGAACAACGCTAGATTGCTTTTCTTCAATATGTTAGACAATTAACGTAGTTTCTCTTTTTTATTACTCATATTTAGCAAGTCAACCTTTTTTAGGCTTACTTTAATGCCTTTTTTGAAGTTATGCTAGCGAAGTACAACTAATTTTTCTTAAAGTTTCACCAGCAAGGGATTGATATTTTTTCTTCTTAGTACCATTCTTTTTCCCATAGACTAGTTCCCCTGTTGCTTTAACTACCTTCTTTGTGGCAACTTCTTTTAGTTGAACAAGTTTAAATACATGTTCCATTGACAGTTCCTCACCTTTTAAGTAAGTATATGCACAAGAAAGAAACAGATAAGAAAAATATCAATTTATTGTTCATAATAAATATCTATAAAAAGTTAAACACATTTTTAATTAATTGAATGCTAAAGGGACCATAAATAAGAACTTGTTGTATGTTACCTACAATCTCCTTATCAACTTTATCAAGTATAACTCATTTTGCTTAAGGACATATGCTCACGGCCAACTATATAATAGGGAATAAAGCCTTCCTATTTAGATGAAGCCAAGGTGGTCTTTATCTAGGTTTGACTCATCACCTTGAAATAGATATCTTTCCAACCATGTACATGTAAATTAAGATGATAAAAAATTAGTTGACCTTCCTTAGTAGAAATGTAAGCCTATGAACTAGCTCTCTTTATGGCATAGCAGAATAGTAAAAGAAATTATTTACTATTAGCCTCAAGCCAAACACTTGAATAATTAATTCAAAATAACAAATTACTTACCAACCATTGAATAATAATTAAGAAAAGTTAATCACATGTGAAGTGATTGACCTTTTTTTATAAAGCTTTTCATTAGTTCTAACTAACCTATAAAAGATTTGTATGCTCTTACATTAGAAATCATAAATTTTATAATCTCTGGACCATTATAACATTCATTTCTGGCTCTTCACTTTTCTCATCTTTGGAATCATAAATGATTAATGGAAGTATATAAGGAACATTACACTAGATCAACTATCAAAGACATTGGTTTAGTATTGTTTGATATAATGGTTGGTGTGTTGTTGCACTTTCTTAAATAACAACCACTGCTACTTTAGTCAATCTCTTGAATGAACAGTCATTTTCCAAGGTTAGCAATTAATGTTCTTCAATCCCCACACAAAGTAATTCTAGCATTGTGTACAAGTGGTTACAAACAATGAAAAATAAATATATACATACTTGTAAAGATCAAAGCAAGCAAATTTAAATTTTCAAATGAAGAATACGAAGAGTATGAAGAACAATTAGAAAAAGTTTAAAGAAAGCACTTCTTAGATTTCAACTTGATTATAGTATGATTACAAAAATCAATGAAAATAATCAAATAAGTGATGTTGGAATGCTTTCCCTATTTTGGAGAATACAAAATTTTTAGCTTGTAAAGCTCTAATAAAATGTCGACAAGAAGAAAAATCGACATTTTGGTTTAGCAACAATAAGCATTTAAATGGCTAAAGCAAAGGTTAATGAGATGATGATCATATATATATATATATTATTGGCCCAGATCAAATTCTAAAAGATGGATCCAACATAAAATCATATCATTATAAGAATTGTGATTTTTATCTATCAACATTAAATGACACAAAAACATGGTCATATAGATCATCAACTAATCCAATAGTGCAACAAATGGTGATTTTTTACTTCACTCTATTAATTCAACAAAAAAAATTCATTTTAAAAATTGAAATTTTAAATTTCAAAATTTAAATAACATATTTCGAGAAACCCTCATTAGCATTAATAATAAATTAAGATTGACATTAATTATCATGCTACTAGAAATGTTAGTAGCATAAGTCTTGAAATGTTAAAAAGTATCTCAACACCTCGATTGAATATGTTATTGATTAGTTGAACATCAATTGCACTAGTTGGTTAATGTATTCTAGGTATCCATGAAATGAATCAATAATAAGCTTTACTATATCATAAATAAAAATTGATCAGCATTGACTATTTCAATTATTTTATTAAACCTTGCCATATTATTTTAGAGGGGGAAGGCTAGATGATAAATACTTAATATTGGGCTAAATAGGCCTAACTAAAAGAAAACCACTTTTGTGGTAATAAGACAGATAGACTGATTGATCTACATGAAACCAAACTAATTGATCGGCCTATTCTTAAGGGTGATCGATCTATATCTTGGTTGATTTATTGATCCTTTATCACACGTGTTGATTAACCAATCAATACAAGTATCGATCTATTGTAACAAAAATATTTTATAATTAACTTATATAAGTTAGCATCTAATAGATTCCAGAATCATCTTTTCAACTTTAATCCTATATAAAGTGATCAATTAGTCCTTCACTTGATCACTATATAAAGCCTTAATTACACTTTCTTAACTCTTTAATTACACTTGAGTGTTGGAAGGCCTTCATGGTATCTACCATTATGGATTTTTTGTAGGTCTACCTTCTTAAAGTTCAATTAATTAGTTGATCATTGCACTCTACCATTCACATCCTCCTTTTGTGTCACTCGATAAACTTCAAAACATCATTATCAATTCTCAATGAAAGAAAAAGGGAAGCAAAATGGTTGGAAAATGATTTGAACCACTATCCTCACACTTATTGATTAATAAATATACTAATAGAATATCATCCTATTAGTTACATTATTAGTTTTCGGCTAACTAGACATGAGGCCCATGCTTTGCAAAAATATTTATTATTATTGTATAAACATAAAAATAATATATAGTAGAAGAAGAAATTATAAAAATATTAAAATATAATTTCTTATATTTATTTTAGAATTATATATTTAAATTTATAAAAAATAAATTTTTGAAATGTAATATAAAAATTTAAGATAAAATATATAATTAAGTAATTTAATTAAACAAAATAAGAGGCATGTAATTGAGTAATTCAATTAAATTAAAATAAATTTTGTATTACATTCACATAACTTAATGAAATTAGTATTTAAATTATAAATGATATAAGTAAACATAAATAAAAAAATGTAATGAAATAGAAATAATGTGCAAGATGTAAAGTTTTTAGAAAAAATTTTACTTGACATATATTTAATTTAAAATATACTACTTGAAAATTAATATTAAAAAGTTAATAAAATTTTGAATAAAATTTATTTTAATATTTAAATAATTTCAACTAAAAATTAGAATGTCTAATTATATAATTTAATTAATATAATCAATATTAAAATTTTAATTTATTTAAAATATTTATATAATCAAATTAAATATATATTTTTTAGGTATAAATCCATCCAATATCCAGAAGACACATTAGATGCTGACTAATTCGAATTTGAGTTAAGTAGGACCACATTAAATAGCAAAACTCTTTCAATTGAGTTTTAATGCAGTTGTATTCCCAAATACTCATATTTGAAACCTTTGGTTAATATATCATTCTATATCTATGCTATTTAATGATTAAAATCTAAGTTGTAAATGATAACAACTAATATAAAAAAAAGAAGGAAAAAGACAATTATATAACTAAATAAATAAAATGTAACAAAATAATGAGTTAACTATAAAGTAATATAGAAATTAAAAAAGGAATATGTACTTAATTAATTCAATTAAATTAAACTTTCAACTTATTTAAAATAAAAATAAAAAAAAATTATCATGTTGTACGTATCATTTTTATTTTAATGATATTAGCATTTGAATCACAAATAATAAATGGTGAATATGAAAAAAAGAGGAAAAATATGTAATAAAACAAATAAAAGAAGAGAATGTGACTCTAATGTTAAATTCAAAAATAAAATATTCATTTGATTTAATTAAATATTTAATTTATTGAACAAATTTTTATAGTAAAAAATGAAAACCTAACATAAAAAAATTCAATAGAGTAAATAGAAGGAAGCGAAATAATGCATAAGTTATGAAATCTTAATAAAATTTTAATTAATGTAAAATTAGTTTGAAATATGACTCTCATAAATTGATAAAAAAATATTGATAAAATTTAAATAAATAATTTTAATTTTAATTTTTAAATGTTATTATTAAATAATAGAATATATAATTAATTATTTCAATTCCATCTATATCAAAATTTTAGATTATTTAAATATTTTTATTTTAAATTAAATTTGTTATATTATATCTATGCTAATTTGTAAAATTATTATTTAAATTATATATAATAGGAGTAGATAAAAAAATTGTAATATTTGATAGGGACATTTTAAAGGAGATGGGGACCTATATCCATAGCATTGATCGATTGATGATCAATTATTTATTCTCTTCTTACCTTCTACTTCTATTGTATTAAACAGTTATTTGAGTGTATTTTTCTATAATTTCTATTGTATTTTATTTCTTTTTTTATAAATGATTTCTGTTTAATTATATTTGATATTTTATTCAATTTTTTCACTAATAGTCACATAAAATATCTTACCTGAATTATTTATTTTTAATATTTGGATACACATTTAAAATTTTTAAAGTTAGCGATTCAAATTAATCTAAAACTGAAATTTATTGTCCAATTATTGCATCTTATTTATTTATTTACATTGCCTTCCTAAACTTTATATATTCATTTAGCTTAACCGTATACCTAGGTTTAAATTAAGTTATAACTAAACATTTTATTTCTTTTTTTTTTAAGCTTTCCTTTCTAATTACATTAAATATATTAGTCAATTTTTTTCTTCTAATCACATAAAATATTCTATTTAAGTAGTTATCCTCCTAATAACATAAAGTATGAATATTCATAATTATCATTAATCATTATTTTTTAAAATATTTTTAATTCTTCTCATAATATTTTTCACCTTAATTTATATGACCTCTAAAATTACTTGAATAACTTATTTTCTACCAATATATGCTTTTGGTATCTGATTAAGCATTTTAAAAAAATTTGATTAACTAAAAATATTCAATTAAAAGTAATGGAACAAATTATATATCTCATGAAAATTTAATTATTTTATTTTTTATTTGATTGTATTTCAAAATAATATTTTACTTTGACATGATTTAATACTATAATTAACTTGATTTTGAAGTTTGATTACATTTTCAAAATATATATATATTAAAAATCAATTTTACACTGATGATATATAAAAATTAAATGAAAATTTTACATTCACCAATTATTATAATTTTAAATATTATAAATTTTAAACTATAAATATATATGATATGTCATTATTTCATTATTATATATACAAATAACATTTTTTTTATAAAAAATACCCTATGAGGAAATAAAAATAAAGCCTTAATTTCAAATCTGCATGTAATGTCAAATGATTGGGTGCATAGCATGACGAGAGACAGACCCAACCATAGCTCAGGTCTATTCTACAAAGACAACCAAGTCATCAGTTAGAATGGAAATTAGTGTCAATGCGGAAAGCTGTTACGTTCGAGGCCCTACGGCGGCAAAAATACCGGATTACGCATTTTCTATAAACAATTTATCATTTTACGGTAGTTTGAAAATAATTTACCAAAATGGGCACCCGAAGGGGGTTGGAGGCGCCATTTGAAGTGGCGTCCCCCGGGCGGGAGGCGCTATTCAAACTGGCGCCCTCCGTAGGGGAAGGCGTCATTCCAAAACGCACCCTCGACGTGATTTTTTTGAATTTGGAATTGGGAGGCGCCATTTCATCAGGCGCCCCCCTCCTATTTATACCCCCCGCCCCTCCTCACTCGTCACTCCTCACTCCGCAACTCCGAAACCCTTTCGCAGCCGCTCTGCTTCTCTTCTTTCTTCACAAAACTTACAGCCACAGTTCTTCATATTTTATATTTCTTCGTTCATAAATCTTCATCTGTTCTTTCTTTTGTGCATTTCATTCGGAAGCATTTTCTGCTTGAGAGCAAATCTGATCCCAGTCAATTCTTGCTTGGTTAGTATATTTATAATTTTTATTTTTAAGTTATATATTTTTTAAATTAATTATTATGATTTATGACGTGAAATGATAATTTAGGATTTAGAAAGAATTTTCTGTTATAATTTATAAATTTTATTTGTTTAAATTTTGATAATTTTTGTATTTATATTATAATATTTATTTTATGTCGATTATTATGATTTATGATGTGAAATGGTGATCTAGGATTTAGAAAAGATTTATACAAATTTATATGATATGTAATAGTTTATATTTTTTACTAGTTAGTATTTTTATAATTTCTGTATGTATATTATAATTTGTATTTCATGTTGATTATTATGATTTATGATAGGAAATGATGATCTAGGATTTAAAAAAAATTTATATAAATTTATGTGATCTGTGATAGTTTTTTATTTTTACTGGTTAGTATTTGTATATTTTTTACATTTATATTATAATATTTATTTTATTTTGATTATTATGACTTATAATGTGAAATGATGATCTAGGATTTAGAAAAAATTGAAGCTTTAACATATTATATTTTTTAGAAAACTAACATGTTATGAACAATATTTTTTTTACAATCATTAATTATATTTTTTAATTTATTACAATATTTTAAGTGAATTGAAGCTTTAATATACTTTTTTTTAACAAAAATAAATAATTTTGTATTATAATCTATAGAAAAAAGTTAGTGATTGAATTAAATATTATTTATATAAATATGGTTAAATTTTTGTTAATGATAATTTTTAAATATTATATTTTAAATTTAAAATACATCAACTGAAAGTTCTCAGAGGGTTTACAGTTCATACATAATTTATTCTTCATTTCATGTACCTTGCTGAATTTTTTCCTCTTTATTTCTTCAATCATTCTATTGAAAGTTGAAATGGAATATATTAAATAATATTAATATAATATAATATCATATTTTTGACATAAAATTATTTTTAATGATCAAATATCTTTTTTTTAAAAATTCATGTTATGGAAAACGCTGATTGAAATAACTAACTATATATTTTAGTTTTAATGATATGAGTTAAGAATAAAAATTAATTATCTTTTATAATTCATTAATATTTTCTTGATATAAAAATTCAAACACTATATTTTAAATTGAATATACATCAATAAAATTTTTTATATATTACTATTTTTATTCCTTTAACATATTATCTTACAAAATATATTTAATTTAGCATGATTTTTGCATAATTTTTTAATTGATACAATAATATCTAATAACTTTTACTTAGAGATTAAAATTATTAAATTATCTAACAATTTTTTCTTTCATACAGAGGCTTTTTTCTGTTTGCTTCTCCGAATACTTACCGGTTAGTATTTTTAGGAATTTTATGCTTCTATTATAATTTTTATTAGTCATAGTGAAAATATTTTTTATATTGGTAGAGAAATTTATTTAGAATGTTATGACATTAATAATATAGATTTATTTATTTTATATTGATTGTTATGATTTATGATGTGAAATTATGATTTAAGATGTGAAGTTATGATTTATGAAAATTTTGTAGGAATTTATATGTAATGTGATAGGTTGTACTATTAAAAGAATAACAAACGAGATAAAGAAGGATGTCCTAATATAGGTCTTACGACGTAGGTGAAAGTTACATTTAGAGAATTTTTTCATGTGAAATCTTAATATATCATAAGAGAGGTACTAAAAAAGATTTTAGGAAATGTGAATGTAACAAAAAGCCTTAAAAAAGTAGGATATTGTTATTGAAAATTTGGACTTTTTTGCATTTAAATAGTAGATATTCTAAATGGAAGAATAGTAAACGTACTTGAAAAAATTATACTATACATGGGTTTATTTAGGAAGAATTAAAATATACATGGGGGTATTGGCAATAATAATGTGTACATAATTTTGGTTGCTATTTGGTAGTAGGTGTGAACGGAGAAAAAAGCCGTAAAAATAAAAAATATAGTGTATTAAAAACATTAACTAATTTAATTAGTATAATTTGTGCAAAATCACTAAGAAAAATGATAATTGAAAGAGATAAACTAAATCATAGATAACATTATATAGTCAAATTTTATATTAGTTTTGGAAGAGAAATAACATTTGCTTGGCCGAAAAAATAATCCTATTATTACGTAAAATTAATAGAATACCTTGCAAAATAGTAATACATCCCGTTCATTTTTAATTATAGTATTAAATACTAGTACACTCGTTTACGAGAACAAAATTTGTATATGAGACTATCTGTCAGTTGTGGGAGTGCAGCGAGTATTGTGCAGCTAAAAGTAAGAAGATAAAGAAAAGTTTAATTGCCTTTATATATTCAAATGGTACAATTATTGAGAGATCAATGGGGATAATGTACGATGGACCTCCCCTAAAGGCATTGAAATTAAGAGGATGCAGTACTATGGATGTTTTGCGGGAGAGAATTGCCCGACTGAAGCTTCACGAAGATCAAGCTGTGGGGAAGATTGTTTACAGGTTTCCACAGCATCAAACAGAGGCTCAATATATGGCATACGAATTGAACGACAATGAAGACTTGGCATGTGCCATAGCAAGCTACGAACAGCATCCGACGATGACAGCAATGGAGTTGTACGTGGAGGTGATCACATCCGAACTGCACGCTGCCAACCTGGGTTCACAAGAAAGAGTTCCAACAACTAGAACACCTATGGTTCTAACAGCTAATGTCAGTACCAGTTGTTCGATGGTGCGGGAAGGCCTTCCTTACATGAGTGGAATCAAGTTCCACATTTCTGATAATTATACTCCTGCATTGGACTCATCTGTTGCCGGTGTTTTCCCGAGAAGTATATCACATACCATGATGGGTTCAACAAGTGCCTTACCGGTCGTAGAGGAAGAATCCGCTAATCCTATATTGATGGATGCCCACTTTGAGTCTAGTTTTGAGGATGATGAGGTGTCTCGCAGCAGCGATGATGATTGTGACACTGATGACGAAGAACGTGCCACTACACATGGAGACAGTGTTGCAGCGCGGCAGGTGAGGAGTGACAATGCTGCACAGACATCATGTGGTGTCCCTCAAGCTGCTGTCTTCTCTCACATTGATTGGGATGCCATACGAAATCCTAATGAATTTCCGAAAATAATGAAACCAAGCTATGATTACGACATGGAGGACTTACAGGTTGGGCAAGAGTTCGATTGCAAGGAGGCTTTAATTACTGCAACCAAGCATTACCACATCAGAAGGCACCACAGTTATTACGTGGAGGAGTCGGATACCAGAAGATTAAGCGTGAAGTGTGCTAATTACGGGGACCAATGCAATTTCCACCTCAAAGCGACGAAATTGAAGAATTGCAACGCTTGGACAATAACTAGATTTTCAGGGCCTCACACATGTGTCAACGCCAGTTTGACACAGGATCACAAGGCTCTGGACTCCGAGTATATCAGTTCCTTGATACTGGAGATGATTAAAGTGAAGCAAGATGTTCCAATCTCGCTTATACAAGAGAGGGTGGAAGGCATGTACGGGTATAAGATTTCGTACAGGAAAGCATAGAAAGCGAAACAAAAGGCAATTGTCAAGGTGTACGGTGATTGGGATAGATCGTACGAAGTGCTTCCCAAATGGTTGGACATTTTAGGCTATTGTGAGCAGGCGCTATTCAAGTTGGAGTCACAAGAATTCGTCACAGCTGACAACCGTGTTGATCCCTAGAAACATGTTTTCAACCGAGTTTTCTGGGCTTTCAAGCCATGCATTGCCGCCTTTCCCCACTGCAAGCAATTCATACAAATTGATGGAACGCATCTGTATGGCAAGTTCAAGGGCGTGCTATTGATTGCTGCGACCCAGGACAGTAACAAATACCCCGTTCCTCTTGCCTTTGCCATTGTTGACAGGGAGAACTATGAAAATTGGAGTTGATTTTTGGCATTACTGCGGGTAAATGTTACGAACAAGCAAGGAATATGCTTGATATCAGACCGACACCGAGCTATAAAAGATGCTGTAGCCACCGAAGGTCTGGGATGGCAGCCTCCTAATGCTTTTCACCGGTACTGTATCAGACATATTGCCAGCAACATTCGCAAGAAGTGCAGGGATGACAATGTGAGGAAAGCTGTCCTTAAGATTAGTATGCATTATAGCATAATTTCCTTATTGAACCTTTCATCTATAAATTTGTGTATCTGGTAGTTCAACCCGGTTAACCTATTTGTCTCCTTCTGTTCAGCGTATGAGCCCAGTTGGGAAAAGGTCATGGAGAGATTGGAGAACCTTAGCAAAGTCAACGAGGAGATCCACAAGAAGTTGACCGCTATTCCGATGGAGAAGTGGACGCTTGCTTATGATGAAGGCAGAAGATATGGTTATATGACGACTAACATTGTAGAGTGCATCAATGGCCTCTTCAAAGGATTAAGGAAGCTACCAATCACAGGCCTTGTTCAACAAACATACTATAGATGTGTCAAGTACTTTGTGGAAAGGGCAAAAAAAGCACACGCTGAACTACAACAAGGTCACATTTACGCAAGCAGATTCAGACAGGAGCTTGCGACTATCCAGTCACGTGCTTCTTCTTACCACGTTCGTGCTTATAATAGACAAGGGACTAGGTTTTAGGTGGTGGAGGGCCCTGATATGGCCAGGAGGTCATGTGGAAAGGTCGTCCAAGTGTTATTAGACAAAGGGTAGTGTGAATGTGGACAATTCCAAGCATATAGGTATCCTTGCGCTCATATTATTGCTGCTTGTGCCTCAATCAACATATCGTGGGAACCATATGTCGATGTTGTCTACAGGCTTGACACACTACTCAATTGCTACAAATATGAGTGGTGGCCTATCGGGGAGTGGTCGCAATGGAATAACCTACCACCATTCCCTGTCCTAGTTCCAAATTATGGAAGATTACGTGCAAGGGGACGACCAAAGTTGACCCGAATCAGAAATGAGATGGATTGGCCTCAAGAAAGCGGTGTAAAGCAAAAATGCGGTCATTGTAAGATGCAAGGACATAATCGTAGGCGCTGCCCACTGCTACATGGGGAGGAAGGCCCTTCTTCACCTTGATTTTTATTACTTACTTTCCCATTTATGTTATAAAGTATGCTGACCAATATCATAAGTGTAACGGTCGGATGATGTATTTTTTTTTTATGGTTGTAAAATTGCACGTCATTATGTATATATATGTTACCCCACCACTAGTAATGTAAACCGACCATTAGTTAACCGGCTAAGTGTATACAAATCGGTTAAAATATCAAAATACGGATATTTTATACACTTTTTTCCGCTTCACCGGGCTTTTCGAAAGTATTTACCAAAGTACGCAGGGCGCCACACTGTATTACGGGATTTGGTGTGCGCTGCAGACGCCTTTCAACATGGCGCCTTTGCTGCAGGCGCCATTTCACTTGGCGCCCATTCCACTTGGCGCCTCCATTTGGCATTTCATAATATTTTATATTTAATTAATTAGACTTTATAATTTTTTATATTTATTTAAATAATTTTTAGGTTATTATTATTTATAATAAAATTATATTTTTAAAATACAATGCTTATCATGGCAGATGGCATCCACATCCCGGCGCGTTGATCCTGGACCACGAGATCCTTCACTGCTAACGGCTCAGGCCTCACACATATCCCAATCGATTTGGGCAGGCCACGTATGGGAATAGTTAGATCTTAATAAACTTGGTTAAGCCATTTCTGAATTGTCAGACATGGTAATTGGTGATTTTTTTTCCTTTTGCAACCTGATCATGTGCTCAAGATTCGACGAGCTCATCACTACCATCACCAGCAGCCGCCAAAGTTGATTATGCCGATCAACCATCAGCTGATCAGTGCTTTTGTAGAGAGGTGGAGGCCGGAGACACACACCTTTCACATGCCGCAGGGAAAGATGACTATTACCCTGTAGGATGTTGCTTTTCAGCTCGGCTTACCCATTGACGGTCGAGTAGTGACGGGGCCCACTATGTGGGGATGGGCAAGCCTGATAGAGGAGTATTTGCGACTCCAGTTACCGATGGATGAGAATGTCATCAGAGGGGGCGACTGAGGATGAGTTAGTTGGAGAGACATTTCACTCATCTTCCAGATGATGCGGATGAGGTGACAGTGCAGAGATTCGTTCAAGCTTACATTTTATGTCTCTTTGGTGGGACGTTATTTCCAGACCATTCCGGCATATATGTCCACCTCATGCACTTACCCTTGATTGGACACTTACATGAGGCTGGGACATACAGTTGGGGATCTGCCTGCCTGGCCTATCTGTACAGAGAGCTCTGCAAGGCCACCGCTCCGAATTATAGGGAGATAGGAGGATGTTGCCTACTACTGCAGCTCTGGGCATGGGATAGATTTCCCACTATCGCCCCCGCGATAGCTGCTTTAGACATACCAGAGGAGGATGTAGGGATTGGCCCTTTAGCACGCAGGTTAGAATATTTTTCAACTCTCACTTATAATTAAGTTTACTACAAAATTATTTAACTTTGTTATTGTACTTCGTAGGTGGCACTATCAGAAGACGTTCCAAGATAGTCCGGCCCACAGCCTACCCTATTACAGATATGTGCTAGACCGTCTTCGACTCGACTAGGTATGTAAGGGATAATGGATGTCTTTATTTCAGGGCTTTGTCCATTCCATTATCGTATTTAAATGACAACCTAAATTTACAACTTCAGATCGCCTGGATCCCGTACACTGAGGAGGTCATCGCATCACTGCCTCAGTACTGCTTTGACAGGAGTGACACGTGGATAGCAGTGGTGCCGCTCATTCACTTTCAGATTGTCGAGTGGCACCAGCCTGATAGGGTTTTGCGGCAGTTTGGACTACGCTAGGCTATTCCAGAGCCACCGAAGCAGGTGGCGGAGGTCCATTGCCTTCACTTGTCCGGTCAGCACGATGAGGAGTGGCACATTCGCCATCAGCCGTATATTGCACTTTGGGATATCCGGAGAGACTTGTGCGTTAATGCCAAGCCAACGACACGCCTAGTTCTGGGACCACAATCCGATTACATAACATGGTACAGACGGGTTACCAGGCGATGTATTACACCCGTTGGGGGAGCGCTAGACCTTGTGGTAATACTAATGCTAGTTTTCTGTATCTGATTTTCTTTAAATGCATTAGTATTATCAGTAACTTTAATGTCAAAAATTTGCACAGGTAGATGAGTTTTCCACACTACAGGACTTCACTACCCCTGAGGGCCAGGCTATATTCACCTTCGATGCGCTTAGATCAACGACGGAATCCATCCTTCATGCCATTCAGGAGGTTGATCATGTGATTATTGACTCACATGCGGAGCCAGCTCCTCAAGCCCATCATATCCCAGACCCTGCGAAGGGTGACCATGATCAGCCTCGCTCTCGCCGATGACGTCGCACTGCTCCACGACATACGTCGCAGGTTGATGTTCCGTCCACTTCGACAGTGCAGCAGATTCCACCTTCGACTGCCCAGGAGACCATGACGATGATGCCTCATGTCACTGCCTCGTCTCATATGTACCCTACTGCACTTGATGATCCTTCATCCTCCACCATGTTCCCGGCTGCACTATATGGGCCGCCGTCATCCCAGATGTCCCAGTTTTCTCCTAGTGTTCCATCCTCATTTCAGGCATTTCCACACATACCAGGAGTTTCATCTGCATTCTATGCCTTTCCTTCCGATGATGCTGGTCCATCGCAGCCATATCGTCCTGTATTTGATTGGCATACTCAGGATCAAGGATTAGCACATGGTGGCATGATGACAGACGACTCAGAGCTTGTAGATAAAGGTAGAGGTGGAGGTAGAGTGGGAGCCAGGGGTAGAGGCAGAGCGGGAGCTGGAGGTAGAGGAGACACAGACACTGGGGACATGACTCCCGAGCCTGCGCAGAGGGTTAGTAGATACGGCCGTCACATTACCGATCCTGGATGTGGGACTGGACATCACTTACGTAGACATTAGCTTTCTTTTCTATGTTTATTGTATATTTATGTACATTTATCTTACTACTTTATTGCCAAACATCAACATTTAGGATGATTTTACTACTTTATTGCTAAACATCAACATTTAGGATGATTTTAATTACTACGACATTTTTAATTGCTTACGTAGGAACAATTACAAATAATAATAAACTTCAAAAGCATTGCAATATTTAATTTTTTTAAAAAAATGATGACAAGGACATCTCCCAAATATAATAACTAACATTATTAATTATCATACTTTCACAACTGTTATAATTATCTGCTCTTTTTTTATTTACCATGTGAAAATAAACAAATAATATTAAATTAAATTAATAAATTTTATATTCATAATGTGAAATATATATTTATTTTTTAATTAAATTTTTTTCTCATTATTTATTTAAATATCAAAAAATTAATAATATTAATTATAATATTTGAAGGATAAATAACCATCATCCTTGTAAATGACATTAAATGCTGTGTTTATTCAATACGTTATGAGTCGAGTTCACCAAACATTTAAGAGTAAAAATACGTAGCGCAATTGTCAACGTAGATGGGGATGCTGCCCATGTACAGTATAAAAATTCAAGTCCCTTGGGTTCACAATCGACACAGTCATTGGCTAATTAACTTAGAAATGAGGAGCGAAGGTGTCGTAGGCCAAAGGTGCCATATCGCCTATTGTCCCTTCCCTTCAGCGCCAACGATGCCATTTCGTCTAGCGTCTCTCTACACATCATTTGGTGTCTCTCCATTGCTGTGCGTATCTTCTGTGCTTATTTCGATAAAATGTTTCGAAGGAACGATAAAGCGAATAATAGTTTCTTAAAAAACAGTTAATCGGTACTTTTCCCTCTCATTACCAAAATATTTTATCATTGTGACGAAATCAAAAATAACTAATAAATGTTACAATTTTGATTTCATTACAAAATGAAAATATTATTGAAACGAAATAATCACATTTTTTTAAATTTTCAGCTATCTTCAACTTCGTCAGTTCGCATTTACTCTGTCACAAAATAAAAATAATTTTATTGAGATAAATACAAAGTGACAAGAATATTATTCGAATAAATACAAAATAAGAAAAACATATTTATTTCATTATATTTCTTTTCATTTTTAACAATCTTCAACTTCGTATATAAAGAATATTATTGATTAATTCAATAAATTTACTTATGTGTAATCACATATTAAATAATTACTTGTAATAATATAATTCCAAACGTTAGAAGTTTATAATTTTAAAAATTGATAAATATTAAGTGTCATTGGATCAAATTTTGAGAGACATTAATATAAATTACGTAATTATTCTTTATTTATCCTATATTTTTTAAATAATATTTAATTATTTACTAAATATTCATTATTTTTATTCATTATATTATTATCATTAACTACTTTCTTTTTTAATTCCTATAATAAATTTATGTATTAGATATCAAATTGGAGTTAACATATTTTTATATGACATCAAATATAATTATAAAATGAGTAATTTAATTTCAAAATTTTATTTTGAGTCACAATCATATATTATTTATTTTTAAAATTTTTATTTTCAAATGATATTAAAATTAATTATTTTTAAAAGGAAAAATTGCAAAAAAATAGGCCCGAGGGCGCCACCTTGAATGGCGCCCTCAAACCTTCCCAAAAGCGCCATCCTGGATAGGATGGCGCCCCCCTTATGGCGCCAACCCAAATGACGCCTCCCTCCTGCGTGCGTATTTTGGTAATAAGTTTCGAAAGAACGGTAAAACAAAAATAAGTTTTGTAAAAAATGTTAAAATAGTATTTTATCCCCCTACGGCTGAAGCCATTGTTAAAAGCCGGCAATCCAAAATGCTTAGAACATGTTCGTTTTGTTTTTGTTATTAAGAATGTTTTTTCATTGGGTATCCAGTAAGATCATCATCTACATACAGTAATTAAGTACAATAAGAATGCAAGACTTTTGTACAAATAAAGGGGATCAGCCTTTTGAATCAAGTATTACTTTGTATTTCGTGAAGGTTTATTTTTCAATATATCCGGTATTCAATTTCAAATTTTTATGCATCTAATAAATTAATCATTCTTGTTACCAAAAATTATTATTGAAGGAACTCAAATTATTAAGAAGATTCCATTGAATTTAAGAAAAAAATAATTATATTAATCATTTTTTAAATACTAACTTAAAAACTGGTGTAATCTGCTTTTGTTAGTCACTCCTCCTTTCACTAATAAAATTATTATATTTCTCCATGAAAATAGGAATGACATAAAAAGTGACCGACATCATCAAGATATAATGACATCATTGCAATTTTACCCAAAAAAAAACTATATTATTACCTTTCACAAGTTACATTAAAACTTTCGTGATAATATTTAGACAAATTTTATTGATAAATTTGCAGGACAGAACCTGCATATTACCATAAATATTTCCCTTCTTCAAAAATAAATAGGAGGATGGGGGGAAAATAGGAAGATTCGGACGAACAGCGGTCTACCCCAACCAATGTGAAGCTGTTAATGTTTTTCTTTTTTAATTTATTTGTTACAGGTTGAGAAAAAATAGATTTAGAAAATAAAATATTCATGCAGTGTATCTCAAAACAGAATCATTTTTTATGCTCAATTTTAGATCTAAGGAGAATCTTAGATCTATCTCTCGAGCTCCGTAGAAATATGACTAAAAGGAAAACGAAATATTTACCCGAAAAAAAAAACACAGAATATCCAAATCAGAAATTATCATTCTTATTACGCTGGCCTGAATATATGGAGAGGAGGTTTTTGAATTTGGAATTGTAGACATATTTAGTTAATAAGCGCACTGAATAATTACAACTGTTTCCTTTATCAAAAAATATTTTTTGCCAATTTGTTTATAAATTGATAAATAGAATATTACTTGTAATTATAATAAAAAAATGATATTTAAAATTATAATGATAAAAGAAAATATACTCATCGTTAAAATAGAAAATTACTTTTCCAAACTCATCATATTTAACATTAAGTAAATAAATTTTTTTCTCATCATAATATTTTTTAATTATATTTCATGAAAAGAGTTTTAGTCTAAATCTAAATTTAAATGAAATTTTACCTGTGATATACACTACTAACAAATTTGAATTTTACGTTACCTGGCTTCTAAAGATATACAGAACTTATTAGCACTTTTAAGAGAGTTATCAACAAGGCTTGAGTTAAACAGATAGAAAATTCAAATTGGAACATTGACTTTCTTGTAACAATCAAGTTGATGAGTCTTAGCACATCATAAAGAAACCCATGAATATATGAAAGTACAAAAATAAAATTGGGCTAATTTGCAAACGTAAATAACATTCTGACACTCAATATCAAAACTACACTGAACAAAAGGAAGTTTCTTTCCTACCCCCCCCCCCCAAAAAAAAAAGCCAAAATTATGACAGCATGATTAGCATCGCCATAGATCAAAAACTCTTGTTTCAGATTTAATCCCAGCCAGAAGCAGGAACATTTTCAATTCCAGGAGCCACAGGAATTTGTGGAGGTGGCACTGCCTCACCCCAATCTCCGGCAACTGCATGAAAAACAACAATTGAAAAACAATTGTATGCAAAAATTTAACTATCATGCATAATCACTTTGCCATCCATCAGAAACAGATCTTTTTCATTTTACATTAGGGTGCAGAGGAATCTATTATGTATCAGAGAACTTGCAAGAATGATAATTCCATTTGGAAGGCCCTTATTGGTGTCAATAAAATTACAATATCAACAAACAGACCAGATGTTGAAGCCAAGGTTTGCAAACCACAGTCAGCATCAAACACAAGAATGCTGACTAATTCTCACCTTCTGGGGTCCAGACACCGGGAACTGCTGGGATAGGTTGTGCTGGGGCAGTATCAGTCCAAGACTTTTCAATAGTAGCAGGCCACTGGCCATCAGCAGCAATGGGACCCATTCCAGCATTAAAGTCTGCAATGGCATACTCTTGGGCAGGAGCTGCTTCTTCCTCCTCCTGTTGCTTAGCCTCCTCAGGTTCTCTGTAAAAGAATAAATCCACCTGCACATAAAGAAAATTTGAGACAAGTAATTGAATGGAACCTGCAAAAAAAATATTAATTTACTCCTGAAAGTAACAACTCAATCTCTAGATAAATAACACATATGACTAGGATTAAACTGCATCTATTGTATCTTTCGCTAATCTCTAAATTTGTCAAAAGTGTATGCATCTTACCATCACATCCCATTTATGCCCAGGACGAATAGTTCCCCGCATTTCCAGAACCATTCTTGCTAATAACCAGAAGAGGCAACCAATGCTGTGCTTCCCCTTGTTATTGGCAGGGATGCCAATATCAACATACCGCATGGGGGAATCAGTGTCACAGAAAGCAATAGTTGGTATATTTCCAAGAGCTGCTTCCTTGATGGGCTGCATGGGAAATGATACAATTAGAAAAATACAGGTATTTTAAACAAGGAACAATAAGAAATAAGTTACAAGCTCAGGTTTAAACCCATATGCAGCATCCCATCAGAGACATCTTAGTAGTCTAAAACCCAAAGGATGATTTTATTATATGTATGGTTCTACTTTTATTAGTTCTATATAAATAATAACCTGATGATCTGTTCTTGGATCAGTGAGAATGAGAAGGCGAGGCTCACTGTATGATGTCTGGAGCTGATTAGTGAATGTTCCAGGAGTGTGCCTTCCTGCAATTGCATGGGCACCAGTGTATTGAGCAAACTTAAGAACTGCTCTCTGACCATATGGCCTGGCAGACTGAACAATGATATCCTGAGGGTTCTCAATAGCAACAATAACCCTAGCAGCAAGAACAAGCTTCTCCCATGTTTTACCAAGGTTGATTATGTAGATACCTGATCACCATAAAAAAAATCAACAGAACTCTTGATAAACTATATTTTTGAAGCAATAATATATAGTAATAGACCATGTAGGCACCGTACAACCCACAACGACCCAAATTATAAGTATAATTGTGATTCAAAAAGCAAAATAATTGTCACAATACTCAATTCAAGTAAACTTATCACTCTATTAATAATTACTAATTACCAATAACAAGGCCATACTTGGTCCCTACCCAATAACTTCTACGTAAATTACATAACCTTACCTTCAATAGCATATGATTAATATATATACATATATGGGGGTCTCTTTTCAGAGTTCTGATTGTGCACCACCTTGTACAGACCAAAATACAATGAACAACCATCTGAAATTTTCATAAATATATACTGGGGTCTCCTAGTTATCCACAATTTCTTATTAAATAATCAATTTTTCCAGTTTTGCATCAACACTAGTGCATTGCCCTGGACATACGATCAAAGTAAAATACATAATCTCCACATAAAAGCCACTAAGCACTGAAACAAAATCACTCGAATAAAGTGAACAAAATCGAATGAATAAACACCACTGACCATCAGTGCGGCGCTTGAATACATAGCGCTCCATTTGGAAATCACAGTTTTTCGTTCCGAGGTGAACATCAGCAGCCAACATCATCTGGATATCGGCTTCTTTCTGCGACAGTTGGCGCAGCGGAGCAGCAGTTGTGGTAGCCATGGCTGCAGCAAAAAAATGACTCAGCCTTCTTTGCCTCTGAAGCTTTGCGAGAGAAGCTTGGCAGTCTGTTAAAGCTGAGTATATACTAGAACGAATAGAACTAGGGTTTCCTAGCAGAAGTGGATATCAATTTCTCTGACCTATTCGCATCCCTCTGTTGGGCTTCAATTGAAGGCCGAAAAAGCTTAATTTAAAGCCCAAATTGCCCATATATAAACGAAATTTTATTGAAAAAAATGAATCATATCTCTTTTAACTTGGAAGTAATTAAATTTTGATCTCTCCTATTTTAAAAATTTAAAAATAACCCATTAAATTATAAAAAATAGAATTAACATCGATCATGAATTTAATTAATTATTTTATTACTTTTTTAAATACAAATTACAATATAATATCTTATTGATTTATTTTATAATTTTCTCACATATAACTTTATAATTCATTTTAAGTATTTAATTAAAATTTTATATATTTAAATAAATTTTTATTAATCATATAATATAAATTTTTTTTCAAAAATATAATGACAAAAATTAATATATAATAATATCATGTTTTTTATTAAAAAAATTTAAAAATTTATGTAATTGAATAAAATAATAAATTAAATTCACAAGTCATGTTAATTTTAAATTTAATATAAATTAAGAAAATGAATTTTAAATCTTCAAAGCTGATCTGTGCAATGTCAAAAAAATTACAAATAATCTGTATCTTTATCTAATTATCTAATCCAACTAATCAATATCAAAAATCAGTCAATCAATTCATTCAATATACCTTAAACTACTAATGTTTTGGCTCTCTATTTTTTGTTATTTATTTGGAACAAGTGTCAACTTCTCCCACAAGTTTTGCCCGCCAAACGCTCTCCCATTTTTTTTTTCATTTTCCTTTTATTCTATTTGGATTTATAACCCGAAACTTACACTTCCTTCCAAATTTCTACGTAATTTCTCTACTTTTTGTTTATTCTATTATTTCACTATATTATGTACATATTATTTTCTTAAGTATATTTTTTTATGTTAACTCTTATCCATTATACCGCTAATATCACTAAATAATGTATATATAATACTATATATTTTATTTTTATTATAAAAATATTTTAAATAAATTAAATATATAATTCAATGAAATTAATTATTTATTATTTTTAAATTATTAAATATTTTTTATTTATTCTATTACCCCATTAAATTATTTATATATTATATCTTTTTTTTATCTATATTATTGCAATTTTTCATATTTACTCATGTTATTTGTAATTTAGACGTCAATTTTTTTGTAATATAGATATAGTATGATATATTTTATTTTTATTATAAAATATTTTAAATTAGTTAAAAATTAATTTTATTAAATTATTTAATTATATATTCTACTTTAACCTTTATCTTATTTACTTTACAACTCACCTATTATGTCTCTTCTCTTTTATTTATACCCTAGCATGTTTTTACCTTTTCACATTCATTTTTATCATTTACAATTCAAATGCTAATATTACTAAATAATATCTATTTTATTTTTTATATAAATAATTTAAATATTTAATTTAATTATTTAACTATATATTTTATTTTTAATTATCATATTACTTTATAACTTACACATTATTTCTCATCTTTTTATTTACTCCATTACATTTTTATTTTTTTACATCTACTACTATTGTTTACAATTTAAATGTTAATATTAAAAAGTAGTATAGATATAATATGATATATTTAATTTTATTATAAATATATTTTTAAAAATTTAAAAACATAATATAAAAAGCATCAATTAAAATAATCAATTATCTATTCTATTATTTGATGAAAAATATGAAAATTAAAATTTAATTAATTTATTTAAATTTTATCAATATTTTTAATATTGATTTCTTAAGTGCTATATTTAAAATTATGTACACATCAATTGAAATTTTATCAAGGTTTTTTACAATTGATCACACATCATTTCATTATCTATTTTATTGCATATTTTTTAGATTCATTCCTAGTATTTATTATTTATATATCAATATAATTGAATTGTATAGGTATAATAGGATATATTTTATTTTTATATCAAAATTTTAATTTTTACATTTAAAATTAAATATACATTAATTAGGGTTTATTAAAGTTTTACAATTCATGCATTATTTCATTATTCATCTTATTGCATGTTTTTTCATGTCAATATCACTGAATAGTGTGAATATAATAAATATATTTTATTTTTATTATAAAATTTTTAATAAAATTAAAGACTAAATTTAGTTGAATTACTTAATTATATATTATCATTTTAATTCTTATATTACTTTACAACTCATTAATTATTACTCTTTTTTTATTTGTTTCATCGCATACTTTTCTTCTTCTTTTTTTCATATGCACTCATATTATTTATAACTCTAACTATAATATCAATAATAAATATACATATAACATGATATTTTATTTTTGTTATAAAAATCTTTTAAATAAATTAAATGATAGAAGTTAATTAAATTAATTAATTAAATATTATATTTCTAACTCTTATATTACTTTAAAGTTCACATATTATTTTTCTCATTTTTATTTGCTTCATATCAAGTCTTTCTTCTTTTATTTTTTAATGTTTATCTCAGTTGTTTATAATTTAGATACAAATATAATACAATTATAGAATATACCATATGATTTACTTCATTTTTGACATAAAATATATTAAATAAGTTAAAAGATTTAATTTAATTAAATTAATATATTTTATTTTTAACTCTTATATTATTTTATAGGTCACCTATTTTTCCCTTCTTTTTAGTTGTTTAGTAAAATGTTTTTATTTTTTTTCTATTTATTGCTATTATTTACAATTTAGACACTAATGCCACAAAAAAATTATAAATATAACATGTTGACTCAATTTTATAACAAAATATTTTAAATAAATTTGCAAAAATAATATTTTAAATAAATTATAAATTTTATATGAAAGATATCGATCAAATTAATTAATTTAATATTTCCTTATTAAAGATTGTTAACTTCCACATCATTGCTAACCTCCACATAAGAATATGAAGGTTAGTAATCTCATTCTTTCAATCAGGCAAAAAATTATACTAGTAATTCAATGATAATAAAATAATAAAGGATACTAAAGTTATTTTAATATCATTGACAACTTCTTAAATTAATATGTAAATTTATTGTAGAGATAAAGGAAAATAATTGAAGTTGAATTAAGCACTTTTCTATTAAAATTACTTAATTTTCTAAATATTGTGTAATTTTTAAAAATTAAAAATAATTTTTTATCCAATTAAAAGAATGAAGGTTGCTAATCTTAGCAATCCTTTCTATTATTTAATAAATTATTTTAAAATCAGAATTAAAATTATTTATTTAAAATTTATAAATATTTTATAAATATCAATTTTAAATGGTATATTTTTAAATTAAATATCCATTAATTCAAATTTTATCGAGGATTTGCTACTCATATATTGCATCACTTCATTTTATTTATAATATCCACTTCTAATATTTGTAGTGTAAACACCAGTATTACTTACACGTTAAGTTTCATATTAATTCTAATAATATTTTAAATGAAGTAAAATTTTAATTGAATTATATTATTTAAATACATAATCTATTTTCAATTTTTATATTAGTCACACCCTCTTCTTTTTTTGGGGGTTTCAATACATATTTTTCTTCTTTTCTTTTTTATGTTTACTTTTCTTATTTATAACTCAAATGTTAATATTACTAAAAATATATATATACAACATGATATATTTTATTTTTATTTAAAATATGCCAAAAAAATTAATTTAATTAAATCAATTAACTACATCTTCCTTTTCAACCCTTTTCTGACTTTTTGGCTCAACATTATTTTTTTCTTTTTGATTTATTCTACTACATATTTTTTATTTTTCCTTTTTCCTTGTCTATTACTTTTATTTATAATTTAAATGTTAATATTATTGATAAAAAATAATATATGTAATTAGATTAAAAAATATTTTAAATAAATTAAAATTTTAATATGAAAAGTATTAATTGAATTATATAATACATATTCTATTTTTAAAAATAATATTTAAAAATTGAAATAAAATTTATTTGTTTACTTAAAATTTTTTAATATTTTCTTCATATCAATTTTTAATTATGTGCATTTTTTATTTTTTATTATTTATAACTTAAATATTAATATTATTCTATTGTATCAATATAACATAAAATATTTTCTATTTATTATAAAGTGATTTTAAATAAATCAAAAATCTAATTTAATTGAATTATTTAATTATATATTATATATTCCATTTTAATACTTATATCGTATTTTAAAAAGTTATTATTTATAAATTTAAATATATAATTATAAATTTTTATAATTTTTTATTATATATATTATTTTTATTTTACCAATTTAAAAATAATGGACACCCCTGCAAAGAACAGGTGTCAACTTTAGTCTAACTAATAAAGTAAGGTTTTCTGGCTAAAGCCATTTTAATATTTTTTATCAAATATTTTTTTTTGGGAAAATTATTTTGCTTTGAAATTACTTTTCTTCTTTTCCATTATATGCTTATTATTATCTCTAATGGGTTGTTTGATTTAATTAGGAAAATCTAATTAATAAAGTAAGCATTTTTTTGGGAAAAAAAAACTACTTTAATTTTCTTTGCCACATGTTATTTCATGGGGAAAATTTTTTCCTCTAAAATTATTTTTTATATCTTTCGTTATGCCCTTATTATTGTCTCTGAAGGATTCGGTTTAATTAGGAAAAGGAAAATAAATCAAGAAAAGAAAATAAATACTTTACAATCACCCACTACATTTAATTCAAACAAGAAAGAAAATTATGTTTTTTTAATTTACATTACTAATAATGAAAAAATAATTTATCTTTAATTATTATTTAAATTATTATTATTCTATTATTATGATCATTACCATATTGTTTGTTATTGTTATTTTACTAATATTGTTATTACTTTTATTAATATTTTATTATTTATTATTATTTACTAATATTATTATTTTTATAATTATTTAATATTAATTATAAATATCTTATTAATATTATTTTGACTATTACTTTTATAATTTTTTAATAATTATTACTTTTATAATTTTGTTAATATTATTAGGATTAATTTTTATTTTATTCATATATATCTCTTTATTATTTTATTTTTACTTTTCTTTTTTTTATTAATTTTATATAATTATTATTAATAATATAATTGTTATAAGATTATTTATTTAATAATATTATTAGTATTTTATTTTTATTATTTATTATTATTTTTATCATTATTATTAATTATTTTTTAATATTTATTTATTATTATTATTGTTGAGGATGATATATTCAAAATTAAAAATTAAAAATTGGATTCCTGAGTCTCACTCAAACAGCCACTCTCCCGCCATGCCACAACTGGCCAAATGAGAAGTAGCACATCCATGGGAAAATATGCAATACCATTATACCAGAGCGGTATCTGGCAGCCAAAAATACAATATATAAACTTTCGAAAAACCCTAAATTTGTAGAGATGAGTACGGGGAACAATATGGACAAAAGAAACCTCCATAAAATTGGGAAAAGTTAAAATATTCTCTGTAATTTTTTTGAATTTTGCTCACATTAACTTTGAAAGTTTAAAATTTATTTTCTTAAATTATATAAAATTTAAAATTAACATACATTATGAACTTAATTTATTATTTTATCAAATTATACAGTTTATTAAAAAATTTTAATGAAAATTATAATATTATAATATATTAATTTATTTCATTGTATTTTTACAAACATTTTCTACATTATATAATTAATAAAAATTAGTTTAAATATATAAATTTTTAATTAAATTAATTATGAAATTATGCGTAAAAAATTTGTAAAATAAATCAATATAATATAATATTATACTTTTTATTTAAAAAGTTAATAAAAAATAATGCAACTTGATAATATAACTAATTAAGTTGATGGTAAATATTAATTTTAAATTTTGCATAGTTTGAGAACAAAATTTCTAAATTTTTAAAATATAAGAGAATAAAATTCAGCCACCTAAATGATAAAACTTTGTTTAAATTACTACATCAAGAAAAAATTTGTTTATTTGGCTTTCAATCGAAACCCCAAATTTGTCAAAAGAAATTTTATTTGAAAACCTAACTCGATTAGTTAACCTCCAAAGCTTCTTCTTCACTGTGTTATAGCTTCAATTGTGATTCTCTCTCACAAAGCTTCAAAGGCAAAGAAGGTTGAATCTTTTACTTGTTGCAGCCATCGCTATCATAATTATTGCTCCGCTATGCCAATTATCATAGAAAAAGGCTAATATCGAGATGATGTTAGCTATTAACACTACAACAAATTAAACCTATTGCGATGATATTTTTTCAGTTGTCACTAAATGTATAATATTTAGCACTAAAAATAGGGTTAAGCAATTATTTACCGACAATAGAGTCATCATTGGAGAAAGAAAAAATAAAAGAAATTTAATTTTTAATAATTAAAATAATTAATTTTTTAAATAAAAATTTATCTATGACAATAACATTATCATCAATATATGTTAATTAAATAAACATGAAATAAATTATTTTTTTAAATGCAAAATTTGACTCTTTTAATTATGACTTGTTGTTGATATATGATCCTACAAAAAATGTAGCTGGCTCCAATCTCCATTAACCATATAATGACAACCAAGTTTTATTATGCTAACAATTAAGCCATCTTAACATGGTTGCTTAAAACGACGTAATTAGAGCCTTATTGATGAAGCCGATATAGTGATGATCGAAATTTACTTATATTGATGGTTGTGTCATCGTAATAAGGTTTCCTAGTAATTAGGACCAAATTTTTTATAGATCATATAACAATGATTGAATTTCACTTATATTGATGACAATGTCATTGTAAAATGCTTTCCAAGAATTTAAAATTTTCAAAATTTGAATTTTATCAACCCTTTTACAATAACATGTCATTGCAATATGGTTATCAAGAGGTGAATGGGTACAATTTGGCACCAATATTTTTTATTCTACTATTGTAACAATCAAACTTTCTAATTAGCAATGATCAAATTAAATGACATTATTGAATGTCTTGATAATAAAAGGCACAAAGTACTATTTTTGCAATTTGCATGATTGAGTAGAAAAGGAAGAAAAAGAAGAGTTCTAGGGTTTTGAAGTTAGTTTTTTATGCTTTTTTTGTTATTTCATTCATTTTTTTACTCTTTATCTTATTTTGTAATATTGATTTTGTATATTTTCTAATTTTTATTGTTATTTATCCATTCTTTTTGTTAATTATTCTTCTATTAAGGTTGATAGAAAGTATTTTATGCAATCTTATTTGATATTTAATGATGGATTGTAGTATATCTGTAGAAAATGCTTCTATAATTTTTGTTAAATTAGTTATTGAATGAATGCATTGTACTTGATATATTTATTATGACCCTATGGTTGCACATATTGTATGATTATAAGATATTAACGATTATGTTACATATGGATTTAGCATAACTTTTGTAAACTTAATGTGTGTATCAATATGTTATAATGATATATTAATAGTTGTGTTATATTTAGACTTAGCCTAAAATTTTTGAATTTTTCATTAACTTTTAAAAATTATAACACACAAAATATGATTGAATCTTTATAATATAGGAATTTAAATATATATGAGTTGTAAAGTAATATAAAATTTAAAATAAAATATGTTTAAAATTTTACATTGACTAAAATATTTTTATAATAGAATTAAATAAAAAAAACAATGAGGTGATAAGTCTTAAAAATATAATATATAGTGAATTAATTTTATTCAATAAAAATTTTAACTTATTCAAAATATTTTTATGATAAAAAGTATATTATATTTAATTTAATAAATAAAGGAGTTTGTTCTAATTAGAGCACTGTATAAGACAATATTACATAATGAAAAGAAATAAAATTTAATACACTATATGACAATTAAATAAAAAGGAAAGAAAATTATTGAGCTCAGATATTTATTTAAGTAGGATGAGAGTCTATTCTAAATAGGGTCACAAATAAGCTCCTACAATTATTATGAATTATAGTATATTAGCTTAAAAAGTAGGGTTAACCATAGTAAACGAACAATACAATATTAACTAGTATAATGTTATAAATTTAAAGCTATTATAATTTAAAATTGTCATAAATTAAATAGTAAGAATATTAATGTAAAAATCATTTACCAATAGACAACATTCAATAATTAAAACACGAATTAATTAGAAAAGTTAATTAAATAACAAAAATATTAACATCAAAACCTTTTAACAATCATATTATTCAATAATTAAAACTTGAATGCACTTTTTGAAAATAAATTATTCATTTGTTAAAGATACTGGCAATAATTTGGAATAAAATATTGAATGCACTATAAATTTACTTCACTTTCACTTTAACCTTAAATCTATTTAAGGGTAGGTTGGTTGGTTTTTATAGACTAACCAACCTTTAAATTGTTTCACATACTTGGACAGTTTAGAATAAGTCCTTTAGTTATTATTGTCAATTTATCTACTTATTACACTAACACACAACATGTCAATGGCTTTATAAATAATGATGACATATTAAAAGATGAAACAATTGATAATTATGTAAAGGAGTTAAAGTTACAATCTGATGATGATGTTAAAACTATTAAGAAAGAAAATAGGCATTTTACTTCTATTAATATATTTGAACTAAGGTTTAGAGACATTTACTTTTTAATATATAAAAAATTATCTTAAGTTTGAAACCTTTTGCATGTATTGTGATAAATATTATTTATGTTCAATGAAAAGTATTAATTCTTTTTCATGTCTAGTAATATGTTAAGGTTAGAATTACATTTAACTTTGATATGTTGTGATAAATATTTATTCATGTGTTATTATCATAATTATTCATAACTTGATTCTCACCATTATGGAGGTGATGAAGGAGATGCCTTATCACAAGGCCCCAGTCACATTTACTATTATTGCGAATAAGGTAAAATTGCTTTTACCACATAACTCATAATATTTGTTCTTATACATACGATTTTCATACCTTGTAAATGTTTTTTTAAAGCTACAGTACCTTTGAAAACACACAATAAAAATAAGAATATTAACCTAAAAAAATCCTTGAATAGAAACCACGGTAAACCACTGCCTTTGCAATTTGATCCTGCCACCTAGCATTTAGTGGGTATAAAACATTTAAAATTATTATGACTAGAAGGATATTAATCAAGATGCACTATTAGTTATTCCTTAAGTCTTAGTAAGCAATACCTGTGGAGTAAAAGGTTTATATCATTGAGTCTGTCAATGTAGGTATCAACTTATTTTGTATGTTAATTTACAACTTAAAATTATCATCATTTTGATGGAAAATTTTCTATTGCATGTTTCTCAATATAGAAATATTTTAAATGGATAAAAGTTTCAGAGGGGAGGATACACTACATCTATAATGGCATCCAACATAGTGTAGCCAATATTTATATGGATTGGAAGTATAAACTACATAATCATTACTTGGTGGATGAGTGAATAAGATTAAGCCTGATCTTAAGGGTGCAAGGTAGGTAATACTACTAGATATGCCTGAGAATCATTAGATATTAGCCTATTACATTTTGTTAAACGAATTACATAATATAGGTCATAATTTTTAAATTCTAAGTTAACTAGTAACTCTTGTAATGTTTATTATGTTTTGCTTTTAATTTGTTGAAAAGGTCCAAGAGAAATGTGCAGAATAGGGTGCAAAAAAGGTATAATGATTGACATGAATTGAAGTCCATAACAACATAACAATATGACAATAAATGCCAAATAAACATTTATTACATTTAGTACAATATAATTTGATTGTAAAAAATATTTTTCTTTTAAACTAAACTAGAAAAATAAGATGATAGGTGAGCTATAACTAGTACTAAATAATTTTGTCAACCATTATACCAAATTTTAGGGGAATAGGTGCTTATAGATGCTTGGGTTAATTATATGTGTATTATTTTCTTATTTTCTAATTTTTATTACTTATCATAACTTACATAATCATTATAACATTTTATCTTTAAAAAAAGATATAAATTTGGATGCATAAGAGTTGAGAGGACAAGAAAAGGATTGACCATATGTTGTGATGGATATCATATAGTGGCACCCCTTCTAGCATTCCATTGATCATCACATATCCTTCCTAATTATAATATAATGCACCATTACTTAATAATATCTAACAATGTATCATTTAAAGTTAGCAGTGCATGGAGTATCAATAAGAGCCTTTTTCTTCATATTAGTAGACTCTGGATTAGTTAATATGGTATATGATGCTAATTATTAGGATTACCCTCCCTCTATGGCCATTTGTTAGTATTTAGCTTGTCTCTCTTCTAATCTTGCTAGTAGATTCACTTTACAGTAACTTGCACTTACACTCGAACAATAGCAAGATGACTAGCAAGAAGATTACTTACCAAATTTAGGAAGCCTCCATTGATTTTATGCATTTTATTTCTTCATATAAACATTATATTATAGTTTTCCATACAAGTATCATTTTGATAATTTATATCACTTAGGATTTTGTTATATACAAATTTTTTTTAATTTATTTTAGCATTACACTATAATAGAAATAGTTAAATTTTAAATTATATTAATTATGATACAGAATTAATTAATAATATTTTACAAAATTTTATGTTAAAAATAAAATTAAAAATTTTGAATTAAAAAATTTTAAATATCAATAACAATGGCATTTGTTATTGGTATAATATTTTTAATTTTTGAACTTTTAAAAATATTTTTTATAAAAGTTATTGATAAAAGATATGCTACATCAATAACATATATAACAATAATAACATCTTGTTATCACTATATATTTTGCTAACATGCCACATCAATAGGGATAATGATAATAATTATTATAGTTATAGGGTCACATGACTAATAGGTATGACTGCATATCGATGGCATATTACTAACGATAGTGTCATTGGTATGGATATACAGTGATGATGTTTTAATTTATTACAACAACATAAATGTTGTTGCAATAAGCTTTATTCCTTATAGTGTCATGTTCACCTTTGAACAAAAAATTGTGACTTCTAAATGAAGTGCTATATCTTTAAGCGCCACGTTAATGGTCAATGTCATTTCT
Source organism: Sindora glabra (assembly GCA_020226215.1). Lineage (NCBI taxonomy): Eukaryota > Viridiplantae > Streptophyta > Magnoliopsida > Fabales > Fabaceae > Sindora > Sindora glabra. Next base: position 52,965,819 of record CM035226.1, read on the forward strand.
TTATTAAATCTCGGTCATTTTATTCATAAGTGATTCTATTTTAGTGTTTAGTGGCTTTTATATGCATAATATGTATTTTACTTTGATCCTACAATCGAGGTAATGCACTCATATTAATGATAAAATTAGAAATTTTAATTATTTAATATGAAATTGTGGATAACTAGGAAACCCTAATATGTATTTATGAAAAATTTTAGATGGTGTTCATTGTATTTTAGCACGAATAAGGTGGTGCACAAGCTTAATTGAGAATTTGAGTTAACATAACAAGGTTTTATGTCGTTTAATAGTATTAATCAGCATAAGTTTTTTTAACACACATAAAGCCTAATTTTTTTAATGATAAAAATAGTAATCTAATCTAATATATATTAAATCTCTAGGAAATAGGACCATTGCTTTTTTCCTAATTTTCATGTCTAAGTTGCTTTGCCCCTATTTCAAAAAAAACCTAAAGATATTGAGCTTTTGAAATCACTTATAACCTCTTTCGCTTCTTTAGGCTTCAATTATGCAAATTCTTATAAAATTGGTTTAATCAAGCTAAACAAGTTAAAAAAGAAGAAATAAGCTGTTAAGAAAGCAATATCTAAAGATACTCAAAAGGAAAAGGAAAAAATTTGAATAAAGACAATGTAAAACATAAGAAACCTAAGCTCAAACCTCTCGTACTAAGGTTGGATAACAGTAATAAGGAAAAATGATAAAAAAATTTAAATATATATGAAACTGGAAAATAAATTTAAAGGTAATATTAATGGAGACAAATACTAAGGATTAAATTTTCGAGCCTTTTAAGATATAACTAATGATGTTGTACATAGATATAAGAAAGTAATAAATAATTCATAGAATCTTATTTTTTTTCAAATAAAATTAACTAATGAGTATTATTTTAGCAAAAGGAAAACCTAAATAGCATGACAAATTGATAAATGATAACAAATTAAATAAAAGATTTACATTATAATAGTTTTAATAACTTTGAATTATTGTTGCTTAACTCTATTGTGTAATTAATGTATCTTTTAACATTTTTTTTGGCAATAAAACATCTATAAAGTATATTTGTAGCACCACAAATGCACATAGACTTGGAGATAATATAGTCTTTTATACATAACTAAAACACTAGAATGAAATTACATCATTTCAACATAATTTGTAAAATAATTTAGTATAAGATATTGCAAACACATTAAAAACATCTAAAAATATCTTGTATAGAAGTATTAACTAAAAATCATAAATACAATACTCAATATTAGAAAACTTACATTTATCATAGAAGTTTTTAAAACAATACTTGCTTGTTAGCACAACATATTCTATCACTTGATGGCATATAAGGTAATAGAGTTCAAATGGTAGATCATTAGCAAAATGTGTTGATGAAATCTTAATTTTTTTCAAAAAAAAATCCCTATTTTTCAAAGTTGTATGTGGAAATTAATTTCATAATGATAGATGATAACGGAACATAATCTAGTAATACTAAATCATTTAGCCTAAGGATAACAACTGCATCACTTTAATATATATAAAAAGTATTTTTTCTTTTTTCAATTCTAAATGAGTTACAAAAGTTTTGAAAGCTTACTTTTTTAGAAAATTATATAAATCCATACATTTGAGTAACTTACATAAAAGATAAGTGAAAAAAGCAAACAATTAGCTCATTGATTGACATATGACTTTATAAATCAATAATGCTAGGGAGTAAGTGAGGAAATCATGAAATCAACTTGAAATAATGCATTTAATAAAACAAAACTAATTTGAAGCATATAGTAAAAATATTGAAAAATTTTAGAAAGCAGTTGGATGAAATTTTATGTTTGGACTTTGAATAGTATTATAATGTTCATACTACATTGCAATGTAAAGTATTAGGATAAGATGAAAAAAGCACTTAGATTTCTAGTGGAAGGATATTCAGCCAGTAAGAGATATGTATAATGAAAATGCTATAACAAATCTCTTTATTAGATTAACACTGCTTACTTTAACTTTAGCAACATTTAGTTAGTGTGATTTAATAAGACCAAGTTCATAGTTGAACAATATCAACATGATGAAATTTGAGAAACATAAAACCATGATAGACATGTGAAATATATACCATTGCCAATAACTATATAATTGCAAAAAAGACAATATTGGCATTTTAGTTACTCTAGCACCCCAAAAATTTAAATCCATGAATAAATCATACAATTTAATGATAAATAATCATTGAAAACTTTACATTACCCTTAGGGGTGTCCAAATTTTGATAATCCAATGGAATCCGCCCGATATTACTTTAAAATGGGCGGTTAATGGCATATTAAATATAAAGAGCGAGCAATGGTGAAAAAAATGAAAGTTAAGATCAGTTTTCCGATCGGTGATAATTGATTAAGTTTTAAATCATTGAAAACTGAACCAACCGAAATGTAGAAATGTTGAACATGTTCCAATAAATATATACCACTTTGTCTTCCACTTTGTCTTCTTTTACCAAATTACCAATTGATGATTAAAAAAAGTAAATAAAATAAAAAATTATTATAGTGGCATGATTGTAAATTAGAACCCTAGAATATTAGTAGTGCACGTGCTTAGCTATTTCCCAAAATGCTTTTCACCTTTTCCTAATACTCTTTTGGCAATGCATATGCTTAGCTATTTTCCAAGATGCTTTCCACCTCTTCCTAATACTCTCTTGATCTTCCACTTTTTGAAAATCTCACTGTATTTGGAGTCTAGGAGTGAGAAATATGGTTGTACCTCTTCTTTCATTGTATTTCCTCAAATTTTCCTTTCTCAAATGAATGGAAGAAACAATTTGCAGTTGTAACTAATGGGTTCTCCTGTTGCCATTGTCGACAAATCTACCAAGCTAATTTTAATACCACCAAAGTAACAGGTAATTCAAATCTTCATTAATGGTTTCCTTTTGTTCTTATTTGTTTCTTCCATAGTGAAAATCATGGTTCATTTAGAACAAAACAATTAAGAATTCAGAGTTTGAAAATAAAGAAGATGGATAGTTTACTTTATTGTAAAACTAATTTTTCACCTTTCCTGACTTTCAGTCACAAGTTTTGGTTAACTAAACAGATCCGTGTTAAGCTGATAAAAATCACCATTAACGATTAATTTCAATTTCTGTTGTGTGATTGGTCAACTTCGGATTGATTATATAGTTATATAATTTTGTTCGATCAATTGTTTAAATGATCTAAAACCAGTCAAGACCGACAGTTGGCCAGGCTTAATTTCCCTTATTAAGGATTAAAATATCAGTAAAATAATAAGTTCTCATCATAATTTTGAGAATGACAAATTGTCATCAAAGAAAATAATTAAGATAAATACAGCAAAGGAGAAAAATATGAAATTGACAAATGAAAAAACCAATTTATATCATATCAAATGATCTAGAATAAATTAATATCATGTATTAACTATATATTCCTTTTTTCCCCAAAATTGAAGTGCTCAACCATGTTTTAATAATAATAATGATAATAAAAGGAAAAAAATTGGTCTTTTGCCTTTAGAATGTGAAAGGGAGTACCTTTTGAAAAACTAAAAAATATTTTGGAACCACTAAATACATATAATGCTTTGATATTTTAGGGATGATGGCATATTTCTTAACTACATAAAGGAATGATAATTTTAATGATGTTATGATTATTTTATCTAAAAAATTTTAAACATAAGCATTGATAATCATTTTGTGAAAAGTGATAAGATTAACTCATCATCATACTAATCCCTATGTTAATTTTATTTTGTATTACATGTTTAACAAACAACATTTTGTTCTTAGATTTTGATAAATCATTTAATCATAGTTAAACCTTAAATTCTTGAGAAAAAATAATAATACTTAATCAACATATATTAAGACATATATAACTAATACAAATCACACCTAAATAATCTCATTTAGGTGTCTACATAGTACATTCCAAACCTTAATATTTATAAAAGCTAGGTTAAATAGCTTATAAGAACTCTAGTGCCTATAAGCACAAGAGAAACATTAACAAAGAGATAAAATCAAATGAAAGAAAAATATGTGCAAATATGAAGAATGATATAAAAAGAAAAATTACACTGCAACAAATAATTAATGATTGCTCAACTCAACATATAAAAAATAATAAAAATAATTTCTAACTTTAATCTATAATCAACATAATTTTTTTAATAAATTCTAAAATAATCTACATACTATTTTTTAATTATATTTTTATAAAGAACAATTTCTTATAAAGAAGATGATCATAATTGATTAGACAAAAGTAGGGAATAATGCACAAGAAAATGAAAGCTTAATCTTGAGTAATACTATTTGCTCAAGTTTGATTATTAGGTTTTAACAATTATTTTGATGGGACTAAAATCTACAAAAAAATTAAACCAATCTTAGCATAAGAATATGTTGTTTCATTTAATATTTCTCTCTTCAAGTTTTAAAGGAAAGGCAAATTAAAAAAATGATACTCATACTAGGAAACCTCCAAATGTTATTCTTTCTAAATAGATAGAAACTTGAGCACCTTAATAGAACCCATCCTTTTGAATTTCATGTAAAAGCAAAGAAAATATTATTTCTAACATTAGTAGTTTAAAATAGTTACATGATACTTATGTTTTAACACTATTTTAAAATGCACAAAATCATGAAAATTTTAGATACATTGAGTATAAATTGACAAAAACCTACTTAAAAGGACTAAGCAACGATCTAGAATTAACCTTCATTAGTATAAGCTAATCAATTACATCCATATTAACATAATCCAATATCAACTAATTATCTATTTAAATTTTCAATTATGGTATAAATTAATAGTTCAATTATCATTCTTTTGTTATGCTTGTGACCAAGCTCATCTAGCTTTATTTGGATAAAATAAATTGAACACAAGCAAAGATAATGTATGTTATGGGGCATGAAATTTATAAAATTAATATGGAGCTTCTATCTTTTAGTCATTTAGTGTAACTTTGAAATAATGGCTTCTTGCTTGAAATAAAAATAAGAGAAAGGATTGTACTAAATAAGTAAATAGAAATCATGAGAGTGAGATGGGATAAAGAAAAAATATATATCAAGGAAAAATTAGTAATTTGAAATTAGATAGAAAGCAAATAGACAAAAGGATAAGAAAGTGTGAGAAATTTGAACCTAATGTTCATTTTTAGCATGGAAATTTTTGTATTTTTCTCTATATTTCTATTTTCATTCATCTGGACCTAAGTAATTGGTTATTCTTCTATTCATGTTCTAGTAAACTCATTTTTCCTCTAATGGTAATGATAAAAATAGTTACATTAAATACAATTTTGCATCATTTCTAGGAACTAACAAATAATAAAAAAAAATCTTCAAAACTTAGTCATTTACTTCATGACTTTGTCATATTATCTAAAATTTCTAAGATCAATCTTAGATTTTACAATTTAACATGGGAATTAATTAGAACCTTGGAAGAAAGGAAAGGAAAATATGTCATCTCAAAGACAATAAATTATTTTCTTTCTTGGAAAAAAAAGGCAAAGGAGGCATTCTCAAAAAGTTATAGGTAAAGCTTGCTTTTTAGAATGTTCTACAAATAATGTAATACTATTGTGTTATCATCATCACTAGAACTTCCTTCCAATGAACAATAACATAACTTTATTTATGATTGATTTATTAGTTATTTGCATTAATATTATCATGAAGTTTTAGAATGTTAACTAATAATCTTTAGTCCCAATACTTACCTTTTACTACAAAGAAAGGGTCAGAGATAAGCTATTTATTTCTCAAAGGATTGTAAGTGAAATAAATCCTTTCATATAAGCTACTTGAAAGAAGCATTATACTATATAAATACCTCCACCAATTATCTATTTTCTTTCACTTTATAATGTGTTATTTGAAGCAACATTGGCATGTTATTTAGAGAGATAAATCCATACCAAAGGATTTAAGAAGGCAAGTATACTAATTAGTTTGATAATCAATTGTATCATAGTATTTCTAGATTTTTGAAAAGAAAATGCAAAGTTGCCACTAAATGGAATCTTACTTGTGCTAAATGACTTTTCCATTAATGCTTGATCTAAATGTAATCACATTGCTTACATATTTATGTTTACTAGAATTGAAACTAATTAAAAAAGGATTATATTTAACAAAAAGTTCATTATTTTTCAAGATAAAAAAATCAAGTAAAACTTTAATTTTAAGAGATAAAAATATTCATGATGATTGTAAAGTGGGGAAAACTCACCGAAAAGGTTTGCATGAAATAACAACTCTAATGATATCACCAACTCTAAAGTGAATCTCATATTTCAGACAAAAACATATAGATGTCTAACGATCAATCAAATTCTTTGCAGTGGTACTACACATAGAAAATGGAAAATGGAAAATAAAACATTTCTTAACTTCTTAAAATGAATAAAAAATAGAAAATAGAAAATATCTCAATTCCTTTGTGTAATGTATCAGATGAAGATAAAGAAACAAAAAGAAGTACATACCTTAATCCAACAAAGAATAAAAAGAAAACACTAAATATTAAATTCATAAAAAATAAGAAAATGATAAAAAAATAGGAGAAAATGAAAGAAATAGTGTTAGTTACTAAATAAAGAGACCAAAATTAAACCCACTGAAGGTTCTTAAAGGATTATACATTAGTCACCAAATGTAAAATATGGTCAAAAAATGCTATAGAAACCAAATGTAATATCATATAAAAATAACGTTAAAAACTATAAATTTACCTCTTAATTCACATACATTGAAATCTTATTAGTGAAAGCAAGCTCTTACAAATAATTATTAAAAGAAGAAATAGATTTGGATGTAAGCCAAGGGAGAAAGAATACCATGAAAAATAAAAAAAAATATTGATAATTGTGATATAAAGTTAGATTTATTTTTGAGAACGGAGATAAAGCATGGTAATAAAAGCATAAACAAAAAGAAATATAGTTGAGGAAAAAGCACTCAAAGTAAACTTGAATTTGAATTTGAACAAATGAAAAAAAACTTAAAACATCGAACACAAATTTAAAACTAAATTTTGAGTAGCCAAAAAAGAAATTTTTAGAACAGATAGGCAAATCATAAATAAAAAATAATGTAGTATTACAATAGACTTCTAAAATTCAAAATGCAATAACAACAAAAAAGAAAAGTAAATCAGTTATAAAATTAAGATTAATCAATTTTCTTTAATGGATTTGCTTTCACCGGGCACACAAACTTTTGCTATTATATCTATAAAATTAAAGAATAAATTAAATTGAAAAGTATGATTAATTTAAATCATAAAAAAAGAATAACAAAAATAGTAGAAAAGATGATAATCAAAACTAAAATATAAATAATCGTAAAAAAGTAAAAAAGAATGAAAATAAAAGTTGAAAAGAAAAAAATTTAGGAAAAGTTGAATTTAAAAAAATATGGAATTAATATCATTTAATGTTATCCCAATCTATCAAGCAAAACCATATATAAACTAAAGAATACATCTAAATCATGCAAAGGCTATAAAGAAATCAAATCTTGTGAGTATGAAAATAAGTAGCATGTGATTATGAATCAAAGTGAAAAAGAAACTTGCCATAAGCACATTATTTCAAGGTCAAAATAATGTAAGTTACAAGACTTTTATTACGGAGTTGATTTTAAGACATATGATGCATGGGTTTATTAATACTTCTAGTTATCTAACAAATTTATGGTTAGTTGACTATGCATATTTGTAAATCAATGAAAGTTTAAAAGATATTTAAGTTATAATTGATATCTAAGAAAGTGTAAATCTTAATTTTCTTTTAGCCTAATTGAAATAGAATGGCTTTTCTTCCTATAACAAGAGAAACTTTGCCAACAAGTTTCTTTTATTAGGAATCTATCCAAAATTATATAGAATATAACCACCATTTCACCTAACTAAAGAAAAAACTTAAGAAAAATAAGAATTAATTGAAATAAAGTCATGCATTTTCATAAATAAGCAACTTTTTTCCTCACATAATCCTATCTTTGTAGTTATGAACTAATTATGATAGACAATCAATTACTAAAATGTATTTTCAACTACATAAAAAATGAAAAGAAAACACAAATCATTAACTGACAATACAAAATTGCTAATCCCTAAAAAATGAGGTCTAAAAGTATATGAATTGGATGTGACTTACAAATATAATAGTTAGCAGAATATGAAAATATAAATTAGTTTCTATTTCTCATCTATAATAATAAGTGATGTTTTAAGTTTCAAATATTCTCTAAAATTATGAAAGTGAAGATTAATTTTGTTATCAAAAAATTTTATCTTTACTATTGGCCATATATGGTTCTGTTATACTTTAAGTGTTGCCTTTAGGTTTAGCATTATCTCACCTATTTTCATGAACACTATATTATTCACCATAAACATGAAGACATATTACATAGCTAAGACTTGTGCATATATAATAAGTTTATAAACACTATGTTAGAAGTAATGTGATGACATGAACCAATGAAGCAAAAATAAAACTTGAATATTTTATTCTTGTCCTCTCAAAAAGAACTACTCAACCACTATGATCTATAAAATTAGAGTAAGGTTATAAAATATAAGTTTTATTGATAGTAACCTACTCATTTGTAGTTTATAAAATCAAAGTAAAAGATATAACATAGGGTAAACTTAAATAAATTAAGGAAAAACATGATTATGACATGTGAAAAAATGTGGCACAATGAAGGAAAACTTGAATATAGTGTTACTATGAATTTGTGCTTGGATGATATTAAGAAAAAAGAATAAAGCATAAATAGCAAAACTTAGAAAATTTATTCAATCCTATGAAAACTCACCAAATCATGATATAGTAGTTTCACTGCAAGTCCCCTAAATCTCAAATACAAAAATAAAAATCTAAGGAAACAAAAAATAATCAATTGGACAAGGAAAATATGGAGTAAATAATTTAAGGTTTCTTCATATGATAATTGCATGTGCTAATATAATTATATATTTTATATGTTAATATATTACACAATTTCAACAAATATATTTATTTGGTATACAGAACAAGACAAATAAAATAGAATCTCACATTAAACCTTTTAGCATAATTCATGCTTGTTTGTAAAAATGTTTAGAGAATAACATGGAAAAGTTTTTTTGTACTATATATTCTTAATATTTTCTTTGAGATTATTATAAAAAAACTACCACTAACTACTTATTTACTTAATTTAAACTCATAATGACATCACTAACTCAAAGTTTTATATGCTAAAATTCTACATAATGCAAAAATGAGTGCATCAAATAGAATAAATATATCATTTTTCACTTTCTTAAATTGATTTTATACTTAATATATCCTAAATTTCAAGTTTTGATTGAAAATGCTTAATTTTCCACAAAATCATTACTACTTAGAATTGTTGCTGAACTTGATTTTTATAAGAATGAATCATGGGATAGAATATGACAACATTACATGAACTTTCATTCATTTAAATCACAAGTAGATTTTTATAACTTGACAACATTGATGAGCATTATAAAATCTAAACCTTTTGTATTGGGATAGTAGTAATGAAATATTTTAATTGAAATTTCAACTTATCTTTATATTTTGTTGTGGTTATGCAACACAAACTTGTCTATTAGATTTTAAAAGAGAGAAATAATATCAACTAGATTATTGAGTTCAATATGTTCTAAACTCGGAAGTATGAACATAAAGTATAATTGAATTGGAATAAGACTTACTTTAACTAGGTTGGATTTGGCAAATAAATTTAAGAATTTAGTAATTTAGAAAAGAATCAACTTGCACCGATCCCACAAAGATTTAGTGTACTAGTAAACCATTCTACATCTTAATTATTATCGTATGCTAATTTCATACTCTCTTGCACAAATTTTGAATTAGCCACATGAGAGTTTAATTCCTTATCAATGATTTTTATAAAATAATACTTGGTCTTTAAGGTTGTATGTTATAAGGAAAAGACTTGTGAAGAATACAAAATTTATAAAAGAACATTTGTTCCTAAGGGAAGTTGTGCAAATTTAGCATATGACATATGGGATTTAGAACTTTAGAATAATAATAAGAAAGTTGTTTATGCTTAAGGAGTTTTCTTATCTTTAATTATAAAAACTTATTTTTTAATAGATAGATAACCATTCAGTGATACAAACTATATTCGAGACATCCAAAAATAAATTTCATTACATATTAAAAGCGCAATAAGCTTTCTTACTTGTTATGTACATAAAATTGTAAGGTAATCAAATTTAAAATAATCTAAGTGCTTTCTATCACAAAAACTTAGAAAAATCCATGAAATTTCTTTAGAATTATAATTAGGTTTGCCTCTACCTAGCTAAAATCAAATTGACTTTACATTTCATGCTATCTTAATTATAGTTACACCTTTCAAATCTATAAAAAAAAACACTAAATGCTAATGTAGTGTTATTAAAGTTTAAATTAAATACAAAAAATTATATTATCCTATAGGATAGTACTGTTCAAACCCAAAGGCCATAGGCTAAAAACTTTACCACTAAACATCCTTTAAATAAAACTCTACCTAGATTTTTACCTAACAATAATCATGAACACTCTATCTTGAAGCTAAGGTTGTACTTGGTAAAAGTTAAGATGGAAAGGTGGGAAAATGGCAATGTAATTGAACTTAACATAATTATAGATTATTGTTTTTTACTTCTTCATTTTGACTCATCTTTAGCTTCCGATTTGACTTCTTACCATTTATAACTCAGGTCTTGGTGTTGGATTGAGAAATTAAACACTAGATTCCCAATAATCAAAATTTCATTCTTACTAAAAGGGACAAAAGAATGCAAATATAGATAACATATTGTCTTGCCCTATGCTAATACATTTTAATTATTAACTTGGCTAGTAAAATAAGAAATATCCTAATATTTAATAGGATTAGATCAAATTATTTTATCTCCAAGGTAATATGGCATGTTGAAACCATTTATTATCATAATTATAATTACAAAAAAAGTAAGCATTTTAATATAATCTATCATAAACACATCATTAAAACATATTAAGCTTCAGTCCTCTAAGACATATGAAAATATGGGTAATACACAAACATTATGCACAAAAAACTCAAATCTTAATTTGATGATTTTAAGTAAGAATTATAATACTCTACTAATCCTTGTTAACTGATCTCTCAAATATGATTGAATACCAAAGACGGAAAATTCTTCTAACTAAATTTTCTTCATATATAAGGCTTGGTTTAAACTCAGGATATCTTGCTTAAGGTGTTCAAGTCGCTTCTACTTGAATTAAGTTATTTTGATGAACAAAATAACTTTTTTAGAAAAAATTAATAAATGTCATTTTTTTCAAAGGCAGAAGGGAAAATGATAACTTGTATTAGCCTAATTTCAACTGGTTTCAATAAGTACATTTTTCATATCTAAATAATCTATCCCATCTTAAATGTGAGTGCATACCAGAGATCAAGCCTATACTATGCACATGTAGCATATGTTCATTACTACTTAAATTATATGATAATTTTATTTTTAAACAAACTATTGTATTAAGTTATGTAATTATAATTATTATCATTTTGTTATATTATATAATATGATAATTTATTGTGACCTCCCCTGAGAATAAGTTTAATTACACTTCATTCCCTATTGTTTGAGAAATTAATCTCACCTCCCTTACTTTATGCATACATATCACACTCTATTCCTTTAAGCCCAACATTTACTAACATTTTCTAATAATGAAAATATTGAAAAAATTTAAATGGTATATAATTGGTGAAAAATTTTGGCAAATTTTTTAGACAATTATACCATATATTATACTTTAAGAAGGCTTTTAAAAAAGAAATATTATAGTTATTTTTTTGAAGTATTTAAAACATCTCAATTACAAATAAAAATTAATATAATTATTTTTATTAACTTATATATTTATTTTACACTAGCCAATAATTATTAGTTCATTAGAAGTGATGATTATTAATTTAATGAACTAATAATTATTAATTTAATTATTAATTATATGATAGTTCATTATATAAATATAAGTCAAATTGTAAAGATAATATCACTTAAATTATTTCAAATTGAAAGAAAAATTTGTAGATAATATAATGCCATGTTTAAAGATAAACATAAGTCAAATATGTGCTTACCACAAAATAGGAAAACTTTTAAATAATTCTACTTAAAATTACACAAATAATTTTTCAACTTTTAATAATTACACTTAATATAATAGTTATGCAAATAATTTAATATATATTAATTATTACTAAAAAATAAATAAATTTTTTAAAATAATATAACCATATAATGTTGTTGTTATTTAATTACTTTATTTTTTCATCTTTTTCTTTAAAGAAACTTGCTTTTCCTTCTTAGTTCACCTTTTCTTTTTAATTTTTCTAGTTTTAGTTATAAAACTAGATAAAAATAAAAGAAAACATATAAAAAATAAATTTTTATGAAATTATATAAATACTTTTAATTTTATTTTCAATTTTAAATCTCTATCTTTATTATTTTTTATTTGCATTTTTTTATTTTATTTTATTTTTTTTATTTTACTAACTATTAGTTAGTACTTTTCCCCCCATTTCAATGTATCTAAGCAGATCCATTGAATTTCATTAAATTTCATTTTAAGTCATAATTTGAAAGTTTTTGAAACAAACATTTTCAATCAACTTCCTACTTTAAGAGTTGTACAACAACATGAAAATTCTATCTTTAAATGCTATCATCATTTGTTTCCCATGAACAAAGTTTTTCAATATTTACCACTATTTCAAATTAATCTAAAGAAGAAATGCTATTAAAATACCTCTAATATTGAAACTATGGTTTTGAAACATATAGTAACTAAAATAAAAAAAAAACCCATAAATTCAAACCAATTAGTGGAAAAAAGATAAAGGAACAAAGTTTTCCAATATTTACCACTACTTTAAATTAATCTAAAGAAGAACTAAATGATGTTAAAATATCTTTAATATTGAACTTATGACTTTAAAACATGTAATAACTAAAACAAGAAAATCTATAAATTGAAGCATTTCTAAATTCAAACCAACTTATGAAAAAGAGATAGAGAAAAATGAGTATTTCAAGAGGAAGAAAAGATAAGTACTAAGCAACCAAACACCATAAAACTTAAAATGAAATTATCAATACCATAGGTATAGTTAAGAAGAAATAGAAAAAATAAATAATATGTATGAGAAATGCTGATAACCCTTCAACATCTAGTGGTTGTGCTCCACCACTAGTTATAACATCGTTGTTCATCCCAGATCCTTCTCATACTAGTGGAAGTTTACTAAAACGCCTACTTTACTAAGTTAGAATGGCTATTGGATTCAATATCTAGTGCTTTGCTACCTAGATCTATAATTTTCTAGGAAAATATTAAACTTTTTCTCAGTATCAACATATTTGAAGATGGAAGAAGTTCAAAGTTAAAGAAAGAAAGAGATATAATGGGAAAAATGAGTTTAATTTAGATTTTGGGTACTAGAAGGCTTATGATAGTAGATAGTGATTGGACTTGATTGATAATAGGTAGGCTTGACAATGAAAAGTGAATAGAGAAATAGAAAGTGAATTTTTCTGTGCTTATGCTTTAAAGTAATAGGGCTCTTCTATTTTAGAATCTAAGAGTAAGAAATTGGAGCTTGTACAAGAAAAGGTAAAATAGGAAAGATAAAGTTTAATCGATATTGTTTCCTTTTATTTGCTATAAGGGATGTGAGGATAATTTCTCAAATAAGAGGGGAACAAATTGTAATTAGGCTTGTCTATTTCTGATTTACTAGAACCATAGAAAATCGAGATATCACTTTGCTTTCTTTGATTTAGGTTACAATTCAAAAGATTTTCTTAGGCTAATTTATATCACATAGTGTTCAAGAAGCTAAAATTAGGGAGTTAAAGTATCTAAAATAGGGCATAATGTTCACTAATGAGTATGCCACGTCAAGGTTCAAAGTTTTTTTTATAGTTTTTGTGACCATTTCTTTTATGCTTCCTAAGTTACTTGAATAACTACATTCTAGGATATTATGGATCAAGTTCTTAAGGCAAAATACAACATAAAGGAAAGAGAAAAAGGAAAAACACAATATAGAGGATTGAAATATAATAGGTTGGGAAAATTTAACTCCCCAATGTGTTCAAGAAAAAGACTTTTGCATAGTATTTTTCATAGCAAAAGAGGTCAGACTAATTCTAGCCTTAAAAATTCTAGTGATAATTTTAAAGAACTTTTGAAAGAAAAAGATGAAGGCAGCCGATAACTTAATTTTGATATTTAGGCTAACTTTGGGAGAGGATAGCAATAATAACAAGAAAGAGGTAGATATTGAAGGGTATGGTCACCCACCTAGATGTTTGTAATATAGGAATATGCACCTAGGATTATACAATCTAAGGAATATCATGTGCTATCAATATAGATAGTTAAGTTATAAAAGAAAGCATTGCCTAGGAAATCCCTTTAGTTATAGTGTGAATTACCCAGCATTGCAATAAAGAACTCAAATGGTATAACTAACTTAAGTGAGACTATAGATAACTTATGGACCAAGTAACAAAATAGGAAGGAATCTAATAAAAAATTAAGTAAAGGTTTTTATGTTAACTAATCAGGGAGCGCAAAAGTATCCATCTCAACCCCATTGACTTTAGAATTAAGAGCTATATATACACACACACACACACACACACACACACACACACACACACACACACACACATATATATATATATATATATATATATATATATATATATATATATAAGTATGTATATATGTCTGTGCTCTTAAGAATTGAAAGATGAATTCTTTGTAAGGAAGAATTGTCATGCCATAAATATTTTAAAATTTTATTTAACTATTTATTCAATAAATTTATACGTGTTGGTAATTAAGAAAATATTGTGGACAGGTTTAAAATAAGTAATTAATCATAGAAAAATGAATTTTTAAATTAGGTGAAATTAAGTTAAAAATAATATAATATGAAATTAGAATTGATATAGAGTGCATGGAGGAGATTTAGGGAAATATTTTTTGAAAATACCCTTACTAAATCACTAAATTATGAAACTACTCTTGATAGTATTAAAAGTTCAATTGCCCATGTTTCTCCTAATTTCTTTTGAAAACTAACCAAAACCCCCATCTTCTCCATTCCTTTTCACTTTCTTGTTTAGGAACAAATAATTTTATTAAGGAATCAAGTAATTTTCTTTAAAGCTTGAGTAAAAGATTTGATAGAAAAAATCAAAGTTTAAGTTAATGATTTTGTGTTGTTGGCTAAGGTAAAGCTACATCTTTCATTCCTTTCTTCTCCCTTCCTCCACACTAGATTAGGTAAGTAGATAATATACTTAACTTGTTAATTTACAAAGATTAACTTTGGAAATCAAGTTATAAATGGATTATTATAAGAACTTGATAAGCTGAACTTAAATTCTTATTGGTAGAATAGATTAGATGTTATTAGAGTTAGTAAATGATGATAAATGATGGTTTTGTTATGATTGTGGAGCTAGAATTTGCATTTGAAGTGTTAAAAAGAAAAGCTTAGAATTTAGTTAAAGATTTTGTAAGAATTGTAAAAAATTTGCAAGTTATATTCAAGTGAGTATGGTACTAGAATACTACCTTGAAATAAGCAATATTCAAGTAATATACTCGAATTCATCTTAGAGGCTTTTCTTTTAGATAAGAAGATTTGGATATGGTAATCAATTATAACTATGCCAAAAGCCATAATTAACTACTACAATTGATTATTATGAAAGGATTTGCCTTTTGCCATTAGATATTCGACTAAAGTAGCTGAATATAAGCTTTAGGAAACATTTCATTCGCTTATTATAGTCGAGTATTCTAATAATTCACTTTAATAAAACATTGATGATGGAATTACATGATATTCAATTGTATATTATGTTGTTAATAATTATGAATGAACCATTTTATGATAAATATGTTGAACTAAATGGTAATGTGTGAATATATGAAATATTGCGAGATGATAAGAATTGTATGAAAATATAAATTTCTCTTTCTTTCTCTCTCTCTCTCTCTCTCTCTCTCTCTCTCTCTCTATATATATATATATATATATATATATATATATATATATAGACATACATATACACACATTGATATTGTTTGGTATTACCATATATGGTAATCCATTATTGTGTTGTTTTAAACTCTAATTGTTTAAGAAAATATGACTGAAATGGAATTGTGTGTAATGTGATGAAAAATCCATATTAAGGGTGTGTTACGGATTGAAATTATAAAGCAGAAGAAGGATAAGATGTATTTATTGATTTTAGTTTTTATGAAAATAGAATGATTGTTATTGTATCTAGAAGGATAAAGTCAGGAAAATGAAGAGGTTGTTATTGTGAAAAGGCTACAAGGTGGATTAAATGTGTTATCTTTTATTTTTATATCAACTATCATATATATTTCTTTAGTAAATTATATTACTATGTGATATAAAAGATAAAATGTAGGAATAATTGAGGATTACTATGCTTACAAATTCAACTAATTTTAAATGATTGTGTGTAATTATTTACTGTAAATTAGGTAGGTTATTTTTTTACTAAGACATAATCTCATGGTGTTAATTTATATGCTTTATAAATACTTAGGTCGAAACTTCTTATCCAACACCTGATGTTTAGAAGTAAAGTTCTTTATGAAAATGTGTCATGCAACCATAGCCATGCTAGAATAAGATTAAAGTTAGCTATAGTTTGAACATATTTTCTCGTACGTATAAACATTAATGTAATTATTTTGAAAATATTTATAATGTAAGTTTGTTTTGGAATCACTATGTTGTGATAACAATGTTAGTTTCCATTTTAGGCTTATGATAACCGGAAGATAGTTCCATGCCAGTTACAACTTGGTAGATCGTGATAGGAATAAATCAAGATAATTAAATTACAAAATTATTTCTATATAAAAAAAATTATTGAGATCAACCATTATCTATTTTTTTAAAGTAAAAATAATTATTTTAATAGAATATATGAACAAGAATGAAATAAGAAACATGTCCATTTTAAATCTTTTAAATTGAAAAGTTAAAAAAACCGTCATTATATTTATGTTGATATAGAAGAAAATTAATTATATAATACTTAAAGAATTAATCATTGTGATTGATTAGAAAAAAAAAGGAATAAATTAAGATAATTAAACTATAAATTTATTTGTTCAACCAAAAATTATTTAATTCATAAGATTATCCATTATTTATTTATTCGTAATAAAAAATAATTATTTTATTAAAATATATGAAGAAAAGAAATAAGAAACTTATTAATTTCAAATTCTTTAAATTAAAAAGTTAAACAAATTATCCATGTACTTATGTTAATTTCAAAGGAAATTAATTCTGTATTAAGTGAAAAGTGATTAGGTGAAGATTAAGGGAAGATTTTAGCAAAAAATAAGAACATTAAAAGCCTTTCAAAGCAGGACTATTCTTTATCAAACGAACAAAAATACTCATACATTTTATTGGTTTATACGGACATAAGAATTCTTTACATATATATATATATAATCACTTCTATATTTTATGGTTTTGAATACATAAAATGAATTCAATTGAAATTATAATTCATCTAATATGTTTGTTACACTATAAGCTAAAAGAAAAAGATGATAAAACCACTCTTTTTTCTGAAGCATAAATCACCGTCAAGATTGTTAGCTCAATCCTTACTTTTGGAAAGATGGTCATCAATAATAACAAAATTATCCAATGAGCAGAGCAAGAAATTATCATTATATATAAGTGCATCGATTCAAACAACTCATGAAAAAGATAATTCCTACATTTGATCAGCATGAGGAAAATAATTATTGAAAACAACAATTGAAGAAAATTTTAAACTATACAAATCCTAATGAATGAAAAGATTTAATTATCAACAATAAACCTTTATGAATATGTAGAAATTTTGCTGATTAGTAAGCTTGTAAAAGTTTTGCCAATGGATCCACATAAAGGAATTTTAAGGGGCTAAGGGGGAAAAAAAGATTGAATTCCTACAGATCACACAATTGAAATGATTCTGCATCAAGACCGTAGAACCTACATGTGTGATTGCAATGTCTTTTACTTGTAAAGCCTCCCGTTTCCTATTCTTACAAATGGATTTTTTCAAAGAAAATAATTATTATGAAAAAATAAAAATAAAAAGAGATAAAAATAAAAAAAATGCTTACATGTACCAATCCAGAGATGAAGTTATAAGAAAGAATTAAAAAATTAAAATTGTTTAATTCTACTTGAAATGCCGTAAATCAGAAGAAAATTTGGAGAGACGAAAAAACCACACAATTTAAAATAACAAGTTATTGGCATTTAAATGTAATTAAAAAAATACTATGCGTTATTATAAAATAAAATTATTTTAATTTATCAATTTTTAATGACATGATTAAATATGTGCAAATTAGAGAGCATGTTTTTTGATGCAAAATTAGAGGATGTATGGCATATTTATAGAAAGAGTAAATAAGTGAGGGAATTTTTTGACATATATTCATACTCAATTATCACACTGATTATAGAGCATAGAAATTAATTTCAATTATAATTTTTCTCTCATTAAAAGTGTCAACACTAATTATTACTTCATACAATCAATCATTGATGATCATATCAAATATAAATTTAATCCAAACTTTTCAAATCTTTTATTATATAGTATGATATGTAATTTATGAAAATTATAATTTTTAAATTAATTTATATTCTTATATCCACTAATAGATGAAATTTACATAAACGATTGAAATTTATTTATCTTTAGGCGGGAAATATATTCACCAAAACATGCCACGTCAATCACATTTATGTCATTTATTCAAAAATGAATATGGTAGAAATTTATAACTTTAACTCATTTATTTCATTGGATTAATTCTCACACTTCGATTTACTCTCTTCTCTTATTTAAGATTGTTGATTGTCACAGTTAAGGACGTGTTATTTCTTTAACAAAATTAGAACGTGCATACAACACTCATGGGAAGATTAAATAAGTGAGAGAGATAGTTGGCATATATCAATGCTGAATGATCATTGAATAATCGATTATTGATGAAATTCAATTATTGACAAAACCAATGATACAAAATAAATTAATATTTAATATACTTATTTGTAATAGTTGGTTGTTTAAGAGAAGATTAATGTTAAAAGTTAAGTGAGATAAATAATAATTTTTTTTTATAACATATTTAATCATTTAAATATAATTTATACTGATGAGATTATTTATACTAAATATTTATAAAAAAATGAGTATTAATCCAAATAATGTAAAATATAAATTTAAGGAAAAAATATAAATTACCACATTCAAATTTGGTTGTTGAATTTTATCCATTTAAATTTAAAAATTTAAAAACCATCTTTTTAGATTTTACAAAATTTGAAATGCACATTTATCATCCACTTAATTAATAATTTTATCAAATTATATGCCTTTTTATAAAAATTTTAAAGAGTAATCAAAATATCATAATATATTAAATTTTTGATTAATTTTATACATATTTTTATTTTATATAATTATTTATCAATTTATATTAAATTTTAAAGAGTAATCAAAATATTATAATATCTCAATTTTTTAAATCATTTTTATACATAATTTTTATATTATATAATTAATGAAAATTAAATTATACATAGAAATTTTAATTAAATATTTGATATAAAATTATTATACAGAAATAATAAAATAAATAAATACTTTATAATATTTTTATTCAAAAAATCATATAATTTAATAAAATACTTAATTAAATAAAATAAAATATCATTCCTTCTACTGTCATATAGTTTATTATCCAAAAAGAAATTTAAAATTTTAATATCACTTTTAAATTTTTGATATAAATAATATAATATTTTTTATTAGTATATATATATATATATATGAAAATAATATTTTTTTACAAAAAATATTTTTCAATAAAACAGATAAAATTTAAATTATTTATTTTACAATGGAGTTATGCTTTCCTATTTTTTATTTCTTATACTTTGATTCATGATATCAAATTTATTAAAATAAGATTCTAAATGTCTAAAATTATATTTTCTCCATTTTTTATTTATCATTTTAAATTTTTTTCTATTTATTTATCGTTTTATAAGATAAAATGTGTGCTTATTATTTTTTTAATTTTACTTCTAATAAATGCTCAATGATTTTATATATAAATTATTTTTTCTTTTTATTTATACCAAAATAACCCCCACTTGCAATTGGATACCGAAGACAAGGATCTTTCCTAACTAAATTTTCCCTAAGGCTTAGATTGAATTTAGAATATTTTACTTAAGGCGTTGGAACTCCTCCTACTAAAATCAACTTATGTTGATTATATCATTTAACTTTTAATAAAAAATAAATTAGTAAATTACAACTTTTTTTTTAATCTTAAAACTACAATTATTTATTATCTTCATTAAATTTTGATAATTTAGTTTAAATGAATAAAAAAATGGAATGAATAGAGTATTTTCAAAACATAATTTATTATAATTACTCAAATAAAATTATGCTTGCAAAAAAATAAAATAAAAAGAAAGATTTGCATGTCAATGATTATAATTGCTTTTAATATAGAATATTAAAAATTTAGAATAATTTTGGAGAATTCATCTTTTAAGGAAAACACATTTAAGAAAAAAAATAACAATTATTATTTGCTTATCTTATTTTTATTTTATTTAATTAAAGAATAATTTACTTTACAAAAAATTATATTAAAGAAGTTGTGATTTAAAAAATAAAAGGCAATGAAAATAGCCACAGTTGAGGCAAAATGTGTAAACCTGGTGCTTCAATACTAAATTATAAAAAAAGAAAAAAAAATTGTTAAAACATTGAGCACTTTGAAAATTATAAGTTGTTTCAATTGATTACCAAAAACACACTGCTTTTCAAAGACAAAATCTTCCACGTATTACAAACTTATCGCAGAAAAGATTGTTGTATACAATACAACAAAACTATTATACGTTAGAAAGCACTTAATAAATATATCACAATATATATTTTTTAATATAACGCCATTTTGAATAAATTTAATTCAATTAAATTATTTCATTTAATTATATATACTTTTAATTCTTATATTATTTTATAACTCATCCATTATTTCTATTCCTAGTATTTCTGTTCTTTATATTATTTTATAACTCATCCATTATTTCTATTTCTAATATTTCTATTCTTTTTATATGATATGTTGCATGAATTTTATTTTACTTTATTTCCTAACAACTTAAATTTTAATATCACAAAATATTATAAATATGATATAAAATATTTAATTTTATTATAAAAATATTTTAAATAAACTGAAAATTTAATATAAACTATATTAATCAAATTATATTATTACATTTTTTAGTAAAAACATTTAAGTATTAAAAATTATTAACTTATTTAAATTTTAATATAATATATTAATTAAAATTTTATCAAAACGCACATTATTTGTATTTTATTATATATTTTCTTCTTCTCCATCTGTTTCTATTTTTTAAAATTTAAATACTAAAATCATTAAATTAAATTGTATAAATATAATACATAATATCTTCTTTTTATTTTAAGAGTATTTTAAATTAGTCAAACATCTAATTTGATTGAATTACTAAATCATGTAATATATATTTAATTGTTATATTTAAAAAAAAATTATTTACAATCATGCATATGTAATTTTAAAATTAACATTAGAAATTACAAATTAGATTTCAATATTTTTATGTTAATAATAACAAAAAAATATTAAATTCCGTGCAACGCACGAGGCCAAACTCTAGTTAAAAATAATTCAGTGACACTAAATTAACGATATACATCTACAATTAAATAAACAGCATCCAAAACTAGCATCAGACGCCATTTAGGGGTAGCGCCAGCCCAGAGATTCCATGGCAATTACAGTGAGTCCAGAAAGGCCATAGATTCAAGCTACATTTAAGGGGGCAAATCTTTGAAGGATGTCAATGATGTTAAACAATTTAACATAATACGCAAAACAAATGTAGTGCTGTCATTTAACTCCAATCTCGTGGGGTAAAAACAAGAGACGAAGCTGATGTCAACACAATCAATCTGTGAGTTTTTCAGACCCTGAACCACATGAAAAAGAATCAGGGTATAGTGAAACTCAAAAGATAATGAACCAGTAGACAAAACTAACAATCTCGTCTTAACTACTATTCTAATTAGGCAAGGGAAAAAAAAATGTCCGGACCTCAGTACAACCTTTTCTGTCATTGATAATGTAGGAACACCAAGTAGGTTCTCCCTATAACAGGGACTTGGATACACTACAGCCTCGAACAAGTTGGATTGTGACATCATCAGTCCATACTTTCAAGCACCACCACTGTAGCAGAGATGCAAATTAAAAAGCACATACTGATTTGAATTTTATAAAACAGGAGAATTTTCAAGGAAGAAATCATTTTTATTAATACGTTGCCTCAGTCCAATCCATTAATATCATATGAATGTAGTTTCACCAAGCAGGTTCTCCCTGTAAACAGGGACTTGGCTCCGCTACACCTCAATCAACTTGGATTACATCATCCCTGGCAACACTATGAACTCAATAGACAAATGTTCTGTTCAATAGCAGACAAGACAATAAACAATTCAAGAGCACATACAATACCATCGATATGAGCAGGCCACTAATTACCAAAATATCTCAGATCCAGAACCAAGATGCATAATGTACCCATCTGCAACCAAATAAACGAAACACAATAGAAGAAATAATATAGTGAGGGCTCAGAGTACATTACAGCTCTATCAATCACGGTATTTCAGAAGCAGAACTGGCTGTTAAAGCTGAATGATTATCATCATAGCCAACTTCTATAACACAACGGATTCAAAAAAAGACAATTTTAACATTTTAACAATCAGAATAAATCAAATTTGGCTCATATCAAGAAATTCAACCATTTTTCCTTTATGCTTCATCGATTGATCTCAGAAGCGCGGATAAAATATAATCATCGCCAAAATTTAATAGAAAGCAAAACTTCGAAATAACAAGAAAACTAATCATATGGCGGATGATTTTAGAGGCACAAACATTGACTAGTTAAACCCCCACGTGAAATCCGCCGATTCAATTTGTGCCTCTATGACTAACTTCATTTTCATGAACTTTTCTTCGAAAATAAGCTAATGGTGTAGCGAGGCAAACGCCAAATACAGGTAACAAAAAAGAGAACGTATGTCGCCGTTGTTTTGACACAGATCAGCCGTGACGAGAAGAGCTAAACTGCAACACGAACGGCGTCGCTTTAGCACATGCTGTGGGGCATTCGCGTCACATATCTATCAGAGAAGCCCGGGAGGCATCGTGCGTAGAAATTAAAACAATAATACGCGCAATTCTCGACATACGAGAGCAATCTAACCTTATAACTAGGCTGATGAACAAGCAAAAACTAGAAGCTTTGGCTGCTGGAGTGCTGGTATATGAAGGCTGCGAGAGCATATGTGAGCTTATATAGGCCATTTAAACCCCGGAAACCCTAGAGTATTTCTCGGTGCGACACCGTACCGCCAACTGGGATAAGAAAGAGAGAGAGAGAGAGAGAGTTAAATACTGAAATGACAATTTACTCCTCTCTATATATCAGCATTTGGCATTATCATTTTATCCTGCTTGGTCAAAAATAAAGAAAATAATTCACGTTCCTAAATTCATTCTCTATCTTATAAATTAGAAAATTTATTGAATTTATTTAATATTTATCAAAAGGAATCTTATGGTATACTTCCTAAATATTTTGTATATAAAAAATAAGCATTATTGTTACTGCGATAAATTTTTATGAACTCCATTTTTTTAGGAAATTTTTTTAATCAATATAATTTGACCGAGATAAAAGTTCAAGGCGTCCTAAGATTTGAATGGACATTATGATGGATAATGCTTTGATATTTATTAAAATATAAAATTTGCAACTTTTAAATTTTTCTATGAAATTCTTTTTTTGAAAAAAATGTATGCACACATTTATGTATATTTAAATATAAAATATGTAAAAAAGTTATGACTTAATCAATAAGTTTGCAACCTAAAATTTTATGAACATTTTTATTTTTAATAAAAATAACAAGAACATTGTAGTATATATTCTTTAAGCCGCAATTGACACATCGTATAAGATTTAAGATTTGATGATATAGAATAAATTATATAATTAGAGCTTATACTATGTTTGAAATTTTCAAACATATTATATAGTTTATAAGAAAAATTCTTCTTATACATTTAATCCCATTTAAGAGGTGGCGAAGTTATGTGTATTTTAATATGGGGTGTATATCCTTGCTAACATTCTTAAAATTTCACATATTATTATATATAACATCTAAAATGTGAAAAGACTTCTAATGTCACATTAGCATCGAAAATATTGTGCTACTTCCATACAAATATTATTAATTATATATATATATTTTTAATACAACAATCTAATCTAATAGAAAATTAGTTATTTTTAAGAAAATCATATTGCTAAATTAAAAAAAAATACACTTAACAATATTTGTATAAAAGTAGTATTGAATTTTTAATACTAATGTAACACTAAATTTTTTTTCTAAGATGCCCCATTAAGTTTAAATTTTTACCCCAATAAAATATAAAAACACAAAATGATTTTTTTTTAGTTATTGAAATCCATAATCGGGTTATAAGACAAAAGGTTTCATTATCTTTTATTGGTTATATATTTTTTCTCTCTATCTTGTTATAATCATTCAAATCTCTTACCTAAAATATTATAAATATAATAAATATATTTAAAACTAATGAGAATTAGTAAAATTAGTTGTGTGAGATTTTATTTTTTACATATAATATTTTTAGGCTTAGCTTGTAGTTATTGAAATCCATAATCGGGTTATAAGACAAAAGGTTTCATTATCTTTTATTGGTTATATATTTTTTCTCTCTATCTTGTTATAATCATTCAAATCTCTTACCTAAAATATTATAAATATAATAAATATATTTAAAACTAATGAGAATTAGTAAAATTAGTTGTGTGAGATTTTATTTTTTACATATAATATTTTTAGGCTTAGCTTGAACTTTCAAGATGAGTTAATTTTTAGGAGATCGATACATCTTAATTAAAGAATTTAATTGTTGGGAAAATATGCTAAATATATTTATGTTTGATAGGCAATGTCTAAATGTGTCATTCAATTTCCTATATGGTTCATAGTATAAATATGCAAAATCATAGGTTTGTATTTTAGGAAAAGTATCCCTCTCAAGTGTTTATAAAAAAAGGAAACTTTGTTTGTTCTTTTTCTTTACATCTTATGTTGCTTTCTACAAGAATAATGGTATTCCTAATGATTTATAGTTTGCATGTTCTATTAGTTAAGCTAGTAGAATCAATTAATGACCCTTATAACCGTCATGATAAGATAGGTCATGACAGTAGTTGACCATTCTCATCAAAGGGTGAGATGTTAGGTAAAAGCTGACTATGATAGTTAACTATTATTCCTTTGAGAGAAATTCCTAAGATTATAGTTAATTATAATAATTGACTATTGGTATGCAAAAGCTAAATACCTGGGAATAATCAACTGTAATACTTCTAGGTGCAATCCCAAGCTATAGTTGATTATAAGGAGAGTTCTTTATTTTATCCAGCATTTTTTATTGTTTAAATACTCAACTTTCTTCCATATATCATCAAACACAAATACAAATCTAAAGTTCATCATAAAATCATTACCCACACTCATATTCCAACTACTAATGTCAAGAATCTCAATTTAACTAGAAGATTACATCACTCAATCATTAATATATCAATAATTCAACTTTTACTTTCAATAAACCAAAATCTTATAAAACAAATTTATTTAAGTGAATCACCTACTTGCTTGTGTGTAAACAATATGAAGGAAGGTTCAAATGGTGGTTAGGTTGCCATAATCAACATTAATTTAGAAAATACTAATTTCAAAAGACTTAGTATAAACTTTTAAATCCTTAATCTCTCATTATACCACCCAAACTCTACTATAGCCACCTTCAAGTTATATTATCCAACCATCATATCTACCTAGCATAGCCTATCATCAACATTCTAAGTTGCTTCTTTTTATTATATTTTAATTCTTAAATTTTAGTAGTTATATTTTAATCCTCAAATTTTAGTATCAACAAGGTATAGATTTGGTGTAATTTATTCAATTTTCTTAAGTTTAATATCTTGAGTTTGAATGAGAATCCAACTTTTTTTCGTTTTTAAATATTCAGAAGTAGTCATGCTAGGCGATTTTTAAAGGTTTTAAACCTTGCCAAAATAATTAAAATTTTATATCAAATTCATTATTAACCCACATACCATTAGATTTTGAAAGCATATTATCATAACTTTTAATAGACACTAGAGTTTACAAATTTGGAGACTTCACAATTTGTTAGAGAGAATAATTTTAAGTATTTTTAAAAATAGGCATTTTTAAAAACATATTTCTATAGTGCAAACTTTATTTTGTTGCATTCTATGCAATACAATGTATGGCTTTAAATGTTTTGTTGCATCCTATGCAATATAATGTATGGCTTTAAATGGTTGACACGTTTGCATCTCTTAATTTAAAAGAACAAATTTTCCTAGAAAATATTGTAATTAGACCCTGAACTCAATAACTATATATTTCCATAAACCCATAAGGTCCAAGTAGAGCCTCCTAATAACTATGTCAATTTTAATATTAGGAAAGTTAAATGACTTTTTTAATTGCTATCATATCCAATAATGCATAAATTCTTGGCTTTTTCCTTTATATAATATTATAGAGAAAATAATTTTCTAATATAATTTTTTTAAACTATTTAGGATATGATGTCATTTAAAAAAATAATTATGAATGGCTTAGTTTGTGTAACACCACATGCCACCTTTAAGGGGTAGCTTTACACAAAGTGATGCTATTTTTTTTTTTACATACATTTCTTGCCACTCCCTATGGTTACCTTCATATGCCTATCTCTTTTTTTTGTTGTTGCACTTTTTAACATTTTTTATGCTTATAAAGTTAGTGGAACAAAATGCCACTCCCTTAATTTAGGTGGCATTAGCCCAAGACTTGAGTTAATACCACCCAAATTAAGTGGCATTTTATCTCTATATTGTCACCACTTTTTATTTTTGTATTATTGTTTTATATGTTATTTTATAACATATTTTTGCAGTGTATTATTATTTTATTAGTGTGAAAACAAAGGTGGCATTACTAATAGTAATGTTATCCTTTTAGTATCATGTTAATTACAACAATATCATTACTTTTAGACAAATTTTATAATTTCTAAAAAGAAAGTAAAGAATAAAATATCATAGTCATAATTCAAACTTATTTAATTGAAATTTAATATTTTTTTATCCCATTTTCATTCTCTATATATTCAAGTAGATGTATGAATGCAAATCTAACTAAATTTTAATATCTTCCTATCACATTTTCCTTCTATATGTTTACTCATATTTCATATGCATGAATGCAAATCTATAATATGAACTGTTGAATGTCTTTAGTATCTCAAAATAAAAAATTTGCTAAAGTGACAATATCTCAAAACAAATAAATTAAGTTGTTTTAAACTTGAAGTGTTAGGTAACTTATGAAATCATTTTAATATAAAAAGTTTTAAAAATATTGCACGATTATTGAGTTAGTTTTTAATATTTTATAAAGTAAGAAAAAAATTTCATATTTCTTGAAATTTTTAAAAGATGTTTTATACCTATTCCATTTTTTTAAGTTAGTTATTATACATGCTATTTATAGTTTAAGTTATTTATGTTTTACATTTTACATTTTGTGTTTTATAATTTGTAATTTCTAATATTATGTTAGACATTTTTTATTACAGAAATGAAAGTTAAAAAAATTAGTCAACTTGTGGAACTTGTACATAATATATATTTATTTATTGATTTATTCATGAAAATTATTCAAATGTTAAGATTTTATTTGATAAATAAAAAATTATTAGATAGATAATTTTAGTTTGAAAATGTCTTTTAATTAAAACATTGATTAGTTATAATAATTAATTAATAATTTAATTAGAGAAATATATTTAATATACTAATTTATTAAAGCACTAAATTAGATTTTTTTTCAAAGTTTAAATAAATATAGACGAGCGAGTTAAATTTATATTTTTTTTAGTCAATCTAAAAATTTGTTAAATAATATTTATGTCATACTGACTTATAAGAAATAATTATGTGTTAATTGCTTAATGCTGATCTAAAATTAAAAATTCAATTCTAGATTAGTAAGATTTTAGAATCTTAGAAGTAGGATATATTTGAAATATTGAAAAAAATTTTTTATTATAATATTAAGAATTCAAATATACTATTAACACTAAAAGCAATTAGTTTCTAAGTTGTGTTTATTATATATTTTTTTATTAAGTTCTTTCAGAATATTTAAATTTTTTATTATAGTTAGAATAGCACATTATATATATGATTATTGAGGACTATTTTATTAATTTAATTTATTACATAATTTAAATAGAATAAGATATGATTATATAAAATAAATAAACATCAATGGTAATTTTTTCACTTTTTCAAATTAATGAAAATTAATCCCATATGGGAGTAATTTATTACCAAATTGTATCACATGTAAATTTGTAAATACCTTATTAAAATCGTAATTAACACTTATAATTGATATGATAAGTTATTATGAAATACATTTAGATAACCACTTAATGTATTAAGCACTCAAATTTTAGTATTAAATTTTAACCCTTAAATATTATTATTATTATTATTATTATTATTATTATTATTATTATTATTAAACACATTCTTAGTTGGAAAATTAAGATGGATAGGCATTTATTTCCCTCATTTGCTATAGTTAGTAATATAAATTTAACATAATAATTGTTATTAATAGCATCAATAAAAATTTAATAATTAATAAAGAAATTTATTTATTTATTTGATAGCTTATGAGTTATTTATTTCCATGGTGTGTATATGAAAAAATGAGTAAACAAATAATTATTAGTCTTCTGTACTTAAATGAAAGAATTTATAAAGGCACAAAAAGGTTGACATTTGAGAGTTTAGAACCTAAGGCTATTAAAATTTAGAAGGATAAGACTTTAAGTCAATTTAAGTAAAATATTTTGGCAAAATTAAATTTATGAGTTGAAATACATGTGTCATCCATAATATATAGATTTCTAAAAGCAGGCTATCAAAATATTTATTATCAGATTCAAATTATATGATGATAAAGATGTAACTACTATGTTTTGTTGCCATAATCAATTTTCTAATATAAATGCTCTTTAATTATATGTTGAGCTTGCAAATGGGCTTAATGTGGGAAAAGAAAAAATAAATACGACATTTAAACTAGTAGATATATTCACCTAATCTATTGATTTGAATTTATAACCTCTTTTTTTGAGATTTTAACAAACTTGCTTAAATAACCTTTTGAACCCATGTTATCATACTTCAATTATAGATTAGAGAACATAAATGTGTAGGCCTTAACAATCCATTCCTAAGAGGGGGTGAATTGAGTGTTTTCAAAATTTTTCTTATTTTTAAATTTTGTTTTTAAAAGCTTTTTATTTTGGGAAGTCATAAGAATAAATTTAATTCAACCAATTCTAAAAGAGCCTAATGAAGATATTTGTACTCAAGATATGATAATTTAATGAATTAATACAAATAAGCTTATTCAACTAAACATATATAGATTATCAAGAGATAAACACAAGATTATTCAGTCAAAAGGTGTGCACATAATATATGACAATTCATTACACTTATGCAAAATAACTTATTCAACTATGCATAAATAAAGAATCAAGAAGTCAATATGAAGATGAATTCTCTTTCAATCATTCAATCATTCAAAGATCAAGATCAATACTGATGCACAATATATTCAATAATTAACAATAATAAGAATAGAGCATACAATACTATATCTTAGCAAACTGTTAGGATCGGGAGCCATACATGCGCAGCGGAATAAATCGATCCCAGCCAACGGATCCATGTAAAACGTTAAATCAGAATAAAGATTCGTTCAATACCTTTGTTGATGACTCAAGAATTCAATTGTTGATCACCTCTTTAGTTTCTTTTTAACCGAAGATTCCGAGGTATCCACATGAACCCGCGAATCATCAATGAACGTCCACACGAACACCGGTTGGAATTGTTCTCCTTTTTCCTCGTAGTGCTAACTACGCCTCTTCAAAAGTTTTTGGTCAAGGAGAGGTGCTAAGGTTTTTCTATGCCTTTTGGGGTGCGTGAATGATCATAGATTATTACCTAACAAGCCTATTTAAATAGGCGCATAGAAAACCTCTAACCTATTTAGGCTTTATTCCATGTATAATTATAGACTTACTATTAGGCTTTATAATTATAACAAGAAATTCTCAAATATTAGCCCCAAACAATTTAGTCCATTAATTCCAAATCCACTAGGCTCTAAATGTGCGACCCTACAGGCTTTCATTACATTGGTAATGATCATTAATCATATTAATGATCATAAATAATAAGCAGGTCTAGCAACACATCATTGTTACCCAAGTAATGAGAAAGTCGATGATTTGATTAAACCTTTACATGTGATCGTTATTTATGTCTTTTTATTCTAAATATCTAGATTGAGTATGAGACATAGACCGTGTCATTCCTGTATAGCCCAATCTTGAGGTTTCTTAATCTCTAAGTAAGCTGACTGAAACAAATATAATTAACATCCCATGTCAATTCATCTGATCATAGTCATGCATTTCCTCAGTTTTACTTTATCAAGGGGCCCGTAGATGTTGCTCCTGTTATATAGGAGGGACAAATTCCATCTTGATCATATAAATCCCTCTGCATGATATTTGACATATCCAATAACTACCTTTACATTCACTCAACCATGAGTGATATAGAATAGTATCAAAATATGAAATCTCACATGTAAGGAACCTTGGTGATCTCAGGTCAAAGGACTATATTAATAATGATCACTAAGAATCACTCATAACACTCATATAACGATCCATGTAGTGTTCTTAGGATGGGTCGATCCAGTATACAAGTTCTCTAACTTATACTCATGTGTAAATTTAATATCCCATATAAGTCATCACACATGCTAGTTTTAACATATAAAAATAACCTAATCTACAATGATATATAACTAGGGACATTTAAGAATACAATTATTCTAAGGTTATTATCATAATTAAATATATTACATAGATAATATATATAAATATAATAATTGAAATTGCCATTAAAATAACATGATTCAAAATTACAATCACCAATATGATTAGTTTTAAGGCATATACACTAACACAAACAACAATAGCAAAATAAAAATGAATTTCTCTTTTAATAATTCAAATATCCAAGCAATAATATAAGTATTATAGCATAAATATTAGCAAAAGATAATAGCAAAATAGAGTATATGCAATAGGAAAAATAGAGTATAATGTAGTAAAATAAAAGGATAGGGTAAAGAGATTAAATATAAGAATTATAATAGTTCTTCACTTAGATATCCTCTCCAAGGTGTACATGCACTCTCCAAGCTCTTCAAGCTTGTGTGTCAATCCACTATTCCTTCAAGTTTCAATTGGTACTTGACATGAAGAAGCATTACAATCCTCTTAGTTTTCCTTGAGCAAATTTTCTTTTTACAAGGGATACCTTACCCTTTACAATTCTAAAGTAATATAAGATGAAAATCAATTCATACAAACTTTCTTAAAGAGTGGATGAAATAAATGAAGTACTTAGAATAGAAGAATTTCATAAATTAGATCTCAAATCATAATTTGATGAAGGAAGATGTAAAATGACATTTAATATTGAGGTTTAGGCTTTCTCTAGGTTGTATTTGATGTTTCTTAGCTTATATAAGAAGCCCACAGAGGAATATAGCCATTTGGGGTTATTACGAATGAAAACTAACTATTATTAGCCATTATTCATGTACTAGGACAGTCAAAATTGATTCAGGATATTCAGGGTGCTCTCCTGTATGTTTAGAATCAATTAGTGAATTGATTCACCTAGACATAATTACACACTCAACTTTAGAAGGTTATAACTTTTTCATTTTAAATCCATTTTGAACAAATAACCTATCATTGGAAAGCTATTTGAGTTTATTTTCAAATAGGGCTAGTTTCATACTCATATCTAATATCATTTTTGAGATATGTTCAAAACAATAAGCAAAAGTTAGAAATAATGAATATATAAAAATCTGATTTTGAAACTTGTAAAATTCATAAATCTTTCATATCTTGATCATTTTAAGCAAATGACCTATCCGTGAAAATATCTATGAGTCTATTTTCAAATAAAAATAATTTTATTCTTATATCATTTGTACATTTTGAGATATGATCAAAATAGTGAGTACATGTTAGAAATTATTCAAATGCAGAAAACTAATTTCTAGATTCATCTTGAAAGAATCATAATTATTTATATATTGATTATTTTAAGCAAATGATATGTACATGAAAAGCTATTTGGTCATTTGAAACTTGTAAAATTCATAAATCTTTCATATCTTGATCATTTTAAGCAAATGACCTATCCATGAAAATATTTATAAGTTTATTTTCAAATAAAAATAATTTTATTCTTATATCATTTGTACATTTTGAGATATGATCAAAATAATGAGTACATTTAGAAATGATTGAAATGCAGAAAACTAATTTCTAGATTCATCTTGAAAGAATCATAATTATTTATATATTGATTATTTTAAGCAAATAATATGTACATGAAAAGTTATTTAAGTTTATTTTGATATGAAAAAGGCTTAACAATCAAGTCATGAACATTTTATGAGATATGATTAAAACAATAACTAAAGGTCAAAATTGAAAAGATCAAAATCTCATATCTTGTTAGCTTTTAAAATGTCCCCATAAGTTATCTTATAAAAGCTTGATTGTGGGCTATTTTTTTATAATATTTTGATCAAATTAAGATTATAAAAATATATTTGAACTCTATATCATGAAATACTCTATTTTACAAGAAAGTTTAAGCTTTAAAATGAAAAATTATACTAATAAAAACCTTAGGCTTTTCTTGATGCTTTCAAGCTTTCAAACACTTTAGTTTTCTTATTTTTTAATACTTGGATCATATCTTTTTTCTTGCATCTCTTCCTTGTTCACTTTTGAGCTGAGCATGACAAGATTTTTTATTACTTTACTTTAATGCTCATTTTTCTTTATTTTGGAATTTTGTATATAATAGACATAAACTTTACAAACTATATAGTTAATTTAATATAATATATCAAGATATTGATTGTAATGGCTCTATCGTTAATAGGTAATATAAAATCATTATAATATAAAAATATGGTTAGATAGTTTTAATATGAACTTAGGATTATCTTAAATGGCCTTAAACTATTTCTTTTCTAACTTATTGAAAGAATTTAATTTAATTTATACTATTGTTTAGTTTAATTCCATAAATAAAGTTGAGTCTGTTAGAATTTAGAAATTTTTTCTAAGTTTAAGATACCTTCCTTAGAGAGTTATATGCAATATGCATTTTTGAAAAAAATAAAAATCCCGATATTTGTTCCGTTTATATTTATACATCAAAAAGTGATTTTTAATGAATTTTTGAGAACTTAAAATGACCATTTTAAGAAAATGTTATTTTAAATTTTTTTCAAAAATTGACATTTTGAACTACAACTTAAAATCTAGATTTTTATTCTTTAAAGTTTTGATTTTTTTTTAATCCAAATAGGAGGTATTTTCTTATTTACATTTATGTCTTAAGTAAATACTTAAATGACAGAAATGTAAATAAGTTATTAAACTTGTGATCTAGTGTGCTAAACTTATGAACTATAGACTCGATACCCAGAAACAGAAACAGACCTGATTAAAACAAAATACTAACTGAGCAGGACAAAAACCACGAAGTAGCAGGAGAATAAAACACATGCTCTCCCTTTAGCTCTTTTCTTCTTTTTCTTCTTCTTCCACTTTTAATCACATGAAACAACTCATTCCCTTCACATTTCAACACATATTTTTCCACCTTCTCCTTATTTTTCCTTGTTTCTTGTTGTTGTTTCTTCTCAATTCAAAATTTGAGGATTTGGCCAGCAATATTTGAAAATTCTTTTCATTTGCTTAATAAGATAATTTTTAAGCTTCATTATCTTAATTAGGAGATACATTAGCTTAAATTAATTAGTAGATAGTAAAGATTAGTTTGTTTTTAAGTTATGCATATAGTATGAAAATTTAGGGACTTTGTAATAGAAATCTTAATAATGTAATTAGGTATTAATTTATATTTGAATTGTTGTACGAGGTTAAGAAACACTTCCTAGTGGCATTGGTGGTTCCTGAAGTAGGAAGAAATCAAACTCGAGCATATTGGCTATTTTATTAGTAGATAATGTATATTTTCACATTTTTATATATTTTCCAAACTTCTCTATGCTTTGAAATATTAATTTTATTAATTATCATTATTTTCTATATATTTTAATTCCTTATATGTGTAGAGTTCTAGGCATTCTTGGGACAAGCACCTTAAAATTTTTTTGAGTTATAGTAATTAAGAATGATACTAAAATGACTTTATGATAAGAAAATTAATTTATGTAACTTATTTGAAATAGTGTATTATTGGAACCTTATTTTATAATGTTCTTTAAAAAGTTATTAGGGATGAAGTGATAATGTGTTGAAGTTTCATATATGCTTGTAAAATTAATTTTTTATGAGTTAGAATGATTTGATATTGGAGATGTTAATTGTTATGAATGAAAGCTTTGATGAGCTACTCATAGTTGAAAAGAGTATGGATTGAGATTGTTTTAAACTATTGATGTATGAAACAATTTATTTCTAATAGTTTTCTTATATAACTATTACTTATATATATATATACACGGTGTTTTGTTATTTTTATAAACTTGTTTTAGGAGAAAACTAGTTAGAAACTATAGCTAACGATAGTAATGACGTTAGCCTTGATGCACCTTAGTTCGAACCCTAGTTAGTACGGGAGTTGTTAACCCCATGTGTTGGCTAACAAATGTGGATTGGTTTATGGTAGTCTGATGGGTTACCTTAAAGCTGAAAGCTCTCCTAAGATTGTTATTTCATGAATTGAATGCTTATGTTTGTTAATCATAGGTGAAAATCTCCTACCCCAAAATGTAATTTTGATGGTTTATGTATGTTAAAATTTATTAACTTTGATTATGATTACTTATTTATCATGAATATATTATACTGAAATTTTTACCATGATTTTATGTTCATGATGATTTCCTATGATTAAAGAACCTATTATTTACTTCTTGACTTGAAACTTATATTTCAGTATTCTACTTATAATGAACATTCCAATTGCTATTTTATCAAATATGATTATATAACTCATGTGATATCTTTTTATATTGAAAAGCTATTTGATTCTTTAAGGAAAAACTCGTGTCATAACTTGTCCCGTTTCTATTGAAAATTCATATTATCTATTTATTGAGTCAACGACTCACTCTTTTTGTTATAATATTTTTCAGATAGAGATTTGGTTTCAAGTTCATCATCTACAGCTCTTTAGAGTGAGAGAAGTATTCTTTTGTGATGATCCACACTTTATTTGTGTGGGCTTGATGTAGAATTTCTATATGCTTTTGAAAATTGTAAAATTTTGAATATTCTTAAATGTGCTCTATTAAACTCACATGCAGGGCATGCTTCTGTTGATTTATATGTATATATTTTGTTATATTGAGGAAGGATTATCTGGTTACCAAATGATATGGATTTTATGTTAATATATGAATTAATAGGTGAATATTGAAAAATAAGAAAGTTCGTGTGAGACTATGTGTATGTGAAAAGTCAGTGATTATGTAATAGGTGTATGCCTACTTGAGTTTGAAACATGTTACAAGTTATCTTATAATGTTTTAGGTTAGCATGGCCTATAAGGTTATATTTTTCCCCTAAGGTCATGCGTTAATCACGATTTCTGATTTTCAATCATAATATTGATACATGATTCTCATATTAAATAAATTAAGATAAGAACATACATAATTATCATATCATATATCTTGATCAATCACATGCTTAATGATACTTTTATAAAGTATAACTCTTCTAGCATATAATCAAGCATATACATCAACCATAATATAGTATGTCTATTAAGGCTTGTATGATATATATTATTTTAGCACAAGATATATAATGCTATTATAATATTCATTTATCATCATCAAAACTTATCACATGAAACCTTAAAACTAACAAAATGCTATGGAAGAAAATAATGTTACGATATCAGATGTGCATAGTGTTGTAACATAGGTATCAAATAAACCATACTTAATCCAATGTGTATAGATTCTTTATATGATGATGTTGAGGTTGATGATAAATTTGCACTAACCAAGAATAACAATAATAAAAATGACAAGGGAAGTATTGAACTTTCACTTATATATGTAGCTTCATCTCCATATTTCTCATACATTAATTAGGAAGCATTAGATGCATTTGAACATACCCATCTTAAACAAGGCAATCAATCTAATGATCAAGAATTTTTTTATTAGCTTAAACAATACTCAATCACTAAACATAAAAATTATAAGTCAAGATTGTCTCAAGCATTATACATTGATGTAAAATGCATAAAATATAGTAAAGAATGCAATTGATGATTGAGGGCAAATTATAGTTTAAAAAAGGATTGTTAAGTTGTAAAAAAATATGTTGGATCGCATCTGTAATCTCGATTAGCATTTCATAAGATTACTAACCACAAGCATCTAATCTTATATTATTACTAAATTATTCAAGAGAGTGGGCTAAAGGCTGCCCAAGGCTTACCTGCATTAGAAATAAAATGGATTGCAATCAGTTAAAGAATAAGAAAAGTGAAGAAAGGCAAAAATGTACCATGTGTAATGGTAAAAGACATAATTGTATGTATTGCCTATGATAGTTTTAGAAGAAAGCTTTAGATAAAATTGAAGGATGGTTAAAGCTAGTAGCTTCGAATGTCTCACTTCAGAATACCTTAGTGGTATGTTTGACTAGAAAAGTCTTATTATAAAGTGTTAAAAGGTTGAAAGCTTGGCATGTATCATAACCTATTAGATTTATGGAGGCAAATACATGATATAATATGTTTCATGTATAAATCATTCAAAATATGGCAAAAAGCAGAAAGATTTCGGGTTTTATACCATTACATTAGGAGCCAAACATATCTTAACCATGATATGGAAACAAACAACATCAAGTTTGTTGCTATATACCATTTTTATATAGTTTTACGTCATTCAAACCTATATAAACTATTATTTTATTCTATAGTGATTATTTATATGTAGCATTTTTATTCTATAATAATTATTACTATACAATGCTTTTGTATTATTACATTGTAGACATTAATAAAATGTTATCATATATAATGGATTAATCTCATTAATTTATAAAAGATACATAGTAGTTCACACCTATACACATATATAATAACCAGTAAAAAAACTACATGAATTATACATCATATATATAACTAGAACAAAAATAATACGTCATTGAGTAGACCTTAAAATAAATTAAAGTCAAATTCTTTATTAATTTGTTAATGTTATGGCACTTATTATTTTCCCATATGGCCAATTATGTAATCACCATTCACATTGAACATTGGCACTTTGAAGTGCACAAGTGAGCTAAATACAAGTTAGTTATTGTAAGAGTTTTATTTGAAGTTTTAATGGGTTAAGAATATTAGAATCAAGTGCATAGTTAGGCTTAATGAAGTTTTAGAAACTAGTAGTTCGATATCCAACGTCAGACATCACTATATGTACGATGGGGTTGTCATGACATGTACACCTAATTTAAAGTAATATGAGATTTGCCTCACATAAAAAAGGTAGATAAGTGGATATATCTTATTGGAGGTGAGAACAATGGTGATTATGCATATCTATTAAAAAGGTCATGAATGAAAGGAGAAACCTTATTATGCATATTTAAAGTCATGTTGGACAGCTCTATATATGGTGCTATGAACTTGATGATTTGATATTAGAATATAATTTATAAACATTATGTGTTATATGCATTGGCTCAACGTCATGTCCTATTAGACCTATGGTCATGTATGAGGGCCTTGCATCATCTTTAGCATTGACACAACTTTATTTTTACCCACCATATCTTTGTGCATTTGTTATTCCTTTCTTAAATATTTCTACCTTATTTGGTAGTAGAACATCAAAAGATAATAGCGTATTATAAACTTATTGTGATTGTAACCATTCATTCTCGTCTAAAACATCTAACATGTTATAATATTGTCTTTATAGCGTATTGGTTATGCATATTTGTGTTAGTTTCATTGTCATGTCAATTTGCTAATTAAAAAATATTAAGATAAAAAATACTAGCCAAAACATATTCTATGAAACCATAAATCTTAAGGATATCATGTCATAACACAATAACAATTATCATACTAAGTAGAGTCATCCAATGTCCTGTAACCATTTTGTATTATTGCATGTACAAATGGCTATGCCCTAGATGTGTGGGGGTAAAGTACTCTATAAATAATCTATTAGCAATGCAAGTTCCATACCTAAATTCATTATCTCCACTTTCTAACCAAATTTATATTATTCTTCCCTCATAACATGATATCATACAGATCAAGGTTTACAGTTGAGCCACTTGGTATGGTTTTCTTGAACTTGAATTGTCTTATGACTCTATCTACAATGTGCCACTCACTGATATGGAAGCATATAAGTGGTTCCTGAGCAAACCATATTTGATAACTTGTTGTGCAGTAATTTAGTAAGATCACCATTACATCATCAATGTAAGGTCGACAATTCACTTATTAACAACAATGAAAAAAGCATTTAAAATGGAGAGAAAAATATTAATTTTATTTAGTTTAGAAACTTTTATAATTACTTAATAAGACTAGTTAATGTACTTGGTTCAACTTTAAACAATCTAGTACATTCCTATATGAACTAATGAAATGGCCTAAATACTCTATTGTGTCATTATCTATAACCTAATAGTGGATGGTTATTGAAGTCATAAGGCAACTAACCTCTCTTAACTAGTGTGATTATTGGAAATCTCTTTTAAGTGTACATAACATAGATCTAGAAATCTTATCACAAATTAGTTTTGTTATTTTAAAAAGTTCTCTATACATCCATGTTAAAACTATTGAGTCCCAATTATATCATCTTGCTTATTGTAAATTTGCCAATAATGAAAGAAACATTAAATGTACAAAATGAGTTGATTTATCTTAACACAAAAGCGAACCTATCAACCTTAAAATGTATAATCATGTATAACATTATATTGTTTCTGTTGGAGTAACTTTTGGAATATTTGCATAGTTTAAAGCCACTCATGTCAAATTGAATTGTTAATCTTTCATGAAACGCTTCCTTGGAGGTAAAACATCACTTAATAATTTATGACATAAATCAACCTAATTCATTTTAGTTAGTTCTATCTTTGTGTCATCATCAATAGGGAACCTATTTGAATCTCTACATCTTATAATGTTAATAGTAATATTTTTTTTTAGAATATAAAATGTGTGTATTTTTTGTTGCCTTCTCTCCATCAATACATCACCAATGCATTGCATTGATAAGTGCTTAATCAACTATCATTCTTCTAATTCTTAAAAGATCATAAATTTCAATGATATGAAGATATTGTATGATGCGCTCATCTGAAAGGGGTGCATGACCAATGCCTCTAATATGTAGCAAATGATTTCCTTGCATGAGAAAAAAACTTAGAGCTTTTTCTATTAATCATAATATACATATTAGGAATTATTTATAAAAAAAAGGTTTCAAGAGTGTAGACCTATTTCCCTTATCATAACTAACTTAGGCAACGATACTTCTCTCGAATTGGGATCTACATTGTTTGACATTATGTTCAACGTTAGTGTGTAATTAATCCTCCCGTGATTTCTTAAATGAACAAAGTTAGCTCAAATTCATTTCAATTAAATCATATTAAATAACATAGAAGGCATAGAAAAGGCCCGATTGATGGTTACCGTTTTAAATAATTTATTTTAGTTTTTTAATGTATTTTTAATAACTTACATATATTTTCTTTTCTTTTAACTTCCAATTAAAAAAAATGAAGAAATCTGCCTATTGCCCAATGGCTATGTATAGCCTTAAATAAATGTCATATTTTATTAAAATCACATTCAATATAATTATAAATTTTTATATGAAAAATGTCTACATATCTTTTAACGGAACTAAAAAGTAATGAAAACTATTAAACCATAAACTATAAACTATAATTATAAAAATACAAAATTCATCAATAACACTGAAAATTATATATTTTTAACTAACATTTTTTCACATTTCATGCACAAAATTTATATAAAACTGTAACTAATTTTTAGGCTTCCAAAATTAAGCATCAAACTTTAGGTTTTAAATGCGATTTATTAGATTTTTTTTTTAAAAGCTTATATATAGACAAAAATAGTAATCTTGTAATCATGTTCAATTTAAATATTCTTAGAATCTCTTATATCATTACTTTGTGTAACGTTAACGCCAGTCATAATTATTATTATTTTTTTAATTATGTTGGGAAATTGTTTTCTCTATGGTATTACACAGGTGAAAGAGCTTAAATTCCTTTGTTTTGCATATTCTGCGGTCAATGGAGATCAAAGAACAACCTCCCTTTTAGCCAAATGGTCGAAAAGTGCAGTTAGAGTTTCTAATCTTCACAGTTAGCTTGAAAGATTATAAAAGTATTCCTCACAACCTTTTTTTTTTTTATTCAAATCTAAATTTCATATAACCTCTCCTCAGATTGTCGCACCCTTAGCTAAGTAAAGCTGTGTACAAGCCTTCGTCACAAATGGAAGAGTGAACCTACCAAACTTGAACTTCTTGATTCTCCATTTGGTTGTAAAGCACAATTACTTGTGTAGGATTTGATCTCTGAGCTGAGTTCCTAATCTTTGTTTTATACATGAACTGATGAGGGTTTCTAATTCTGTCATATGAATGAACACTTGGTGGCATAATCTATAATGCCTGTAAAAGTTATGGCATCGGAGAAAATGAGTTCTCTCAAAACACGAATATTGGAGTTGAAGCCCCAAACGGCCATGGAAGTGTGGATCTGCTTGAGAGCTCGGTTGTCTCTGCACTGCCGGCAAATGACTGATTTTTTGTGGCTAGGTTTTTACTGGACTTTTGGGTTACCCGTATAGAAGTTATCTATGGCTAATTTTTCAACTTACAGCTGTGGAGAATAAGACTTTTGCCATATCATCAGTTGCATGTTATGCTACAAATTTATTGGGCTGCATCGTAGAGGCTCCCTTTCTAAAATAGTGTATGTATCATCGGAAATTTTTACTTAATCATCAGTCAATTCTCGTAATGAGAATACAATGGTTTCCTGAGGAATTAAGTGTAATCGTCCCAGGGAAGGAAATTCAAGGTCGTGACTCTCAGCAGTCAGCTACATGTGATCAACCCATCACAGCAGAAATGCCAATCCGCTTAGTGAAGCAGCATACCACCAGTACAAGGTATGCTTAATAGCACTTAAAATCAGTTGATGCAAATACTTCTATTCTATGGAATAATTGACAGACAGAAGACCTATTGAAGAAATCCTTTGCCTACAGTTACACAATGTATGGATCATACAAGATACGTGAAACCACATTTGTATTACCGATGGAATATTAAACCTTCCAACCCCAAGTTCTAATGTTCATTATGTTCTGGAGAAATGGCACACTCTATGATCCCCATTCATTTACATCGCGACAAAGATCGCCAGGAATAACTGCAATAAGGACAGCAGAATGATAGCCGCTCTAACATCTAACTTAGGTATTGCCTCAAAACTATGAAGACCTCCAGGCCCCACTCTTCGGACTACATTGGTGACAAATTTGTCCTTCACATTCATACTACCATCCGTGATAAATTTGTCCTGCGTGTTCATACTATCATCCATGTCAAGTGTCGATACCCAGCCCACTTAGCAGCAACACGGATACCAATGGCTAAAGCTGCAGCAAGCAATGGAATTGGAAGCCTCCTATCAACTGTTTCAACTTCGGCATCCACTTTTCCTTCTGAAAGCCTTTGGGAATGGTGAGAAATAGCTAGGGCAATATATGAAGTTATTACCAGAACTCTGACCCAAGGCTCCCCAACAGCAGCAAGTACAGCTGCAGCAGGCATTGCAGATGAAACATCATCTCTTTTCTTGATAAACCTTGAAAATCCATAAACAACTAACAGGAGGGTCCAGAACAGAGGCTCAGATATATAGCCACTAACAGCCGCATAGCCAATTATACCAGACAGAGTTAAAACATAAGGTTGGCTGTTGATACAATCTGGAACGACAGCCTCAGCAATAGCTAAAACAAAAGAAGCCAACACAATGATTATCATCAGGTCTGGTACAGGAGCATATGCAACTATCCCGGAGTAGAAAGCACGAATGGCGTACAATACATCCTCAATGCATCTAATAACAAAAGTGATTGGATCTCCTATGAAATGGAATATTACAGCTAAAGCATATTTCAAGAGGTACCCCACAAAACGAACAATACTGAATGCTGCTCTCCTCCAGTTTGATAGCTCAAATAAAACAGCTCTCCAAGCATAGACAAGAAGGGCCAGAACTGTGCATTTGTTTTAAAAAAAATAAAAATGTTAGATGAACTTAAAAATTCAGGGAGACTGACAGAATGTCAATATTAAATAAAAGAACTGGACCAAAAGGATTTTCATTTAACAAAAACTTAAAATTTATTACTCAGAGCTTCCACATGCAGGTGCAAGTCCCCATTAGAAAACAGCAGCACATAGATGAAGGAAACACATATACGCAAGGTCTTGCTCCAGATGCAGTTGTTTAAGGCTATAGGGTAATTAGAGAGAGCCAAAAGATGTATGTATCTTCTTTCTTTTGTTTATCACTTTATCTCTCAACAATGTCATACTTCTCTCAAAATTAATGGAAATGAACAAACACAAGAAGAATCAGTTAAATCTTGAAAAAAAAAAAGGTAGCAATTTGACAATTTAGAAAAAGAAGACATCCAATCCCTAGAAACTCCCAACAACCATATCAGCAAGAGCCCCCTACCCCTCCTACACAAATCTATATTTAGCATTTGACATAATTTCATCCTAATTATTACCTCTCTTTAGTGCATTTGAAGATTAAAACATAGAATTTAACTGTGCAGACCCTGATTCATTGTAGTTCCAGAGAGAGAGAGAACATCACTTGAATGTTCATGATTTTCTGTGAAGACAACAGGACAATCCCATAACAGCCAAACGTTTAAACATGTCATGTCACAGAATAATTACGAAACTCCTTATAGGATTAATTGATTATTTTTTCCTATATGCTCATTTCCCCAAAACATCAAATGAAAACTTTCTAAAAGTCAAAACGCCATTCTGCAGCACATCTGAATAATTATCCACGCTTCTCAGGCAGCTAAATTGGGGGATAATTTTGATTCTAATTTCTTAGTACTAAGCAGTATTCCTTTGATTTATTAAAATTGAAAATTAAAATTGACGCTAGTTAACTAAATAATTGAAGTTCTTTTTTCTCAATTTTTATTTTTCAAGTGCTTTCTTCATAACTAAACGCAAAGAGGAGAGTCGGACAGAATGACAAACCTACGAAATACGGCCACCGAACTGTAGGGTTAGGAGCTTCTTTGGTAAGGTATCTAAACCGATCAGGCATAGTACTTTCGCCTCGAGCCACCTTTTCAGCTTCATCCAAGCCTCCATCTGCACTGTCAACTTCATTGGTATGTCCTCTTGCATTTACGGAAATACCTAATCGCCTACCTACGGGAAGTGCAAGTACTTTCCCAAAAGGCCCAACAAAATTCCGAGTCGGCTCAGAATTAAAGGCTCGAACTTTAATGGGAATATTGCCAGATGAGATTCCTTCGCTGGGGATACGAAACCCGGCTTGAGAGGACGGAGAGAGTCTGAGGAAAGGGGCAAGGCTTTTGAAGGAGAGGCTAGGAGAAGAAAGGGCTGGAACTGTAACCGGCATAGCTTTGGATTGAAGATGTTCTGGTAATTTTCTCAGTGAATATGAAGTAGACGATAGATGGCAATCCAAACTCAATTGGATGACATGCCCTGCCGCTTTGCCTCCCCGGGGTCTCTTTCGGTGCGAGCGTGCAATATAGTTTCATACCCTTTCTATTTTTCACCCCAGGAACAATATAGGCTCATATTGAATACTAAACTGAAAATAAAATTTGATTGAGAATTCCCTTCTGTCTT
The DNA here is from genome assembly GCA_020226215.1 of Sindora glabra. Classification (NCBI taxonomy): domain Eukaryota; kingdom Viridiplantae; phylum Streptophyta; class Magnoliopsida; order Fabales; family Fabaceae; genus Sindora; species Sindora glabra. The sequence goes on from CM035226.1 coordinate 53,010,503, forward strand.
TTGGGTTTAATGATCTAATTGAAGTAAGGCTGCTGATTTCAATATAATCTCGATTCACATCAAATTTAATCGATTCATGGCTTGGCTTAAGTTTAATTCGAGCCAAATTTTTGGATTCAAATTCGATTTATATTAAAATGATGAGTAGCTCAGTTTGGCTCTCTTTAATTTTAGTCAATTATAATAATAAAATATTTACTGATAATTTAATACTTTAATATATTTTTAAAAGTTAATATCTTTAGCAATTTAATAATATAAATAAAAAATATAAATATTGTATTATAATATTTAATATAATATAGATGATAATTTATCTTAAAATATAAAATTACATAATTCATTCTGAAAAATAAATTGATTTAAATTTTTTTAATTTTTTTCATTATTACTTATAACTTTATTGATTTATATTATTTAAAAATCATAACCTTTATTTAGAAATTTCAAGTGAAAAATAAACTTTATTTAATTATTCAAATTATAAATATCAAATTACTAGGTTTTTTTTATAGAATAAAATTCAAAGTAAATTTTATTTACTTAATTATTTGGCTTATAAAAGCAAAATTAATAAATTATCTATTAAAAATTTTCCCTTTGATTTTTCATTCTTATGATAAATCTATAAATAAAAAATTATCAATAATTGTTAATCTAATAATTTTATATTTTCATTTGAGATAATACTTAAAATCATTAAAATATTGAAGTAATATATTACTAATAAAAATATATATTATCTTACATTTTAGAATCTAATATTGTTAATATTTTTTAAAATATAACATATTATAATACATATTTATACATAAATATTTTTTATTTTTTACACACACACACACACACACACACATATATATATAGCTAATTCATAATATAAATGAGTTTAACTTTTATCAGCTCAAATTCAACTAATTTAAAACCTAAGTTAGATAATTTAGTTCATATATTGCTCATTTATCTCGTAAACTAACTTTATCAGGTCAAAACTTGAATTTAATTATGAGTTGCTTGCAAATTGACTTAATTTATTATCAACCCTAAATTGAAGGATTAAACTTAATGTCCTCCACCGGAACATTTGAGATTCAATTTGCTTTCATTATTACATTTTATTAATTAATATATAGATACACTTATTGATCAGAACAAATATTAGGAATATGTATGTAACGAATTTAACATAATTTATTTGTCTTGCTCTTTCATTTTATTCTCCGATTTGCTTTGAATAGGGTGTATTACTGTAATCTAAGGCAAGTCTTCTATGCTAAAATATTTAAGCTTAAGTTTTTTTAATATTTCAAATTTAATTTGCTAACCCAATGGCAACTACCAATTAGTTGAAAGTGGCAATTGATAGATTCAATTAACCTCAATATTTTATCTGAAGAAAAATAAAAGTTGGTACTTGAATCACATTAACCTGGACCAAGCTAAATTGATTTAAATGAAAAAGACTTGGAGCAAGATGGAAACAAGAGCCATCAATAAGAGAAACTCAAGTATAGCTCGAATAGCAGCAATAAGGTTTATAAACTTCTAACGCCAGGGAGTTGGTATGGTCGGAGAACGACGATTCCTCTCATCAGACCATCTGACAAGAGAAAATGCATAGAATTTACTTACTGAACTTTCTATCAAAATGAAACGGATCCCGTGAGAAAGATCCTGTGTTCATTGATTGCATGAATCAAGGATTCAGCATGTTGTCGGGAAATTCGGTCACTGTAAGCAATACCCTGGCCAAATAATATTTAAGCAAGTCAAAATCTGAATTTCACTTCTCAAGGCATTCGGATTCAAAAAATGTTACTGCACACATTAACCCTTCCCTCATTTTCATACATGTAACATGTACAATCTGAATCAATTATAGTCTAAATCAACAAGACCCGGCATGTATTCCCCTGCTCATTTTTTCTCCAGGAAGAGCTATTGTGGGGATAGCATTTGTAACTGATGTCATCACTCAGAATACACAACCCAGCTACTGCCAGTTGCTGCCTTTACTCCTCGCTCTTTCATTGCATTTCTCATCCTCTCAGCTTGGTCATGTCTCCCAACACCAGCATAAATTTTAGCCAAAAGAACAAAATTGGCAGCATTATCAGGCTCAACCTCTGATAAAGCTCTCCCGGCAATTTCCGCCAATTCGACCTCTCCATAAGTTCGACAAGCCCCAAGAAGGGCTCCCCATGCTTTGGCAGTCACCTTCACTGGCATCTCTCGGATAACCTCGTATGCTTCACGTAACCTCCCTGCTCTGCTTAAAACATCCACCAAACACGAATAATGATCACTATTTGCTTCAACACCATAATCTTCTCTCATTCTAGTAAAATAATGCAATGCTTCATCAGCTAATCCTGCATGGCTACAGGCTTTCAAAACTCCAAGAAAAGTGATGCCATCAGGCTGCACTTTTGCCAACTCCATTTGTTGAAAATTTTCTAGTGCAGATCTTGCCTGCCCATGAAGTGCATATGCTGATATTAAGCTGCTCCATGCAACTACATCCTTTCCTTTCATACCCCAAAAGATAGCATCCGCATATACAAGGCAACCACATCGTCCGTAGGCCTCCACAAGGCCACTACTCAATTGAGGATGCAGTTCAATGCCGTTCCTTATTGCATAGCCATGAATCTCCTTAATCAAATTAAGGGCCGCTACACCTACAGACGCAGGAAGTAGAGCAAGAAGTGTTATCAAACGCGGCTTCATCCTTAGTTCAAGCATCTGTCTATAGAATGCTATGGCCTTCAACCCATCACCGGATTCTGCTAATCCTGCTATAATTGAATTAAAAGTAGATTCAATTGGTATAACATCCATTACTTCGAACAGCTGCAAAGCGCTGGCCACATTGTGAGAATGAGTATAAGTAGATATCATTGCATTCCACACAACAACATTCCTGTTAGGAATTTCGTCAAACAGTTGATGAGCAAATGAAACCGAGACGCATTTACCATACAGATCAAGGAGAGCACTTGCGACAAATGGGTTTGATAGAAAAGACACTTTGGCAACGTGCGCATGAATGGAAGTGCCGAGTTGGGGACGATTAATGGCGGTGCAGGACTTGAGGATGAGAGAGAAGACATGGGGGTCAAGAGACATAGCAAGGGTGGATTGCATGTGGTGAAAAACAGCAAGAGCTTGGTCATGCCTAGCGTGGTTAATGTGGGAGGTTATGAGCTTTGTGAAAGAAAGCAAGCGTTCAAGGGCGGTTGAGCAGGAACTCATGAACTCGCTTCGTTTCTTTTGGCCGTTAGGCAAGTCTTTCGGACTTGAAAATGCAATTATGCAAAATTTTGGTGGGTTTTACTTTTCACTTTGAAACCTAGTTACCTGTTCGTCCAACCTTAGTCCACCATAACATTCTCCAAAAATGATACAGTGATTCATAAAAATATCGTGCTATACATCGTTACATTTTCGTACATATATACTTCCGTAAATGATGAAAAATTTAGTGAATTTTTTTTATCTTATATATAAAATTAGTAATGTAATCTCATAAATATGCACCACGTACATGCATATAACGCATTGTAAATCATGACATTGCGTGAGTCTAATAATATTGTCAAGATCTCACAATTAAAGATATCGATAACAAATAAGTATGATTTCATGCAAGTTTTTATAAAATTTTGTAATCTTTTTTTTATAAAAGTTTACAATTTTATATAAAATTTCTAAATATTTTTATATTGCAAGTAGGGTTAAAGTTATGAAATTTTATAAGAAAGTTATAAAATTTTTATTAAAAATATTCACCCCATATCATAAATGTTTTTAAAATTAAATTTAAATTTATTTTACTATCAATGTAAATTAATTTTATATTATCACCTAATCATATATTACTATGTTAATAAAAAATTATTAAAACCCTTTGACTATTGTTAGAAATTCTTAATTACAATTATTTTTTATTGACAATTATTTTTCTTATTCATTGATAGCGTAAAATATTTTATAATAAATTCAAGTTCTTTAAAATTTGAGTTTAAATTTGATTCATTATCAGTGTAATTTTTTATACTATCAAGGAATAAAAAGATGATGCACCATTAAAAAATTAATATTAGCTAAAAATTATTACTAACAAAAAAAGAATTTTAATAATTTTTTAATGATATAATAATAAATGAATGGGCAATAATGTAAAACTATTTTAATTGTCAATAGATCAAATTTAAATTCTCAAAATTCTAAAAAAAGATTGTAAATATTATGAAAAAATTTCAGTATGATATTCACAACTTTTTTCCATGATTCAAAAGTTGAAAAATTATTGAAGTGATCATTTAGTGGATTTCAAGTGGAGCAATGTTATATACATAAAAAATAATATTTGAAATTAGGTTTTAAATGAAAATAAAATATTGTCAATAAATATATAATAATAGAGAAAATTTGTAAAACTCAACTTAATGAATATAAAAATTTCACAACTCAATTTTAGGAGCAGCATTTGAGCCAAGCTACTCAACTCAAGAACAACTTGGTTCGGTTAGACTCATGACTTGTTTTTATCAAATTTGAGCCAAAAATTTAGCTTGTTTAGCAATTCAAGTCAAATACAGTTTATTCTTACTTTTACGAGCAGCTCAATTATATATATATAAAGAAAATATCAATATTCTATTTTTTATTAAGTATTAATGTTTATAAGATTATAAGTTTTCTTTCAATAGTCTATAAGTGTTGATAACTTATTTTTCAAGTTTACGAATTTATTAACTAATTAGATTTTATACTAAAATAATTAATTTCTAACTAATCAAGTTTAAATCGAGCATGAAACTCATTTGCAATTTAATAATATTTTTATCATTATCAAGCTAATTAAGCATATCATCAAGTTTTAGTATTCTAGGTCAAGTTGAGTACAAATCAATTTTTCCATTATAATTTAAGTTTGAGCTAACCTCGAGCGCACATAATTTTTTGTTAACCTATGTTTGATCTAGTCAAAACTTTTTTCAACTTTACACAATAGGATTCCACCTGTACTTAGTTTCAGGACACATTCTCAATACTTATAGTATTTCCTTTCAAGTGGCTAGATTTATAAAAAAAGGTTGGTGCCTTTTCCACACACTCATATCCTCAAAGGCATATATTGTATTAATATACCAAAATCTTAATGGTGTAGTCATTCTTAATATTACTTCAGAGACTACTCTCCATCGTATCTATAATTTGAATCTAAAATCTTATGTATTATATGTGTGCATTAGATGGATTACTATCTTACCATTAAAAAATATTGTATATTATTAGAGAAGGTGCTACTTAATTATTTAATAATAATATTCCTAAAATACAACAAATAAATATTGAATAAAGTGCTTTTACATATTAATGCATAAAAAATTTAATTATTAAATGCATATTAAAAATGAAGTTATTTTAACTTTAGAATTATTTTAATATTAGAATCATAATACAGAAATTTTTAACCAATAAAAAAATGCAATATACAATGTAAATATTTTCACATAATCTCTCAATTTAGACATTTGAGTATGTTGCATCAATTAAAATATAAAAAAAAGCTAAAGACTTCACAACTTTTTTCATACAAATTCAATAATTATTGAAGTAATTTTTTTAAACTCTTGTAAAACTTTAGATATCTTTCTCTCACATAAACATAAAATCTTGCTCTATGAGCAATTTGTTTGCTACTTCTAATGCAAGATTTGGATCCTTATATATATATATATATATATATATATATATATATATATATATATATATATATATATATATATATATATATATATATATTGTTTTATTTTTCTCTTTTATAATGGAGTGCTTTTTTTTATTCTCCTAAAATGAAGTTTATATAGTGCTATGCCTTTATCCATTAAGATTGAAAGCTCCTTTAAGTGTGGATTTACTCCTCTAAGTTGATCTTCTAAATTTATTTGCATGCAAGATTTTAAGTTGATAAGGTATAAAAGACTAAATTTGTTCAATTAAAGGGATATTTTTAGCTATTTTTAGTAGATTTATTAGGTTTATTAGCTTATGTATGATCACTATTATAAAATAATTAATTAACATTGGATGTTTAGGGGATTACATGTCAAAAAATGAATCACATGTTAGTAAGCACCATAGTATATGTGGTTTTAATGTTGGTTAGTAATATTCATTAAATATAAAAATAACATTGATTTTTATTTGAAAAGTACTGACATCATTTATGTTTCTATCATCTTATGGAATAATATCAAACACTATTTACATTTAAAAACTAATTTTTAATATCCACAATATTATATTAGTTTATTTAATAACCAATATTGTATGTCTTAACCTAGGCTGCCTAAACTATAGCCTCTAGTTTTTTATTCTTTTATCCTAAACCCTAACCCTATCCTTATATTCTTTACTCTTTCATCCTTCCTTTTTTTCCTATATTCCTAACCAGATATAGAAAGCTAATATCTCTTTCTACTTTAGAGAATCTTAATTTAAAATAACTTTAAAGAATGAATATATTAATAATATATTAAAAATGGTGAAATGATGTATATAATATCATAATAAAAAATGGGTGGTTCACTAAATTTGCTTGATACTTATTGCTTAATATATGAGATTTACACTCTCTAGCAAAGCCTTTTGAATATAATACATGTAGATGTAATAAACATTAATAGAAAATTAGTGTATTATGCATTTTCGTATGAATAAACAATTAATAGTATAAAAGAAATGTCAAAGAAGATAAATGAGATTAAATTTGTTACTTATGCAAACCTATAAAAAATGTATCAAAATGATAGGTAATAAAATAGGATTGATTAAGAAACTAAAAATTAAATTATAAGAATAAATACAAGAAATAAAAAAAATCTTATATTTATATTTTGCATTTTTCTAAAGATTGTTAAATCTCATTTATTTAGTCATAAGTTAACTGAGCTTTCAATCTTACAAAATAATTAGTAAGCAAAAATACAATAAAAAATAATCATTTTAAGGCTAGAATAATAATATATATCATTAGACAAATAATCATTTTAGGATTGGAATAATTTCAGAATGAAATTTGCAAATAGATTGTACTTTATTTTCTTTATTTTCAATTCATATCATGTTTTATCCTTTTCATTTTTAATTTGCACTTGGGACCTAATATTTCATGTTACTATATAACTATTGATATCTAAAATTTGTATTACACATCAATTGTGAAAAACCACTATTGCCTTTAATATAATGATGTCATCAAATTAAGTAATATTTGACATTGGTTACAAAAAAAAAAAAAACCAAAGCCACAATAGATGAATGTATTTTTTCAAAAAAATAGATTTTTTTCTTTTTATTATAGAATTAAACAAAATGGCAACAAATTGAATGGAAATGAAACTAAAAACGAGAAAGAAGATAATATATTATAAACGTATATTCTTCTCTTTTATATATTTTTATATTAGTACATAAATATATGCAATGAAAAAACTATTTTTTATAATGAATAACAAACTTTAAATTTACCATAAACATACTTGACATCCTTACAAAAATTAAAAGAAAAAATTACTATTATTTATTCGTAATTCTTTTATATTATTTAATGGCTTTTGAGGTATTTGATTTAATTAAATTTATATCTATTGACCTTAAAGTACTTAATAATTTTATTTGCTACAAACCTTTAAATGTTCTTGTGTTTTAATGTGAAAATAGACTTGCTTCTTGCTTTGTGTATATCAAAATTTGATACAATACGTAAAGTAACCAACATATCGATTTCACATTTAAACACAAGAAGTGTGAAAAGCTTATAACAAATAAAGAAATCAAGGACATCAACTTTAATAAGATAACAATGCATGCCATTAATACTACATAATTAGAAATATTTTGAATCTTATAATTATGGCTATAGCATCAAACTATGAATATGCTTATAACCATCTATTTAGGTGTAGAAGATAATCGTGATTTGATGCGATGCCTATAACCATAAGAGAAGACTTTTGAGATTGAAATGAAGGGTGTAGAACATAGTATTCAATATTGATAAGGAAATAGAATCTCTTAAAGTTCCTTTAATTGAAAGACTTGTGATCACACTTTAGCAATCAACATAAACTTTCTACAAAGAATTTGAAAAGATTTTTGTTTGAGGTCCTTATAAATGTTTTGTAGAATTCTTGTATTTATGGTCAAAGTGTAGATACAAATTCTTAAAAGAAACTTAGATCAATTCTAGAACTTTGTAAAAACACTAGTTTTTGAAATCTATCAAAGACTCTTGAAATGAATAATTATACCATAGTACTAACATTGCGTAGCTTATGTAGAAAACATAGGAATCTCTTAGGGTTCTATACAAGGTGTGGATACAAGTCCTTGTGAGAAATTCTAAAAATTCCTTGAACCTTCCAAATAGTCATGGTATTACTAAATACTAAGATTTACACCCTAACTTAGAAGTTACATTTTTTATGGAAGAAATCTATCTTAAAGGATTATAAACTTATTAATAAGGAGCCTTATTTATAAGAAAAACAAATAGATGTATACTATTATTATTTAAAAATTAACATTGTTTGTTTAGCCATTTGTACAGTTGCAATGACTTAATACATCAATTAAGGATTAAAATGATGTGTAAATTATTGATGAATGATAACGACAATTGAAATGAACTTACATAACGGTCACCATAAAACCTAATGTTGTAAGTTATTCATTAAATGCCATTATTAAAGTTATTTTCAATTTCATTCATTTAAACTTCCTTAGTTTTATTTATTTAACCTTTTTCATAAATTCATTATTTAGACTTCTTCAATTTCTTTTATTTAAACTTTTTCATAAATTCATTTATTTAGATATGTTTAGTTTCATTCTTTTAAACTTCTTCATAAATGACATTTATTTAGAGGTTATCATATATTTTGATAAAATGTAAATATATTAGATGTAAAAAATTGATGTTTTTATTTTTGCTATTTCCTTAACATTATTATAGATTTCTACTATATAAATAATTGAATATGAAAAAAAAAGTTATTTTAAACCAATATAATACAAAATGTTATATTTGTTTCAATATGTCTTCTTTGTTAATATATGAAATCTAAATGCCTATTATAAAATTTTAAATAAAAATAATATACACATGAGTAAAGAGAAATAATTTTACAAATTTAAAAAATTTTAATTATCATTACTCTACTCATAGTAAAAGTACAAATAGATGAGTAAAGAGAAATAGTATCTCTATAAATTTATACAAAATAACTATATTAAATTATTAATAAACAAAAACTACACATCTCCATATAAATATGCAAAAAAATATTATATATCAAAATCTTCATTATTGATGCAAACTTCAATGTTGTTTATTCAAATTTCTCTAATTTATATACTCTATTAGGAAATAAAAGAGTATATGGCGAAAGCTAACCAAAAAGTAATATTCTTTCATTGTACATTTTCTCTATGTAAAAGAAGTAAGAGTCCAATAAATCTTGTATTCACTAGCTTTTTGATTCAACTTTTACTCCATGAGAAATAAGAAAATATATAATAGGAGAGAAACAAAAGTTAAAATTTTTTCATTATACACTCTCTTAATAAAAGTGGAGTAAGAGATCAATTGTAATATTACGTATTAATCTCATCATACTCAAGAGTATATTAAAGAGATGTCAGAAGAGTTCATATGAAAAGATAGAGTTTGAGTGAAAACTTATAGGAAAAAAATAAATGTTAGTTATTTAAAAAAATTAATGTTAATGATTTTATAGTTTTCAATTTAACTACTTAAATGCCTTTTACATGACGATTGTTAATAAAGACCAATGTTTTATACTTCTACAATTTTCAATGAGACTTTTGAAATACTTTTTAGATAATGATTGTTGATTAAAATTGATGTTCTATGATTTCACATTTTCTAATAAGGCTTTCAAAAATTTATTTTAGATGACAGTTGTGCATAAAACTAATGTTCTAAGTTTTCGAGCAATGTTTAAACATCGGTTGTATTCTTATTCATCATTTTAAATTTTTATATAATTTAAAAAATGTTAAGTATAAAAAAAAGTATCGATTTTATTATAAACCAACATCTATTAACTGATGTAAATCATTATTTCTATACTAATGGATCACAGCCTTTGTTTGAAGATTCTAGTCTTTACTTTTATTGTATATTTTGGTCGGCTAATTTGTATTACTTTATGATGTCATTTGGGCATATTTCCTTTTTGAATGAACAGTGAAGTCTTATTATTCTTGGGACAAAAAAAAAAGAGATTGGTCTTTTCACTTTATAACTTTTAAGTAAATTTAGGCTTTGATTGAATATCAAGTTAAAAAATTGAAAAATAGGTCAATAAAGGCTATGGAGTAATTATTTTTTTCGAGATTTGCTGAATTAATTTAAATCTTTAGTTGTTTTAGATTTAAAGGTCAAACTAGTTTATTTTAATCATAAAATCCTAATTCAAATAATTGAATTAGTTTATTTTTTTTATATTACATATGAAGGGGTACGAGATCAAAAGAGGGAAAATGGAAAAAGGAAGGTCCTTATCCCCTTAGATAATGAAAATTTCTTAAATATGAATTATGTATTACATGTTATTTTAGATAATTTTTAAATATAAAATTATTTATGAATTTTGATCTACTGCAACAACTATAATTATAATTATCACATCTAGTCATCCAAATGATTGGATCCTTGCATTTTCATAGGTACAACATTAATCAAAGGTCATATAAAGAATTCATGGTAAATTAAGATCAATAGAAAACCTATAAAAATGCAAGGGCTCATTCATTTGAGATTGTTAGATGCAAGAAATAATTATAATTGCTATAATGGATCTATAATCATAAATGATTTATTATTTAAAATTTATTTTAAAATAATTTCATGTAATACATGATGTGTACCTAAGTGGTGATTGTGCCTTGCTCACACCTATAAAGATTATATTAGGCCTTCAAGTGGTGATTGTGCTAGTTTAAATTGGATTAACAATTGGGAAAATATACTAATGAATATTAAGGCCTTTTATTTGAGGTGTTACAATTTGGTAGATTTGGAGATGGAGAAATAGTTATCTATTTGAGCAAAATTTTTATAGATTAAATAACATTTATTGTTTTATTTTGAAATATTTAAGGTATGTAAAAGAAGTTTTTTCTTACCCAAAAAATTGATTAGCAAACTATAGGATAAACTGTTTTGAATATTCATTAAATTTTTCCTTTTAATGATTAACTTAAAATTAAAATTGATAAGGCTTCAAAACACAACCCAGTTTTTGTTAGTTATGGTAGGCTGATAAAGGATCATTTAAGGACATGAATTATAAGTTTTACTAAGAACTTGGTTTTTTTTTTTTATCCTTTGTGGCTGAGTTATGGAGTCTTTTTTGTGGTTTATCTCTAGCCTAGCAATCCTGGAGTCAAACTTATAACTTTTAGTAAAGTCTTTAAGGAAAGAAAAGAAGTCATCTATGCAGGTTAATACCTTTATCTAGAAAATTTATAAATTGGTTAGCTTCCTTTAGTTTAGACCAATATATAAAACTTTAGGTGTTAAATAAGCCTCTTGAAGATTTGGATTTTTTTTCTTTTTATGATGCTTTTAGGGTTTCTACCCTTTAAGTAGCTAATTTATAATCTTTTTTTTCTTGGTTTAAATGTAAAATTGATACCTTTAAAATATGAATTGCATAATTTTGGCCTCTTTAATTTGGAATAATCTATTTTAGTCCCCTAATTACTTATTGCGCTCAAATATGGTTCCACCATCAAATATCTGTCAATATATTAATAATAGAGCTAATATAGCACGTCCTTTTTCAATGTGACATGGAAATTTGGATTGTTAGCATAGTGATCCCTTGCATTTATTAATATTATTTTTTATGCTCTAGTTTTTCACCTTTACATGTGTCTTTGCTAAGACATAGTATCTATTTGAAGCATTTATCAAACATTGCAAATGCATAATTTATCTTGGAAAATTAGTATAAAATTGGATAAATAATTGTCAACATAAATGGTTAGCACAAACCTAGTTACTATCATTTGAGCATGTACTTCTTTGCTAGGATTCAATACTTTCAACTCTGAACACTATAGGAAAATATAAGAAAAACTTTTTCTCTTTATAGGTGATGTCTAGATTGATGAAATAATATAAAATGTACATGATGGATTAGGTTTCTTTGTTGACTTTACTAGAGAATAAAGAAACTTTTAAAAATAAAGGTAATAGACATTGTGAAGTAACATGTAATTTAGCATTCATGCTTTGGTGGAAGTCAATGTTAAATCTAGAACAATATCAATTATTGCTTCTCAATATAATGGATGTAGAGAGTATGTTATAGCATCAATCTAAACTTATATTTTCGAATGAAATCATAGAATGTTGTAGAAACCAACCTTACATTTCATGAGATTGCACTTTATTGATACTTACTCTATTTTGACTCTTATTTGTAAACATTCATTATGTAGCCTGATAACAACACATATTCAAGAGATGGAACACCATTTTAAAGTCAGTTTCATCTAGGTATATGATAGATGTCATACTTAGAAGGTTAACTACTATAAATTGAATGTACATTATTTAGATACATTTTAAAGAAGTTTTGGTGAGATTTTTGCTCTTACTTCTCTAGCCTTTAGTTTAATTTTTATGAATTTTGCACTTTCTAGATTTCATTAAACCTATAATAATGAACATATTCAATAAACCTTCAAATATATTGAACTTTAACAAGTTTTGGGCATAATGGACATAGATTTGGGTGGCAAAGCAATAGGCAATGGTGGTTACAATTATGCTTTAATGACCTACCACAGACCTCACCATATGAATGAGGCAAAACTTATGGATCATCACTAAGAGGGTTCTCTAATTTCTCATAAAAGTAGAAGTAAGATTTATGAATCTTAATTCTGGAGTATTCAACCCTGCATTTAAGGTAATTCCCTGTTGCAGATTCAACAACCTTGTCTATATGATAGAGAGATGAGTAGGAACATGTATAATAGCAAGGTCAAATGCTTGGCATGCCTAGCTTTGTATGTAGAAAATGTGGAAGATAACAAAGCAGAGGGAGAAGTAAGACAAAGTGGGATTAGAGGGTGTGATATGTTCAAGGTATATCAAACATGAGAGAGTGTTGGAGGATGAAGATAAAAGGAAAGGAAAGTTGGATAAAGATATATAACATCAGCACTATCGTTAATATATTGACAGATATTTCATAACAGGATCAAATTTAAGCAAAATGAATAATTAGGAGAATTAAAATAATTTATTTTAAATTAAGATGGTTAAAATCATATAACTTATATTTTATAGGACAAATTTTACATTTAATCCTTTTTTCTTTTTAAGCTTTGACCCATTGAATTACCAAAAAAAAAATTAAAGAATTTTCTATTTTATAAATACAATTTTATTATATTTGATATAACATCCTTATCACGAATAAGTTTGTGACATGTAAATAGTTTTGTTGTTAAAACTAAAGCAACCCAACTTGTACATAAACAAAGGAAACCATTTTTATCAAAATAATGCTCAAGCATCTACATTGCTAATTAAGTCCAAAAGGATAAAACTATACATTTGTATAATTATAAACAAATAGGTGTGATTATTTTTATAATTTTCACTAATAACATAATTTATTTAATATATAAACCATTATATTTTTCTATAGATTAAGTTGTTCTTTAATAAAAAAAATAAAAAGCAATACTAATAATTAATGTTTATCATTTTATTTTTAAAGAATAAATACATATAAAATTACTTTATAACCTTTAAATTAATTGAGTTAATTTCTTACTAAAACCAAATATGGTTATCTATGTTTTTTATATTTTTCACATTCATATTTTTATTTATGGATAATTGTAATTAATAATGAATATATTTAGTATAATAAATAAATTAATTTATAACTTATTAATCTAATCATATTTAACATATGCTCGTTATGAGAGTTCAATTGAATGAACTACTTATATGAGAAAGACAAGTAGTCAGGTATATATGACAAGTGTTTATAGTGCACACTTTGATGCATAAACTAATGTTTATATTAGCAAAGTAATATTTAGGATATATTTGTCTGTTGAAATAAGTGTTTCTTGGCTATTTGTAGGTTTAATCAGGCACAAATCATACTTGAGATGATAAGCCATTATGAGCCCTTCATAATGTTGATTATGGATAATTAAACATAATTTATATTTAAGATAATTAGGCATTATGATCCCTTTATGATATTAACTATGAATAATTAGGCACAATTGAAAGATAGTTAATTGTACTAGTTAGTTAGAGTTAGGTTCCCTGATTATAGATTTGTTGGCCATTTTGGACATCATCTTAAATAAAAAAAATTCAAATCAATAAATAAATATATGATATTATAAAATATAAATAACTATATTTTAAGTAATTAAATTCTTATGTTATATAATATTAAATAAATAAAAATAAGTAAATAAACATGTAATCCTATAAAATATAATTAATTCATAGGTAGTAATATTTTTATTTTAAATATCTTAATATCTTATTATAATTTCATCTTAAAATAAATATGAATTAACTTACTTTATATATCTAATTTTATAAACATTTTTTTAATATTTTTAGCTAATTTAAAAGTTAAATGCTTATTTGGTATAATAATTAAAATTCATGATTAGTGATTATAAATTAAATAATTCATTATTACTTTATTAAACATATTTAACTGCATTTTTAAAAATTTTAAGTAATCAATTATAGGATAGATTAAAAAATAAACTACTTATAAATTTTAATCATGATTATAGAAAGAATAAAATTTATAATCATACTTACCTCAATTTTTAATTCTTTTATTTTTACTATCCTTTTTTAATAGTATAAATTTTAAAATTATACTCTTAATAACTTTTTTATTTATGATTAATAAATAACTTTGAATATCTTATAATTTAATTATCTATAATTTCTTTTAAAATTAATGACTAACAAAAATATACATAAATTCTTTTTTAATTTATAGAAAATTATACCATTTTTATTGATAAAAAACATAAATTAAATAATATATATTACACATTTATTTTCTTATACAAACAATATTATTAAAAATATTAGAAAAATTAATGATTTTGATATAATCATGTGTATCATATTGCCATTTTTAGTAATTTAACATTAAAAGGTGATTATTTTATACATAATTGAAATAAGAATAGATTGTGTATGATTAATTATTAATTGATATTATCAATTTAAAATAGATAATGTAAAATTAATTATTCAAAAATCATTTATCATAATAAATTATTTTTATCATAATATCAAATAAACTCTAATTTTGCAAAAAATTTCTAATACAATAAGATAGTTTATTAGCTTTCAACTAGTGATTAATAGTTTACTTGTCAATTATTTACGCTAAATAAAGCGTATAACTCCTCATAAAAGCTTTCACTATAAATTTGTAGAATCTTGTACTAGCAATAAAAGAATAGAACAACCCTTGTTCAAAAGTTACCAAAAATAGTTAGAACTTTGAATTATATATATACTAACTTTTAACCCATGCAATGCACGAATTTAATTTAATTAATAATAATTTATAATATGAATTTAAATTTTTAATTTTAAAAATATAAAATATTCAAATAATTAATTTAAAATCTATCATTATATTTATGCCATTTAAATAATTATAAAATTTATATAATTGTATTTAACTTAAGTAATAGGAGATATAATATATATTAGAAGTAATTATTGGTCAGTTAATGATGATTAAGATTAATTTTTAAATCGATCATTCTTAATTAAAATGTAATTTTTTTAATTGGCCGAACTAGATTGCACAACCTTAACTGAATTTAATCAATAAATATGGTTTCGCTCGGTTAAGTTTAGTTTAGGTTAGTTTAAAATTAAAAAAAATTAAAATGGCTAAATAAATTAATTTAAAAGGTTAAAATTAGTTTATAAACATATGTTAATACTATAATTCCATTAATATAAGTATAATAAGAAATAATCAAGTATTAAATTATAAAAATGATTAATAAAATTTTAAATGTGATTTTTAAACAAAAAATTAATATAAATTTTGGTTAGTATCAGTTAAGTTTGGTTAATTACAATTAAGAATTTTTACCCGCAATTAACCGACTACCCAAAATTTATAATTTTTTTTTATTTTTATCAATAACAATATATTAATCGCTTTTAACTGATTAACTTTGAGTTTGGTTAGTTAGTTAAGAGTGATTTGAAAATATTTGACCACCTCTAATATATATATATATATATTAAGTTTTTACTAATTGATAAAGTTATTATATTATTGTAATGTTATATTAATCAATTATCAATATCACATATAGACAAATGCATATATGATTAAATATTATAACAAATAAAATTTAGAAAAATAGGATAAAATCAAACATATAAAAAAAGAAATAATATTAATTTATATGAAATTTAATATATAAATATTAATCCTTAACTTTTTTATAAATGCATATTATGTTAGATAATAAACAACAAATATTTTCTAATTTACTAAATATAAAAATAAACAAAAAAACATAATTAAATTGTTTCAAGTGTATGAAAGTTACAAAGTTCCGAATATATGATTTAGTTATTGATCTCCTTTTTTATAATCATTTTTATTTTGTTTACTGATATTTAAAGGTTAATTAAATTTATATTTGGTATAGTATCAGAAATATCATCAAATGTTCTTTTTGAATGTGTTAGGAAATCCACATTATCATAAATAATAGAGATTGTATCATGTATAGAAATTAATAAAAAAATATAAGAGATATCATTCTTCATTTAATAAAATAATAATATTAAGAAAATTAGTTTTCTATAAATGATAAACTTATGTCATCTTTTTTATTTTTGTTTGTTGAATACTGATACACAATCTTTAATAAAATCTTTGTAACTTACAGATTATTGTGGGAATTCTTTAAAAATTATTTATATTTTAAGTTAATTAATAGGTTTTAGAAATTTTAATATTATATTATATAAAATTATAATTTTATTCCATTCTTACTCATACGTTAAATAATTAGAAAATTATCATCTCAATATTTATTTATATTGTGTAGCAAATAATTGCATTAAAATGATTAAAATTGAATTTTTATACTAAAATTACATAATTTTACCAAAATTAATTTCAACCTATGAAATAAATATTTAATTTACAATTTTCATTTTTGATTCATTGTAATTATATATAATTAAAAAGCATACTATAAATAAAATAGATTCAATGTAATTTTTAGAGAAAGTAAATGTATTAATTTAGGAGGTTATTTCCAAATAATTTTTATTTATGAAAATATAATTATATATAAAAAGTTAGTACTATTGTTATGAAAAAAAATTTAGTCTTGTAAGGTATTGAAAATTTAATAGTACTTTTATACAATTTTTACTGAATATATTATTTTTTTATCTTATCAACTCGATTTGATATTAAATTAATTATTTTTTATAAATATCTAAGTTATAAAAATAATATATTTAATAAAAATTATATAACAATAGAACTAAATAATTGCTATTATTGTAACAATAAAGAATGTTCTCCACTCCCACTAATGTGTGCCTTTTTTTCCAATTTCGCCCTTTGTGTTTTTCAAAATAACATATTACCATAATTTATCAAATTTTATATGAATAGTTTAAAATTAAAATATTAAATTATATAATTTTTTAAAAGTAGTATCACTCGGTCTTAGGAAGAAGGGAAAACCAACCCCTAAATACAGTGAGTGAAGGTCACAATCTTGTAGAAGAGGAAGGACGCAGTAAAGATAGCACTGTATTACGTGCGTGACAATAACTCGCACGAGGAATTTATAGGCCAAAAATTTTTAGAGACCCAAAACTACGGCAATTATATAAATAAGTAGAGAGAGAGAGAAGAAGAAGTGGAAATTGTTTAAGACATACACAAGTAATGTTTTGTATACCTAAGACATTAAAAGGGCAAAAATCTAAATGCCACTTTTATGTCACCATAGATCACTAATATTACATTTTAGTGTAATGAAATAGAATGGAATAAAGATGAAAATGAGAAAGGGAATGGGATCGGTAAAATGATTATTTTATAATTATATTTGATATAATTAAAAATAAAAATGAGTATGTCAAGAATTTTTTATTCAAGTGGTACTAATGTCTCTTAAAAGTTTTAATGTCTTTTGTTATATTCAAAATTTAATCTTTGATTTTTATATGCATTTATTTATAAAAAAAAATAAAATAAATATTCTATTCTATTTTTATATTTAATATGTCAAAATAATGAATAAACAAAGTAGAGTAAAAATAAGTAATGATAATAATATTCTTATTACAAAAATAATAAATAATGATTCAATTTAATAATCTGAATTAATATCTTATTAAATAATTTAATATATTTTCAAATAAATAAAAACTATTTTTAAAATTTTATTTTTGATCTTTTTAATTAACTAGAAGCTTAGTAACTAATACTATAAAAATTTTTATGTTTTAATAAATTGTCTTATTAATAAAAATAGTTATGAAAATAATCCATGCTAACAAATTTACATTACTGCTGTTTCGCAAAGAAATGGTGAGATTAGTATTTAATTTTGGTAGTAAATTTAGTTGTATGGACACTGACATTATGAGATAATACCATAGACCAAAATTTGATTAACGAAACACGTTGTGTGAATGAGAATATACACTTTTCCTTCTTTACAACTGGATGGTCCTGTAACAAAGTCATGGGTCATCAATGCCTAATAATATTGGTTATTTCAAATGTATACCAATATTTAGACACACGTCATACAAAATTTTCGGCTGTTTGTGCCGTAGGAATGGCCTAAAATTAAAGAGGGGGGGGGGGGGGAGGAGATAATTTTGTATCCATAACACGAAAGACTATACGTAAGATCCGTTGTAAATTAACGAATACTTTACCATTAGTCACGCACAACTAGCATTTGGTTCAAATCGTAGAAATGGGAAAAGTTAAATTAAATAAGTGTGAAGACAGGTAACAAAACTGTAGTTTTTATTTTTTAATTGTTTAGTTCATTTGGGGGAATAGAATTATTCTATTTGTAATTGATTTTCCTATTATTTACTTCTTCAATTAGTTAATAATGCTACATTATTAATTTTTTATTTCTTTTTATAATAATAATAATAATAATAATAATAATAATAATAATAATAATAATAAAGGAGTGAGAGGATAATAATAATAATGATGATAATCATACGGTAACATCAACGACAATAGAAAGAATGATTATAATAACAATAACAATAACAATAACAATAATAATAATGATGGTGGTAATAACAATAATAATAATATGTGAAGAATCTTTTTAATCTATATTAATGTAATCTGATACTTCAAAGAAAAAAAATGATTAAAATAAAAATTTTCATTAAAGATAAATAAATAATAGTAGATTCTACTGCATGTTTACCAAACATACAGGATGAGAATCGATTCTTGATTATATTTCCATTCCCTTAAAAGTGTCAACTGAACCCTCCACCAATAATTTAAAAAACTTGAACTTCAACTAAACATAAATGTAATTTCGAAAAAAATTACGTTGGATCCGAGAGCGTCACGCCAGATCATGGCCCTCATTAGTGTAAGGCCACCAATGAAAGGCGTGATCCGAGGTTCCACCAATTTGGGGCGTGACGCTAACATTGCTAATTTAATCTTAAATATAAGTTAATTTCAACTGCATGAATTAGAAATTGAAAATTAAGGTAAATGAAAACCTACGTAAAAATCCTATGTTTTGGTGGTGATATATATATAATTTGTAACACTAAAACCAAGATATTTTGATCAAATTTACAATCTGACCGTAATTAGTCAGCTGAGGATTTGGTCGAATTTACAATCTAATCGAACTATAATTATTCTCTTGACAATTGCCCTTGAGTTGAGTGAGCAAGGCGGCATTGGATGTGGTTGGCGGCTATAAAGAAACGAAACGACGTTCCCCCGACTCTGGGCTCTCGGGAGATTTCGATGACAGGCCCACATCTGTAGGTATAATAAAATGATCTTCAGCACAACGATTTAGCCATTCGATATTCTTGCATGGAAAGCAAAGAAGCCAGCCCACGAGGACGGCGCTGATTTTATTTATATTTATATCTATTCAACCACAATTCAATTTCAGTGTTAAGATTAATCAGAGACGGCATGGCTCCGCTACTTGCAGCGAGTCCAGCCTCTCGCATCCTTCTTAACCCTTTCTCTGCTCCTTCTACCGCTATCAGGTTTCTCTCTCTTCTTCTGATAATTTCCATTTTATAATAGAAGTTTGGGGATTACATTATGTTCTTTTCTCTGTAGTTTGAACGAGTATTTGGACTTGCTCGTTTTTATTCCTCTTGTTGGAGGACTGTTGATGGTGCTAGAAATGATCTGGAATGAATGATTCGTTATTGCTAGAAATTCTTATTTTGTATGTTTAGTTGCTGATAGGATTAAAGATTATTAACATTAAGGAATGGTTTTTGTCAGAAAGATGGTAGAGTCATTTATTAACATTTTTTTTCTTTCTAGTTTACAATTTTCAGCCAATTAGATTTTGATTTTATGCGGTGGAAAGAAGCACGATCCAGTATATATATGAATGCGGAGTCAATGCTCACGTTTCTCATCATTTAGCACCTCTTCTCTCATTGAAGATGAGGGCACCGCCCAAAGATTGTAAAATTATGTTTCCCTTAAATTTTTGCACTTTCCCCCTTAAGCCAAAACCTTTTGGCCTCACTATTGCTCAGTTTATCCATTAGTGCTCTCTTCATCCACATATATTAGCTCCACGGGGAAATCAATTGACTGGAACTTTTGTTCATTGAGTTTGCAAATTGTTTTTCATTCTACCATTTTAGTGGCTTAGCCTAGTCTTATTCTTATCCACAGCATGCTGGATTTCTGTTTGGCAAAAGGCTACTTTCATATCTCAGGTTTGTTAGACCATAATGAAATTATTTTCGCACTTTCTTCTCTTTGATTGCTGACCAGGGAGAAGGGAGTTGGGATTTGCGTGGCTAACTCCCTTACTCTTTGATTCAACGACTTGATAATTCTTGGAGCAGTCATTCTTGTTGAGTTTGAGTGACTAGTTCTGAAATCTAGCCCAGAGATAAAGAGACATCCTATTTTGTCTGGATGCTGGTACTTTTATAACTTAATCGAAGGAGTTCTTGCTGGTACTTTTATAAATCTAGCCCAGAGTTCTTGCTGTCTCCGTGTCTTATTTATTTATTTATTTTATTGAGTGGGAAATTTAGTAGGTATGACCCTACACTGGGATTAATATGAAAATTGAACTTGCACCTCAGAAAATTTATTGTATCTGCCCGGCTCATACAATACAAGCAGGACCCTATAATACTGAAATTTGACAAATGATTTTATAAACTAGATGATAATGATGATAAACTTTGATTTAAAATTTAAGCTGGTTATTGGAAATTGGCATGTGTTGAGGAAGATATTTGCCAGTGTGGATCTTTATCACAATCTTAAGGTTAAGGAGTTTAATTGTAGTCAAGATTCATTTGAATGTCTGTTTTGTATTGTGTTTGGGTTGGTCTCCACCTTCTACCTATGATTTTGTTTTCAGATCTGGGTTCATTTCGATTGGTGATTTATTGTATCTAACACATATCTAGGCTCTTATAAGATGCATATGTTGTAGTGGTAGGTGCTG
Source organism: Sindora glabra (assembly GCA_020226215.1). Taxonomy (NCBI): domain Eukaryota; kingdom Viridiplantae; phylum Streptophyta; class Magnoliopsida; order Fabales; family Fabaceae; genus Sindora; species Sindora glabra. Next base: position 53,032,367 of record CM035226.1, read on the forward strand.
AAGGGAGTAATTGTACTTCCAGTATATGTACTGAGTACTCATTGTCTCTTTTTGGTTGGTTTGCTAGGAATAAAGATTTGATAGTAGAAAGATGTGCCCCAACCCACTGGACAAAGAATCATGGCAAAGTTTTTGCATGCAACCATCAAGGTACATCTCAAGAATCTTGTTCCCATAATTTTGAAAAAATTAGCTGGCGTTTCAACTTTAGTCAGGATTTATGGAACATCTCATCTCAGCAAACACACGCTTAATCAGAATAATGAAATGGGTATACATTTGAGTTATGCATTGACATTGGTCTAATTTCTATTGACATGCACAAGTGAAATGACTGCTGTAGGCACCCTATTATCAAACGTGCCGTCAATATATATTTAACATTGGTATTTTTCTGTATAGTTATTTTTATGTGAAATGACTAATTCATTCAGCTTATCTCATATGTATAGATAGAAAAAACTGCTTTCAATTATTTTAATCCTGAGTTCTGAATTTCAGGAAAATTATTTCCACAAATTACAGCTGGTTCATCCTCCCTATTTACCGGAGAAACTAGTCAATCACTGTCAATTCCTTCAGTCTCTAAAAGAGCCAAATCTATGATCTGCAGACAAGCATTTATATATAACTCTTATGGTTTCCGAGTCCCAGCAGCAGCTGAGAAGCCTGAATGGTGGTGGAGGACATTATCCTGTATTCCCTATCTTATAGCTTTGCAGATGTCTGACGCTGGGTTTTATTTACAACCTATCCTTGAAAATTTTCAGTGCTTTGAAGACCTAGTTTATTTTATCCCTGGAGCAATCAACCGATTACCAAGCTGGTTCCCAATGATATATTGCTATTTTGCACTTGTCGGAGTGGTAAAGAATAAGGAGTGGCCACTTTTCTTTAGGTTCCATGTAATGATGGGATTATTATTGGAAATTGGTGTGCAGGTGCTTTGGGTTTCAAGCAATTTCCTGCCACTCATACACTACAATGGAACATTAGGGATGTATTACTGGGCCGGCGTGGGATTGGCATACATTCTTCTAATGTTGGAGTGTGTAAGGTGCGCGCTGGCGGGTACATTTGTGAAGATCCCTCTCTTTAGTGAGTCAGCCTTCCTTCATTCTCTGTTCAATTTGGGAGGATTCCAGCGGCCTTTCTAGCGAGTGGCAGACAACCTGTTGTATCCGCGTGTTTCCTGTCACGGGAAGGATTAGTTCCATTGTCTGTAGCTGATTAGAGCAAGATGAGTTGAGTTTCATGTCGAGATTGCACTAGTCTCTTTTGTTCTGCATGTCTTGGTCGCTTAGCTTGAGAAGCTGAATTGTAGTAGCAGAGGGACAGAGTGTTCGGAGCTTATTGAGGACAGAATCACCAGACTAAACTGATTTTTGTAGTTTATCTCATTATAAAAGATTTCATAAGCATGCCATTATCCCCAAGCGTAAGGTGTGGTTCGTACGTGAAATGATATTTTAGTATTTGGTCTATAAGATAAGTTTAGATGCAAGTTAATATTTTCTACTTTATTGATTGCATCTTGGTTGGTTCTATACTACTTGCTTTGAGAGTTTTATTTCTTTTTACTGTATTATTTTGTTCTGTCAAAATGAAGATATACAACTCCTATTATTTAGAATTATTTGATTTACACAAGTAGTAAATTTTCTAAGAAGTATTCATGAAGTAAATTTCATTGTGATTTTCTCAAGATTTGATTGTTAATGATAATTAAAAGTTTTCAGAGGAAGGTTTTATCCAAAAGAGGAAAGTAAGTAATTTCTCAAATATTTTGGAAAGTTTCTTATTTTGTCAATTAGTGACTAATGAGATAATTTAATTTTTTGGTGAGTTAAACAACCTCCCTTGAAGTTGTTTCTATGATGATTTGCTAACCCGCCAATTTCCTTTTTGTGAGTCTGATCATTGGTTGAGAGATATAGCCTGCAATAAAAACTGATTCGATCTTTGGGAGAGGGCATTTTCCTTTATATTTCAGTTGTATCGGTCGTTTTGCATAAGGCTAAAGGTGATTATGAGTCACTCGATCTTTCTTCAAGCTTTACCTTCTTTTTATCCTGGATTCCATAGATACATATTAGGGTCGGTTGCTTTTATTCTAAATCGTAAATACAACGGAGATGTATTATAATTATAAAATACCGTTGTTGATAGGGAAAAAAAGGAAAAAGGAAAAAAGGTCATTAGGACAGTGGGAAGGGCGATATTTATTATGGATATGATGATTCATTAACATTAAATAAATAAATTTTATGGTACCAAGTTCAACCAAGGTGCCACGACCCTTCGCAAATGATGCTTAACTTTGTCCTCTTTACTAGTGACTATTAATCCGAATCCTAAGTCCCAGCCCCTTCGGAAAGATCTATGTATTTATTAGGTGCAAACAGAGGCATTAGAATTTCTTATTGTATATTGATATGGACTTAAAAATTGACAATGCTTAATATAGATAGTACAATTGAATGTCACAGCCTGCATGACATTGTTATTATCGACTGCCAAATTCATTTTCCCTAAATATATACAACTTCAAAAATATACATGTGAAATGTCATTTGGTCACAATGAGAGCCGATGGAAGTCTTGGTTTAAGCAATGCTATCGAATTGAGAATGAAAAAGGTGTACTAACTATTACACAATCATATTATATTGATTATCTCAAAATTTTATTCATTTTTATTTTGTTTCTTCTCATGCCATCTTATATTAATCTCTTTCTCCAGAGCCATTTTTTAGCTCAACTTCAATAAATAAATGTACACAGAACTAATAATTGTGGCTAACTTGGCAAGATCAGAGCCGTTTGTCAATATCAGTGAAAATGAAATGCCTTATTGGACTTATGTTCCTACATAAATCCCACAACTGTCATTCTTTTGTCCAAACAATGGCCGGCTCTGCTTGCTAATTATTATGTTCATGTCCTTATAGTGACCAGCGTTACGGAAGCTCCACATTTCATAAAAAACAAAAGCCAGAGCTCTCCCTCAAAGCTTCATCATTCATTCTAAACATTGAAATCTTGAAACATTCTGCAGATCTCGCTGGCACTAAACGATCTGGATTGGAATGTCCTCAATTTCCTGTTGTGCTGCTGAAAATTCCCCTCAAGCGTTGTTTTCGTTCCTGTAGATCTCGCTGGCGCCAGGCGGTCTGGAGTAGAATCTCTTCAATCTCCCATTCTGCTGTTGAAGATTCCTCTAAACCTTGTTTTCCCGGAAAACAGTTCCGGGAAAAGTAACCGACAAGGGCTTAATTTGAGTTTGGTGGAGGTTTGGATTTAGGTTAAGGTATGAGGCGAAGAGCGCAAGATTTTCGGAGGCCAGTGAGGAGAAAGGTTCCAGATGTGTTGTGGTTAGCGCTGTGTAGTTTAGCAGTTATTCTTTTCATTTATATTCTCAGTAAAGGGAATCAGATTGAGTCCAGACCGGCTTTGTCCAAGGTAAAATATCTGCTATTGTCTTCGATTGCCAGATTTACGTTCTTGTGTTGGTCAATTTGGAGGGATAAGTAAGCAATTTGATTTTTGTTTTTGAATTAGACGCTTCGAGGCTTCGAGGTAAAATGACTGCTTAGGAGATTTTCAAGCATACTGATAATAAAGATGTAGGATTTAAACTTAGTTGATAAGCATGCTTGGTTTCTTGAGGATGATACCGAAACCAATTTTGTGTTCATGGATTCATGTGCTATGTAGCTCTATACTTGGTTTTATGTAATATGTTGGAGATTAAACATTAGTGCTTGTTAATTTTTAGTTTCATTGGAGGTCTCCACTGTTCCCACATTCCTATGTAGTCTGTGCAGAGGAGAGACAAGCACCTTTGCGTGAGTAATGAGATCATAAAGTATTTCTGTTTGGCCATCTTTCTTCTCTATCATTCATCGTTTCTAATTTCTATCATCTGGGTTATCTTTTATCTTTTCTTTTTTTATTCTGAGATTCATTAATATATTAGTACACAGTACATCACACCCTTTTTTCACAGTATAGTCTTTTTTTTTTTTTTTGAAGGGGGGGGGGGGCGCTTTACTTTCTCTATTTCTTCCCTTTTTTAAATTTGGCTCTTCTTACTTCTGTCATGACCTTAAATCTTAATGGATGGAACAGCAGTGGTATAGTGATTGATGGTTGAAGTTTATCATTTTATTGCTGATTTCTTGAGACATCAGCAAATCTGCAACTTACTATTATGAATTGCTTATATGAGATGATTTGTTGACGTTGATATTGCAATTCATAATATCATTGAAAGCATCCAAGGATCTAGTTCACACTCCTGTGGGTGAAGAAAAACTTACTATGCATTGAATTTTATTTCAGAACTTGCTAGAGTCTAGCATTCTGTGATCATATTATTTTTTAAGACAGCAAGTCTGATCACATTATTAAATTGGTTTGAAAGGTATTGTAAAAAAATTTCTGTGTGGTTTGCCTAATTAAATGATTGACGGACCTTGTCATGGGATAGCAAGAGTAATATCATGTTATGTTGCAATGGTGTCACACATATTTTTATGTTGCTGATTAAATTGTTAAAGTGTGGCCTCCGTGCCATGATTTATTTTTTATTCTGTGATGAAAATTATTGTAGTTATTTGCTGTGTTTTATTATTATTCTTGGAAGGCGATGAGAAAGATTGATTAGTCCCTATTATACTTTGTTTATTGCTTATTTCTAATATCCTGTTATGCAGAGAACATACAGACATGAGAGGATTATGGAAGGTCTTAATATTACTGAAGAGATGTTAAGCCCTAACTCGGTGACCAGGCAACTGAATGACCAGATATCCCTAGCTAAAGCCTTTGTTGTAATTGCAAAAGAAACTAGTAATCTTCAATTTGCTTGGGAATTGAGTGCCCAGATCCGCAATTCACAGCTTCTCCTTTCAAATGCTGCCACTAGGCGAGTTCCTTTATCGACCACCGAATCAGAAAGTGCTGTCCGTGATATGGCATTATTGTTATACCAAGCCCAGCAACTACACTATGACAGTGCCACCATGATCATGAGACTGAAAGCTAGAATTCAAGCTCTGGAGGAACAGATGAATTCTGTAAATGAGAAGAGTTCAAAATATGGACAGATAGCTGCTGAAGAAGTCCCAAAAAGTCTATACTGCCTTGGTGTCCGATTGACAACTGAATGGTTCAGAATCCATAACTTGCAAAAGAAACTGAAGGAGAAAAAGCAAGCAGAGATAAAACTTAAAGATAATAAGCTTTATCACTTCTGTGTGTTCTCTGATAACATTCTTGCTACTTCAGTTGTGGTCAACTCAACCGCATTAAATTCTAACAACCCTGACAAGGTTGTTTTCCACCTTGTCACTGATGAAATCAATTATGCTTCAATGAAGGCATGGTTTGCTTTGAATGATTTCCGTGGAGTGACTGTTGAAGTTCAGAAGTTTGAAGACTTAAGTTGGTTAAATGCTTCATATGTTCCTGTTCTCAAGCAACTGCAAGACTCGGAAATTCAGAACTACTACTTTTCTGGTAACAGTGATGATGGCAGGACACCAATTAAGTTTCGTAACCCTAAATATCTATCTATGCTTAACCACCTGAGGTTTTATATTCCTGAAGTTTTTCCAGCATTGAAGAAAGTGGTGTTTCTTGACGATGATGTTGTGGTTCAGAAGGATCTTTCAGGTCTTTTCTCCATTGATATGAATGGCAATGTTAATGGAGCTGTTGAGACATGCATGGAGACGTTTCATAGGTACCATAAATATTTGAATTACTCTCATCCTCTTATACGATCTCATTTTGATCCCGATGCATGTGGATGGGCATTTGGGATGAATGTTTTTGATCTGGTTGAATGGAGGAAAAAGAATGTGACAGGAATCTACCACTACTGGCAGGAAAAGAATGTTGACCGGACTTTGTGGAAACTTGGTACCTTGCCACCTGGACTATTGACTTTCTATGGTCTAACAGAACCCTTGGATCCGTCATGGCATGTGTTGGGGTTTGGCTACACAAATGTTGATCCTCAGTTGATAGATAAGGGGGCCGTACTGCACTTCAATGGAAACTCCAAGCCCTGGCTGAAGATTGGGATTGAAAAGTACAAGCCCCTTTGGGAAAAATATGTGGATTATTCTCATCCTTTATTGCAGCGGTGCAACTTTCATTGATATGAGCTGCGCTTTAATTGGAACTCCAAACCGTTTTGGGAGATTGAATGAAAAGTACAAGCCCCTTTAGAAAAATACACTGATTACTCCAATCCATTGTGGCAACAGTGTTACTTCTATCGATCTTGGACCTGGTAGATTGAATGATCCCATACACGGAAAAGCTGGATTTTGAGGTCTAACTTTCGTATTCGGACATGCCTGTACATTTTCCTAAGGTCAACAATGATTGGTGTCTGATTGTAGCATATGGATGTTTAGATTAGTGCTACTTACGCGCATTATTGATCACGCCTCTCACACTTGCACCTAATATAGTTTGAATCAATCTGACATTATCTCTGTTAAACAGGTGATATCAATTTTGATTCAAATTATATCCTGCGAGTGGAAGCATTTTAAGCAAGCCAAGTAGCATTTTCCAAATGTTCCGTTTCCCAGCTATTCAGTATTATCAGCTCATAGGATTTCCTTTTGGAGGAACTGTAATCAGTCTATATTCTTTAACTAAATTGCATAGTCTCTTATGTTCATTACAACACCATAGCATTCAAATTCAAACTGTTACTTTGAGCTCTTCTCTTCTTGTTTAGTTTTGGCTGTTAATGGTTAAAGGGATGGCTGTTTTGTTCGCATTTAGTTCAGATGGTATGTGATTTAGGGATAGCAATGGGGCAAAGCAGGGGCAAATTTGTCCCAAATTTGCTTCGGCTTGCCCTACGGGATAAGGCAAGTTGGGCACCATTCTTGCAATCTGCAGGACATTGGGAAAATTCACAAAAAAAATGATATAAATATTAAATTTTATATATTTAAAATTTAATAAAAATAAAATATAATATTTAATATAATTTCAATATATAAATTTAGAAATATGCATAATTTAGTTAATAATTTTAAATTAAAAGGAAAAATGTAAATACTTGATATATAAATTAAGAAAAATAGTAATTTTTAAATTTTTTCATATAATAGTTAAATTAAAAATTAAAAATAAAATTATTAAAAAGGCATTTTAAACAGTTAAATTATTAAAAAGTTAATTTATATAATGTATATACATGTATTATTTATATAGGTAAATGGATAATTTTATATATGCAGAACTCTGGATGGCAAATAACGTTATTATTGCCCCCCAGTCCACATTGGCTTCAGGCAAAAATCTGCCCTATGCCTTATCCTGCAGATCAAAATTTTCTACTATATCTGCATTCCATTGATGCAAAGTCCCCAGTATCTACCTTGCAATTTTGTTTTGCATAACCTGATGTTCCGGTGTGAGTGATTTCTCTTCCGTGCGAATCACTTGACTGGTGTATGTAATGAACGCAAACTTTGGTGGATGACTTGACATTAATTAACTCGCCCACGAACAGCAAAACAGACAAACTTAAGCTTCAAGTTTGGTACATAGTTTACCCAAAAATTAGAAATTTCTAACCACTGAAGTCCAAGGATGAATCATAAAAAAGGGGAAATTGTTTGTTGTCGAAGAAAACAAAATCTTTTCATTAACCAAAAAAAAAAAAAAAAAGAAGGATAGAGGATAGATTTGCTCGCACTCATAGTAACGCGAGTGCAATCATCTGATGGCACCGATTTAGGCTATGCTCTCGAATCACGAGTTTGTAGCCATTTTCATTCATAGGCGTTAGGGTTGCTTTAACGAGGCTCCTGAGGCTCCTGGCTGTGACCCTTTATTATGGAATGAAACCATGATTTTAAAAGCATCACATATGTGGCTAACATGAGATTTTATATTATTTTTAAATGAATTTCCTTTTTAAATAGTATTCAGATTTGAATTTAAAATTTTTTTATTTTATTCTATTTACATTTTTTATTTTTAGTATATTTGTATAATTATGAAATTTATTCAATTTATCAAGTATTTGCTAAAAAATTAATGTTTTATAAAACAATAATTTCAATTGAATTATATGAAAAAATAATATTAAATGTGAATAAAATAATTTATTATTTGTTGAATCTATTTTGCGATAAATGTTAAATTTAGATTTACTATAAGTCACAAACTATTTACGATTAATTTTGATCATGAACTCCAATAAAAGTTCATTATTTTTATCAATCTTAGATAAGAATTCGATTTAGGAAGTTTTTTGACATCGATAGGAAGTATTCAGAATTAATCTTAGAGTTTAGAAATAATAATTCTTATTTACATTATAACATTAATGGGTCAATCCATCGTAAAAAATTACTCATTACTAAACTATTGGATTAGATTACCACTAAACCCAAATTATACAGTCACTTTAATATTAGGTCAAATATTTTTACATGTTATTTTATTATTAAATTAATAAATTCACAATAAAAAAATATAACAATTTTTCACTTGAACCATACAATTCAATAATAATGGCCATTTTAATAAAATATAAAAGAAAACTATAGTATTTTTACATCCATTGATTTAAATTGAGACTATAAATGTTTGGCAACATAGAATATAGTATCCGATAGGGATATCATTAAAATACATATTGTACACTTACACTTCGTTAACCATATACAATATTTGATAAGGATATACATAACAAGATTGTGCTTAATAAGATTTATATAACAAATTGTGATAATATATGTAAATTTTTACATACTAAGTCGAACATCCACTTAAGATGTCAAATAATGAAAATTATCCAATATTGGAATAGGATCTAAATATCTCTATAAATAAGCTGTAATAAAAATATGCATAATATATGACAAAACATGAATATTTCATTATAAATATTTCATTTATATACATATCGGGAAAATAATTTACATTATAGTATTTTTATTAACTCAAAATACCAAAAGACTTGGTTAATTCCATATTAATTATGTGATCATGATATATTCCTAACGTTAAGCTTTTAGTCAGTGGATTCACGAGCATATGATCTATTGAAATATGTTCAATATATATGATATGCTCACATACTTTCTCTTGCATAAATTGGTACTTTATATCAAAATATTTCATACGGACAGAACTTTTATAATTATAAGAAAAGTTTACAGTAGTAGTATTGCCATAATAGTTGGTTAAGGGTCTTAAAGTACTCTCAATAATCTCGAAACTAATCATAAAATTCTTTAAATATATAACAATACAAGTGGTTTTATAACACGCAATATATTCTATTTCTATAGTAGAGGTTATTAAGGATTGTTTAACACTTTTCCATGACATAGTTCCTACTGCCATTATAAAGATGTATTCAGATGTAAATTTGTGATCATTTGGATAACCAGCAAAATTTGAATCCGAGTAGTATGTAATTGTGAGATCTCTTGATCTCCTGTTAGTCAGCATGTAATTTTTTGCACCTTATTGGTATTTTATGACTCTTTTTGTAATAGTCTAATATTTTTTATCAAGATTACTTAAGTATCTTCTATTTATACTAATAGCATAAGTTATGTCAGAACGTGTACATACTTGAGTATATATTAAGCTACCAACAATTGATACATATAGGATGCTTTTCATTTTTTATATTTCAATATCATTTTAAGGACATTAAAACTTAGAGAAAATTTTCTTTTTTGAAATGAGTGTGAAAATTGGAGAGTATATTAACATGTTAGGTCCTTTTTAATAGTTTCTTAATGTATGCTTACTAAGATAAACTAAGCAAACATCGAGATTTATCACAATGAATTTTTATACCTAAAGTATAAAAGGCATTTTCAAGATACTTCATATTAAAATATTTTGATAACATTTATTTTATCTCAATTAGCAAATCCGTGTTATTACTTGTAAAGAGAATGTCATCCACATATAGTACTAGTATGATAAAACTACCCGTAGTTATTAGCATATAAACACACTAATCCACTGCATTCTCTTTGAACCTAAGAAAAGTTACTACCTTATTAAACTTGAGTTACCATTGCCTAGAAGCTTGTTTTAATCTATATATGGACATTTAAGTTAACACACAAGGTGTTATTTTCCTTTCTCTTAGAAACCATAAGTTAACACACAAGGTGTTCTTTTCCTTTCTTTTAGAAACCATTAATTGGTTTATATAAACAATCTTTGATAGATCACCATTAAGGAAGGCTATCTTTATATTGATTTGATGTAACTCTAAATCAAAATAAACCACCAAAGCAATGACAACATGGAATGAGTCTTTAGTTGAAACTAATAAAAAAGTTTCTTTGTAATTTATATCTTCTTTTTAGGTGTAGCCTTTTGTTATCAATTTGGTTTTGTACCTTTTAAATTTACCTTAAGCATTTCTCTTGGTCTTGAAGACTTAATTGCATTCGATCGACTTATAACTTGTAGGAAACTTTACTAGATTCCATACTTAATCCTTATGCATTGAAGCCAACTGATCCTTCATACCATTTATTCAATCAGAACAGTTTGAACTAGATATAGCTTTAAAAAAGGTAGTAGGATTAATATCATTATTAATATCATATTCATACTTTTGCAGATGTATAAGATAATCATTAGAAATTGCTGATCTGTGAACTGTATGAGATCTTCTTAAGGGAATTTTTTCATTTACCTTATTTGGTTCAATATCTTATACCATTGAAGGTATTAGATTAACTGATGGAGTAACTAAATATAACTCTCCTAATGTTGGTGCTAGTATGACAATTATTCTATCTTTAGAGATATCCATGATGCATGATATTTAGCTTTTACTATCTAACTCATCTTAAAAAAAGATAGCTCAGGCAGACTTAATTACTTTAGTCAAATAAGTTAGATAGTAAAATTTGCTTTCCCTCAAGCCATTATAGTACCCAATGAGGTATCTACTAATAGTCTTCAAATTAAGTTTTCTTATGGATGAAATGTATGATTTTACTTTAACTTTGCAACCTTAAACTAAAAAATGCCTTAAATTAGGCTTCTTATTATACAACAATTCATAAAAAGTCTTAGGCATTGACTTACTGGGAACTTGATTTAGAATGTGTACTATTATTTTTAATGCATTACTTTATAAGAATTTTAGTAGCGAAGTATAAGGTAGCATGTATCTCACCATGTTTATAATAGTTCTATTTCTCCTTTTTACAATTCTATTTTATTTTGATGTTTTAAGCATGGTGTAACTTGCTTGAATTATATAATTTTGCAAGCATCTAAAAAGGACCAAGGTTTCTTCTTGTTTCATCATATTCACTATAATACTTACTATGTCTATCAAAATTAACACACTTTATTTATTTCTCAAGTTTTAATTCAATTGTCGCTTTAAATAACTTGAAAGCTTCTATCAATTCTAACTTTTCACTAAGCAACTCTACCTAACCAAATTTAGAGTAATCATCTATGAAATATAATAAAGTTTTTATAACTTCCTATAGCATTAAGTTTGATAAACCTGCTAATGTCAATCTGGATTAGTTCTAGAGCATTCTCCTTTCTATTTCTCTTATCTTTTCAAGCTTTAATTGTAAGTTTTCTTTTAATGCAGTGTACATATGTTCCAAAATCTGAGAAGTCTAAATCATGAAGTAATTCTCCTTTTACAAGTCTCTGAATTTTTTCTTTGGAGATATGTCCTAATCATCTATACCACAATATTAAGGATCCTTCATCAATTTGACACCTTTTCTTGCCCACAACAAAGTTTACTGAGTTCATCAAATCAGGATTTAAGTCAATTTTACATAAATCATCATATACAGAATCAGTATCCACAATAGAAGATTTATAAAATAATTCAACTTTTCTATTTCTAAAATAACAAGAGTATATAATAGAATTCAAAGCAATAATTAAAATTAAATTTCTTCCATGGAAGGTACATAAATTATATTATTTAATAAAAACTCATGTTCAGTCTTTAACTTCAACTTCACTAATCTTATATGCTCCACTTCAACTCTATCTCCATTTTTGAGTTTCGTAATTAACTTTCCTTCATTTAGTTTCCTTCAAATTTGTTAATGCTTAAAAATAATTAGTCATATGAATAATTATACCAATATCTAACTACTAAGAGTGTGATGGTATATCAATAATGTTTAACTTAAAATAAACTAGAGTTAGATAGGTATCTTCATTTTTCTTCTTAACCTATTTTTCATATTTAAAATAATCTACTTTCTTATACCCATATTTCTTGTAAAACCTACAATTACCCTTAAATTAGGACTTATTAGGTTTATAGTGCTATTGTCTACTAGATTCATCTTTCTCACCTTTTTTTCTTCCATAATTATAACATCCCTTGCTTTTTTTTTATTAAACCTTCCACGGTGCTTTATATGTGTGCCATTAGAGGCACAATTAACTAAATGAGCTTTTTCTTTCTTCATGTCTTCCTTAACTTGTGTAACAATTGAAATGAGCTCGTTGATGGTTTATTCTAATTTTTTAGTATTATAAGACATTCTTAGAATGTCAAATTGAGATGGAAGAGACTTTAGTATGCACTAAGTCAAATAAATTTCTCTCAAATCAACTTATATGGTATTCAATTTGTTGTAATAGTTAACTAGTCTTAGAATATGCTCTTTTACCCTACTAATACCATCTACACTAATTTCTCAAGTAATGAAAGATACCATCCTTTCTTAACCTTATTGAATTTCTTATACTTTTTAATTATAGAATCTAGAAACTCTTTCATAATTGTCATTTTGAGAATCCTTTATCTTATTATGTTATTTATCGTATACTTTATTACCATCAAACACACTTTATCAGAATGGATCCACTTTTTATAATAATTTCTTTCATCTGCTGTAAATTTAGCATTGATTTGAGGCTATATTTCCTCAATCATTAGATCAAAATTAAAGATTGTGAGATGGAACTTCAATGACTCAACCCAATCCTCATGATTCATCCCATTAAATGTCTTAATCGCATTTAATTGCCAAGTGGCAATGTGTTAACATCGTTCGACGGTGGTGAAGACTTCTTTAAGCTCGACACTTGGATAACGCATAGGTGTCACTTAATGTAGCCCTGTTTACTATCTTCTTCATTCAACTATGTTTGCAACCCAAGTTGAATGACCCGATTATGGATCTACTCGTGAATTAAACCATTTATGCAAATTTTTCACATTTTTCAATGTATTTTTCACACATAATCCTTTTTTAGTACATTTTAATACATTTAATGCAAAATTTTTTCTAAAAAATTGCATTTAAAATCCATTTAGATGATTGAAAATTTCTTAAAATTTCTACCATGAAGTTTTTAATGGTTAAAGCTTGAATTTGAAAGCTTATAAATGCTAGAATTTATTTTCCTTAAATTATGAAACGCTAAAATAGAAATTATTTCCAAATTGATTGTAAAAATTTCATAATTTTTAGGAATGGAAAAAAATTCCATTTTTTTATGTTCAAACACCATTGAAAAATATATTGTGAATGAATTAAATTTCTTCATATAAAACCTAAACATACGTAAATAATCTTCATGATAAACAACCATTAAAATTGGGAAAAAAATTTCAATACTATGTATTTTTTCAAATAGATGGTTCTATTTTTTTTTAATTTTAAAATTTTTCAAAATTTAGTTTGGTGAACTAAAAATAAAAATTGATGAATTTGTAAATTTTTTTGGATTAGTAATTCAATTGAAAGGCACATATGCATAAATGATTGCACATAATTTGCAAATAGAATAATATTTGAATATAAAATTATAATATTTTACACCTAAATAAATTCATCAAAAATATATATAGAAGCCAAATATGGATGAATCATATAAAATTTTTGTTATATACAATTTGTATAACAAAAGTAATACATATATAAGTATAAAATAAATAGTATGAATGCTATGAAAAAATATTAAGATTCACAATAATTTTTTTATTAAGGATAATTCATCACAAAATATAATACTATTCAAAAGATAAAATTTAATTTTTGAATCTATGTAATAATATATACAATCTATACGATTTATATGCTTTGATACCAATTGCTCAAGAATGAATGTTTTATAAAATAGTAATGTTAACTGAATCATGTAAAAATATAATATTATATGTGGATAAAATAATTTATTGTTACTTGATAATCTATTTTATGATGAATGTTGAATCTAGATTTGTTGTAGGTCACGAACTATTCACAATCAATCTTCATTATAAACTTTAATAAAAGTTTGCTGCTCCTATCAATTTTAGATGAAAACTTTATTAAGGAGGCTTTTTAACACCAATGGAAAGTGTTCAAAATTAATTTTAGGGTTTTGAAGTAGCAACCCTTATTTATATTATAATATTAGTGGTTGACATGTTGTCGAAAGCTACCCGTTACCAAACTATTAGATTAGATTATCATTAGATTCAAACTATGCAGTTATTTTAATATTAGGTTAAATCTTTTTATATCTTATTTTATAATTAAATTAATAAGTTTACAATAGAAAATCTAACAATATTTACTATAATCTATTTTGTTTACCTAAAAATAGTTATAGTAGAAACTTTACTCATATTCAAATATTTTATTTATCTTAATGTCATTGAAATTTGTTTTTAATTAAATTTCATCTACTAAAGCATATTATAAATAAAAAAATTATTTATAATTGAATTAAAATTATTATTTTTAAGATAATCACATTGTACACTTATGGTCAAATAACATTATTCTTTTTTCAGTTTATCTAAACATTTGGAAGAGTCATCCTTGTTCTAAAGATCTCTTTATCAAGGTACCTACTATTAGTAGTGGAGAGTGCTTAATCAGGAAAAAAGGAAAGAGAAAATAATAGAAAGAGGATTCAAATTGCTCTCATGCTTATTAATTAATAAACATATTAATAAGATGCCACTTTATTAGCAAATAATTACACTAATTTGTGTGCAATATGTGCTTAACTCTAGTGCAAAAATGAGAAATAACAAGTATTTTTTGTTTTACCAAATTAGAGGGAAGTAGGTGCAATTTTCAATTCATTAAACATTTAAAAATATATTTTTAATGTTAAATGTAAGTAAATCCTATTAAACAATAAAATTGTAATCTACCTCTTTCCTATTAAATAAGAGTAGCAGACATGTTATAACTAAAATATATAAATATTTTAGATAACAATTAGCATTAACCCTAAGTAGCAGCATAAAATTTCTATTGCAATCATTTTCCAACACTTTGTAATAAATTTAATAGTTCATGTGACTTCGTTTAATTTCAATTGATAGTGCTAGTGACAGTTTCGTCTATTGATAACTTCCTTCTTTCAATTTATATTTTGTAATTAAAATATACACTTAATATTACAAATAGTGATGATTCGATTGTTTTGATTCATTAATAGTATGACATGATCTTTCCCTTGATTTTGATAAACCATTTAATTGTCATTAGCACAAAATAAAATAATAGAAACATTTTTAATAAAAATTATTATTTTAGAATTTGGTATTGATTATCTAATGAACTGAAGCATTTAACAAACTTAAATGAAATAGAAAACACTTAATCGACATAAATAATTACAGATTCCTAGAGATGAAACTCTTTAAACATATTTACTCATTGGAATTGTTTTTTACTTGATTTTGCTACTCTGAAATCATATTTGATACAAAATTTTCCTCTAATATGTAAAAAAATTAATAAATTATAAAACTAAATAAAAATAAAAATTATTTTTTAATACAAAACTAAATTAATTATCTGAAGTAATTGATGTATGTCATAATGCACCAAAATTATTCCAAATTCACAAAATAGTTGTAAAGGTGAATTGAGTCAATCTCATGTGGACTAAATTTCAATTTACTTTTAATTTGATTATGAAAAAAGGAGATTTTTTAATGTAATAAAAATGAAATTAAAGATCATGAAATATGAATCATATGAATTAAAAGTTGAAAATAAAAGTAAAATTACTCATAGCAAGAAGAATTCTACATCAAAGGATTGTATATCAATATACCAATTTTTCATTGAACATAAAATATAGTTAATGCTTAATTAATCATTCAATTGTTCCCAAATCTATTCATTAATACAATTAGAATTAAGAAATTAAAGCTAATTGATTAAACACAATTCTTATTAAGTCTTGATTAAAGTTGATCAAAATCAGAATAAATAAAGATAAGCAAATTTCAATTAAAATAAATTAAATAACCTTGCAAGTGTGCAAATTATAAAGCCCACCTTCCAATTCATCCCTTAAATAGTAGCTAATTGAATCAATTCACAAGCACAAAATAACTAATTAACTACTTCAACATTCAATCACATAGACAATCATCTAATAAAATTTTTTAAAAATTATCTATACAATCATAAATAGAAGAAACAAATGAACAAAGATAAAGGTCTCAAAATCAATTACAAAGAATATATCAAATCTCTTGAACTAGAAGAAGAAAGTTTAGGCATTCATAGCTTGAAAGCTTAAAATACTAAAAAGAGAAAACTCTGATTTTGTTAAATTGTAAATTGACTTTACAAAGCTACATTTTTACCCTTTATATACATCCTAATTTAGCTTAACTAGGTCACAAACACTTAAGTCTAACTTTTTGGTAACTAATAGATTAGATTTTTTACAATTTGGAGGCTTGGAGCTCAGGGCATGACCTAAATACTAAAACAAGTTCAAAGCTATTTGATTCTCATCATTTTGATTGGGGTTGTGTTTCCTCCTTCAAAATAATGTCACTTTGGCTCTAAAAGCTTAGAAATATATTGCTTTAGGTTTTACCTAACTTAGAGCATCAAAATTTTGAAATTTATGCTATTGAAACTTGAGTTATAGGCCAAACAATAAGTAAAGGATAGGCCCACTATACTAAGATAGCACCATTGAATCAACTTTAGCCCTTTGTTTGGAATTGCAAAAATTCGGGGAGAAAGAAATGGGGGAGGAGAAGTTGGGGGAGAAGTTTTCTATTTCTCTCGTTTGGCTACATGGTGAAATAGGGAGAGAAATAAATTCTGACATGCTTATGTGAAACCCGCAGAAAAAACTTCTTCCTGGCCATAAGGAGAAGTTCAGGAAGAAATGGCATTTTCTAACTATTGTCCCTACACTTGTGCTTTGCCTACTCCAACAAGACTTCCCTAACTTTAGAAACAGTTGCAAGCTTTACTCTTTGCCACACACTATGATTTTTCCACCACCTCAGCCGCAAGCCTCACTAGGTAACCATTCTATTTTTTGTTCCTCTTTACTGCTTTGTCGTTGCTATATCTGGAACTTTGCTGGGTGAAGAGCTGTGGATTTGGGGTTCGCTCTATTGTTATTGTTCCTTTCCACCATAGATGATGAACTACGATTAGTTGCAGCTGACTGCAATTAGCAGTTCCAGACGTAGGCTGGCATCCGAACCATTTCAATCGCTGGCTTAAACTGCATCTATTTGATAAACTAGAACTTTCTCTCAGAATCTGCCTTTAACTTTCATCAACTCGTTCAGGGCTTTAATGTTGCACTTTTATGGAAAAAATATAAGACCCGTTTATTTACCTAATTTTAAAAATAATTTCCTATTTTTATATATATTTTCAAAATGAAAATTTTTATTTGAAATCTATTTTTATAAACTACTTTTAAAATATTATAAGTATATAATAGAAAAAATAGAAATAATTTTTAAATATTTTTAATTTATTTATTTTTCTTGAAGAGATTTTTGTAATTGATTAAAAAATTTCTTATTTATTTCATCAATTATTCTTTATTTTTTATTTTTTTGAATTCAACAATAGTTCTAAAAAATAAAAAATATTTTTTAAGAAAAAATATTAAAAATAAAATATCCAAATAGTGTGTCTTATATTCCATGAATTGTGTATTACAATTATTTTAATATTAATTATTAATAATTAATTTGTATTCATAATCAATTATTTTTTAGCTTTTATTATATTTTATCTTCTATTTATAAAAAAAATATCTATCTAATAAAAAATTCATAACCAATTATCTCATCACATATTAAACATTCTTATTTTAAATAAATAAAAAATTAAATACGAATTATTAAATATTCGATATATAAATAAATTAAGGCATGGGAGAATTGAAATTTGAGATGTGGAAATTCACAGATGGAAATAGCATAGCATATGCCAACAAATCGATAATTATTATAAAAAAATTAGTTAAGATCTGCTTATCTCTCTTAAACAACAAAGATGAAAATCATTCTTCATTTTTGTTTAAGAAAAATTCCTTGACATAACTTGTATCAATTTCAATTTAAAGAAATAAATAACAAATAATTTCATACTTTTTTTCAGCGGTTGAAATCCTTTTTCATAAAAATTGAAAATGTTTAAATTTTAATCATATTTTTGAATAATAGATTTGCAATTTTTTTCATATGAAAAAATTTTAAAATCTTATATAAAAAGATACAATTCTTATAATTTTTACTCAATGTTTTATTTTAAAAATTTGTGAATTATTTTTTAAAAATATTTTACTTTCTCCATATTTTATATATAAGGACATAATGGTCAATTCACTCAAATATAACTTTTTTCTCTCCTAACTTCTCCCTTTCTAAACCAAAAAAAAAAAAAAATCTCCTCCCATTTTTTTCCTAATTTCTCTCATTTCAAACAACATAAAGGAAATTTATTTCCCCTCCAATTTCTTTCTTCTTTAACTTTTTTCTCTCTCAATTTCTTTCTCCTCCCACTTCTTTCCAATCCAAACAAAACATAAGGCTAAATTTGATTTACTAAATGTTCAAATTAGCTTTTCCATAAAACATAAAAGTTGTAAAGACTTTTCTTAAATTTTCATCTATATAAAGATCAACCTAGGCAAAGGTTCACAACTTAAGTTATAGTTAAAAACTTAAAACATTGTTAAATTTCTATAATTAATCACTATTTTCTAATTTAACTTAAAACTCATGATTTATTATAAAATTATAAAATAAGCCTAAACCCATTAAAATAAACACAATCATACCCCAAGAGACATAAATATAATGAAAAAATAGTATAAAATAATGTGTATATAGATATATATTAACAATCGAGTAAAATAATTTAGTGGCCATGTAAAATCATTAATATCTTGATTAACATTAGTAGTTGTATGAGTTATTAGAACATTTTGAGTAAATGATATATACATAAAAGATATAAAAAAATAGATAAGCCATTTTTTGTTAAGTTTTTTATGTGATAATTTTTACATTAAGACTAAGGATAATGCATGCCTCATTAAACTTATCCAAATAATTTTTTTCATTGTCTGCATATGGTCTATTAGGATTATTAGCAATAGCTTATTTTTATAAGTTTTTATGATTTATTTAAATAATTAATGTGATAAATAATAAAACTAAATTCAAAATTGATTAGTGATGGTCAATTATTTTTTCAATGAACATATTATTTTTAACATTAATTAGAGATAACTATTGCTTAAACAATGATTTTGAATTGATTATCTCCTAAATTTACGTTAAAAAATAGAATTAAAAAGAACAAGAGAGATTTTTCTTGCTTTAAAAACCACTAGAGAAAGAATATCAATTTTCATTTACTCTTATCATAATTATACTCTTAAAGATACTTTCTAAGAGCCCAAGACCTTGAACATGTATTATAGATTTGCTTCAAAACATGCTTAGAGATTGTGAATGAAGAGGAATTCATATGTACATGTATCATGATCTAAACTAAAGTGATTAAATTTTTTGCTGTAGAATCTAAAAACTGTGGAAGATGATGTCAAATAGTTATTTTTTATTTTAATTATACCTATAATTTTCAATCAAATTAATCATTTACTTTTTTATAATAATCACATGTCTCAATAAATATGCCTTTCTATAAGTCAAAGTAATCAATAAGTGAGGAAGTTGAGTCTAATAGCAATGTTAAGTAAAACAAAACAATAAGAGACTAATTTAAAATATATATTTTTTAAATATCTTTAACTCTATTAATAATATCCAATAAGAAAAAATAGTCTTTATGTCAAACTAGAAGATAGAATCGATGCCATTGACATAATCTTATTAATAAAGACTTTTATACAATAAATTAATTTTATTAATAATTATTTTAAATTTATTGTATGACTATTTTATTTTATTTTTAATAGAAAAACTATTGTATTAACATGTAATCACAAAAATTTTATGGCAGTTAGATGGATAGTAAAGAACATGTGTTGATATTCATAATCAAATAGACAATGAACATAAAGAAGTAATTTTGAATCAAGAGTCTCTTACAAATAATTTTGCTTAGTATGATATATATGACCAAGAACAAAAAATTGAGATGAAATTTGATTTAGAGGAGATGCATATAAATTCTATAAAAATTATGATCATCAAGTTGGATTTAGTGTTCAAAAGCAATATGTTAAAAGAAACCTAGGAGCAGAAGTGAAGAAAAGGAAATTTTATTATTTAAAGTAAGGAAAAGGAGTAATGGATAAATGACTTAAAAATGTTTCTTATTAGTGCCCAATTACAAGAATGGGATACAAAGCATATATGACTTGCTAATGTCAAAATAACGATAAGTTTAGAATTTCTTCTTTGAATCTAAAGCACAATCACAAATTTGCGCAATCACTTGTTAAGCATATGTTAAAATCTTCAAGAAAAATTTCTCTTGCTTAAAAAATTGCTGTAAATGAAGCTGATAATATAGGGATACTAAGTAAATTAAGTTTAGAATTGTGGAGTATGCAAATTGATGGAAAAAGCATTTTAGTTTTCTAGATATAGATTATAGGAAGTATATACATGCAAAGCATAGGACACTAATAAAAAATGGGATATGAGTGTGCTATGATTGAGTATTTTCAAAAGATGCAACTGGAAGATCCATTTTATTTTTATTCAATTCAACTTAATGATGATGATTTTATTTTAAATGTATTTTGGGCTAACATTAGATTTATAATTAATTATAAGTACTTTGGAGATGTTATCTACTTTGAAACTACTTATGGAGCAAATAATTATGGTTGCCTATTTGCTCCATTTATTGGGATAAATCATAACAAGCAAATGGTTATTTTTAATGTGTGTTGCTTTATGATAAAATTGTAGAGTCTTTTAATTAGTTACTCCAAACTTTTTTTAGTGTTATGATTAGAAAGCATTCTAAAACAATTCTCATTAGTCAATTAGCAATAATGGTTAAGACAATAATAAAGGAATATCTTGAGACTAACTATCATTTATATGTATGGTATATATACCAAAATATTGCAAAGCATTTACATTATATATTTCATACTTCAAAGCAATTTTTTTTCTAAGTTTAACTCTTGTATTTATGATTGCAAAAATAAAGATGAAAATGAATGGTTAGTGGCTTAGAATATTATGTGGGAAAAAATACTCTTTAGTGAATACTAGTTAGCTAAAAAGAATTTTTGAAGAAAAAGAAAAATGGGTTATAGTGTATGGAAAATATATGTTTATAGGTGATATAAAAAGCACCTATTGTAGTGAATCTTTGAATAATATTCTTAAAAGGCATTTGAAGTTAAAGTATAATCTTATAACTTTATTTGGACATTATTTAAGATTATTAGTAGATAAAAAATATAAAGAGTTAAAGGTTGATCTTACAATTTGGCATACCATTCCTTTGTTAAAAAACCTAATGTTGACATGTTAGGATCTTCAATAGATATTTACACACCAAAGATATTCAAAGTGTTTTAAGTAGAATATATTATGTTTTAGATTGTAAGATAGAGATAGTAGCTAAATCTAACTCTATCAAACAGCGCAAAGTTAAAATTTGAAGAAAAAAATATAATCATATTATGAAATTTGACAAGATAAAACTTGAAGTGCATTATAATTGTATAGAGTTTACTTTTATTAGAATTTTATGTGCTCATATGTTGGAAGTCCTTAATAAGGAGAATATAAAAAAAAATCCCCCTTAATATATATTGAAGAGATGAATGAGGAAAAGAAAGTATGACATTGTTATTGATTATTCGGGGCTTTAATATCATGGGAATCCTCAAGAATTCATTAGAAAGCATTATTCAAGTATTACTCATGTCTTTCGTAAGATTACTACTTTTGTTACTGAAGATGAAAATATGTATGCTTACACTTATCAATGTTTGACTTAATTGATAAAGGATTTGCAAGAAAAAAATTATTCAAAAATGCTCTAGGAGTTATATTATTAACAATTAAAATGAAATTTTTACTCAAAGAGGAAGGTTGATTACTCATTTAAAGTTTCTTTCTTGGAGTGAGAAGTAATTTTCTCTTATAGAGTGAAAGATTGAATGGTAGTGAAAGATTATTTATAAAAAGATTATTAACTAACATCTTAGGTAGTGATAGCTGATCATGGTGGTTAAAATGGTATCTGATCAAGAACCTTAGGGTAGGGAAATAGAAATATCATGTAGAAAGGAAAGAAAGAAGGTTGTTTTTGATGAAAATTAGATTCACTTAATAATTAAAAAGAGCTTACAGATTTTTCAAATTTGTTCATTGATATGATGGATACTACGTAGCAAAATTCATAATAAGAACATAGTAAAGATGATATTACAAAAGGCTTGGGCATTTTGTGGCAACTTCAATTTAATATAATTAAGGACTAATAAGTTTATGGTGCATATTCAACATAAGTTTGATATAGAGCATATCATGCAAGAAGTACCCTAGAACATATTAGGGAGAGTGCTTGTGGTACCAAAGTGGGATCCTCATTTAATAGTTTAAGAAATTAAATTGAAAATGCTAAAGATATAGGTTCAAGCACATAAAATACCGATAAAGTATGTCTTTAAAGATAATGTTTGAAAAATAGACGTCAAGCCAAGGCAAGTGTTAGAGTTAGAAGATCTATATAATAAGGGCATCTTGCAATGACCATATTTATGCTTTCATATTTACTAGCCATAGGAAAGGCTTATAGAAATAGGATTACAACTATCAAGGAAAGAGATAGACAAGGTATAGTACGCTACAGTTTGAATGGTTGCAACATTTTTGTTTCGGGTGTGGCTTTATAGGCCACAAATAGCGAGAATGTAAGTATCCATGAGGAAGTTTTGGTGAGTGGGAAAACTATAAGAGATAAAGTTTGAGGTTAATAGTTTCAGCTCTAATGGCTTATAGAATGACAATTTTAGGAAACATAACTTTTTATGATTGCCTAAAGTTACATATAAGCATTGAAACCACTGGTGATTAATCAAATTTCTTCACAATATAGTCATTTGGTGCTAGAGGAGAAACAAAATTTTTAACATGTAAAAACAAAGAATACTAGTAAATGTAATATAAAGGTTAAGGTCGAAGGCTTAGGGAGAATAATGAAATTACAAAAAATGATGTGCAAATATGTGATGCACTAAAAAAGCCTAGAACAAAACTAGACTTATGTATAGTTAGTTATGAATAAGGTATAGCTATAAACTTAGGTGAAGGAGTAACTAGTGGAGTTTAACAATTGAGTCATCTAAAGTGGAAAAATAGTCTTGATAATGTTGTTTAAAGAGATTTATAATAAAAAAAATGGCTACGCTATGCATAATGATTTCTACTGATGAACTTTTTATCATAGGAGCAATTGAGAAGATTTATAATACAAGATACACAGGAATGGATAAAGTAAGAGTGACCAAAATAAAAAATCAAGCTAGAGGAAAGAAAAGGACATAAGGACAACTTAATGATCATAGTAACTTTACTTTAGATGATTTAGTGGTTGAGAAAGTAGGCCTTATCAATCCTTCACTAGCACTATGAAAATCCTAAGTTAGAATTGTCAGGATAGTAATAATGCCCTAACAATGAGGGCTTTCAGGGCCTATATCAAGAAGATGCACCCTAATTTTATGTTTTTGTGTGAAATAAAGGTAAATGAAGAAACAATATACAAGCTAGCATTGAATGTTGTTTTCCCTTATATTTCAGTGGTTAGCTCTAAAAAAAAGGGCGATTTGGCTTTATTATGGTCATATAATTTCAATGGCATAGTACTCAATTTTCACACAAACTATATTTATTTTGAGGTTTTATATAGAGCAAATGAACAATGGTGGTATTTAATGTGTGCGTATAGCTTTTAGAATGAAATATACATACTTGTTAAGTCAATTGTAAAGCTATGAATAATCCTAGGATATTTCAACATTCTTTTGCATTAAAGTGACAAAGAGAGGGAATGTCCAGTTGGTAACTCATTTGATTTAGCTTTCTTCTATTTTGTAAATTCATTTAGTGGGATAGATTTATTGAGTTAAGGCAATAAGTTTACATGGATAAATGGAAGAATGGGAGATGCCCATATTAGGGATACACTTAATAGGGGAATTTATTATCCTTCTTAGAGAATCATATACCCTAGAGGGATAATACAAATTCTTTAGAGTGGACAATCTAATCACAATCTTATTATATTGAATATGATAGCAGATATGGACTCGTTGCTTAGACTATTTCATTTCTATGCAGTATGACTTTGAGTTAATTCTTGCAAAAATGTGATACAAGAAGCATGAAGCAAAAAGGTCTAAGGTTTAGTACTTTACAATGAGGTGCACAAATTTAAAAGTGTGAAAGATAGTCTTTAAAGATGGAATCATGAGGCATTTGAACATTATCAACAATAATTGCAAGTACTACATAGAAAACTTGAAATATACACAAATGTTTTTCCTACTAGAGAGAACTTACAAGCCTAAAAAGCAATCCAATAGGACATTGATGACTAATTTAGAAGATTCAAGAGTATATGGAGATAAAGTTTAGGGAGCTCTGGATTCAAGATAAGGACATTAATTTTAGATTTTTCCATGTTTTAACCATTATTTATCGGAGACACAATAACATTAAGCATATAAAAAATCATTGGAACTAAATTTTCACTTAGTTATTATAGAGAATGAAAATATAGGTATATGTACAATGCTGGCAAAGGAAGAAATATGGTCAGTTATTCGAAAAATGAATCCTATGAAAGCTCTAGGTTTGGATGGAATGCTAGGCTTATTTTACAAATAATGTTGGAAGATTATAATTCTAAAAATAGTAGCAACAATGAAATGTTTCTTTCATAGAGGTTTCTTCTAAAGCAATTGAATTCAAATTCTATAGAGTTAATCCCAAAAAATGATAATGTAAAAGAATTTGGTGATTATTATCCAATTAGTCTTTGTAATTTTATCTATAAAGTGATTTTAAAAATTATAGCTAATAGAATGCAAGAAGTCTTAAAGAAGATCATATCACCAACTTAATTAGCATTTGTTCTGGGTAGGTGGATTTCAATAAATAGGTTGATGGGGTAGGAAATTATACATACTATGAGGAAAAAGAAAGGACGAGGAGGATTAATAGAGGTTGAACTAGATATATAAAGGCTTACAACAATGTTGAATGGTCTTTCATGATTAAATTTCTAGAATTATTTAGATTTCACAAAAGGTTCATTCAATAGATCTATCGATGTATATCAATGGTTTATTTTTTAATTTTGTTGAATAGTAGCACTTTTTGTTTGTTTTAAACTTGCTAAAGTATTTGCCAGGGTGACCCATTGTCTTCGTACTTATTCATTCTCATATTTAAAGTATTTTTCATATTTGTACTTAATGTAGAAAAGGACAATCTCATTCATAATGTTAAGCTAATAAAGGGAAGTTAATTATTATTACGTTTAATGTTTGTAGATAACATCATAATATTCCAACAAGCTAATATTATTGAGGCACAAGGTTTAAAATAATGTATCATATAGTATGAGAAGTGGTTGGGGTAGAAAGTTAATTTTTTAAAGTTAGGAACATTTTTTTCTCCAAATACTTTACATAGAGATATGGTAGCTATTGAAGAATTTTTATAATTATCTTAAATTAATGCTTAAGCAAAATATCTAGGTATCTCTATATTTCTAATAAGACATAAAATAGAAGATTTTCATTATTTGGTGGGGAAGGTATAACAATGGCTAGTAGGCTAGAAACAACGTACACTATCATAGGTAGGTAGAGCTACTTTAATTAAAATTGTAATCCAAGAATACCTATTTGCACTATGTTAACTATGAATGTACCAAAGTAGGTTTGTATCTTTATGTATGCTTTTTGAAGAAAATTTTGGTAGAATGTTAGGAAACATAAAACTCAATATTTTGCACCTATATTCTTAGGATGCACTTTACACTCCTTGTAAAAAAGGTGGTGTAGGATTTAAATGATTTAAAAATAGAAATATTTCTCTCTTAACAAAATTGGCTTAGTAGATAGTAACTGAAGAAGATAAAATTTAGGTTTCAAACTTTTAAAAGAAGTATTCACCAAGGGTTAATCTATTATTTTCATTTTTTAAATTCCAATGATAATAGAGCCTTATCTCCTAATATGGACTAGTTGTTAAATCATGGGAGATTAACAACGAATGACTTCATACTTAGTGAGGCCTAACACTCATACCTTCCATTAACTAATATGAATTTAGCATCAAATGGAGCCAAATATGGTATAGCCTATCACCTTTACATTATATCAACCTATGTGTTTTTAGTAATAGATGGAGTTGATCATGGTGTGGCCTAACACACATACCTCTCATCTTTGCTAAAGAATAGGACTCTGTGTCACTCTCCTAAAGATGAGGATTTAATGGATAGTGTGGCTAGTCATTCAAGATTGGTGGCACCTTATCCAATAATGATTTTAAAGCATGGTTGCTTTTAGGCATGGTGTAGTATATTGGCAAAGGTCTCTTCCCCAAAGTACAAAACTTGTTATATATTGCATAATGGTTCATTAAGGGTGGTAGATCAACTTCCATAACTCCTACAACATTAAAATATACAGCCAATTATTAAACCTAATGAAAATTTGCCTATAAATTTAACTTTATTATATCTTTAATGGCTAAGTACCAAAATTTGGAACGAAAAAATGCCTTGAAGTATTTTTATTAAGGAGGACATTGATCACATCATTCAAACTAAAGTCCCTACTATGGGTGAAGATGAGTTAAAATGGATCCTAGAGTATTCAGGTGAATTTATAGTGAGCTCTGTGTATCATGCCTACAATAAAAAAAGATATTTGGACCACGATGTGTAAAGGTGGCAAAAATTTTAGAGTTTTGAGATCCATTACAAGCTTCAGTTACCTATTGAAGATTTGTTAAAAAGGAGATTCTTACCAAAGTTGGTATTCAAAATTTTGCTTAGTTATGGGATGTAAATTTTCCATTATACCAACTTGAACCTGAAGATGAACTCCATATGTTGACTAAATGTGAAGTCACAGATCTGCTTTGATTCAAGATTTTAGGTATCCATATATATGATATTCTTTTTCCAGATACTTTAAGTTTTTTGGAATTTATTTTGCAAATAGATGCTTGAATTATCCCTACTCTAGCACCACCATAATTAGTAATGAAAGTGGTAATAGGCATAGCTCTAATCACCCACAAAGTGTAGGAAGCATGAAATGACTTAGTGTTTAGAGGCAAATTATTGAATTCAGAAGCTTTAGTAATTCTTGTAGAGAATGACTTATGTATGGAATTAAGTTGCATTAAGAATCATTTGTCTTTTCTGCTGATTCAAATCAATGTAAAAGGGATTCTAACACCTATGGAGTGTTTAAAATTAAATGTAAGTGTAATATGGAAGAATGTTACAGTAACAATCATAGTTATAAGCTAGGATCCTGGTGTAAGGCTTTTGATTCAAGAAAATGCATTACAATTCTCCATAGGAAGCAAAGGCTAATACAATTTTAAAAGCATGCCAAGTAGCACATGACATGTGTTTTGCAAAGATTATGATTGAAGGTGATTGCATACTAGTGGTAGATGCTATTTTAGGATTTACTAAATGTCCATAGAACTTATTAGCTTTAATTGAAGACATTAGATTTTATTTACTGGATTCCATTATTTTTTCTATAATTTAGATTAGTAGGACCGCAAATTTTGCAGCTTATGAATGGGTCAAATGGGCTTTTAAAGTAATAAAGAGTGAGGTAGGGTCGATCGGTGAAGTTTTTCCTTCAGTAGAAACAACTTATAACAATGATCTGCTGTCTACCTATAATTGATGTTATAGTTAAGTTTTATAGCAAAAAAAAAAAATGAAAATTTTACTTAAAATACATTACAAGTGCAATTAGACAACATCTTTAAAGAAATTTCTCATATTGTAAAAAAATTTATTATTGAATGCCCAAGAAGTAAAATCAAAAGACTTGCTTGAAAAAAAAAAGGCAGAAATCACATAAAAAGATGACTAAAGCTTGAAATTATATTTAATTTTTTAGTTATTGTGACATATAGCTTTTAATTCATTATTTTCTTTACCAATAATCAAGTATATTTTTATTCTTTTAATTTAGTATGTGAAATATTTGTTTATCTAATTACTTTAATAAATTATTATTAACTATTATTAACATTCACAATACACCATAAGTGGATAATGATAAAAAATCATTTGGGTGGGTTTCATGAGGTATGTATTATCTCTTTTCTTTATATAAAAAACATCTTATTAAAAAGAAATCATGTATTTTATTTCTTTATATATATATTAATCATATTTAGTTTGGTTAATAATTTGACATATTTTATTGTGCTTCATACAAGATGAAATATCCCAAAATGCTTTAACTCATGCAACTATTAATGTTGATCATAATATTCATAATTTTACATGGCCATCAAGTTATTTTATTTAATTACTTCACATAATTAATTTAGTTTTGCATAAAGAAACTATTTTAATTTTTATTTGATTGTATAATTTATTAAAATTTTTAAATAATAAGAAAAATTCTATATCAAATATTATTTTAGAGTAGCAAAATGAAGCTTAAAACAATTCCAATGAATAAATATGCTTGAAGAGTTTTATCTTTAGGAACATGTAATTATTTAAGTTGATTAAGTGCTTTCTATTTCATTTAAATTTGTTAGATGCTTTCACATTATTAATTAATGCCAAATTCCAAAACAATAATTTTTATTAAAGATCCTTTTATTATTTTATTTTTAATCAAAGAAAACTTATGCTTTATCAAAATTAAGGAAAAGTTCATGTCATGTCATTAATGAATCAAAACAATGAAACCTTTGACTATTTGACATATTAAGTGCAAATTATAATCACAAAATATAAATTAAAGAAAGGAAGTTATCAATAAACGTATAGTTTTAGAAATTGGACTGGATTAGCTAGTTGAACCAATCAACTAGACAAGGAACTAGTCTAGTTAGAGGCATTAGATTGGAAATACATGTAAATTAGTGTAAATTGATTAGAACTAGTGTGAATCCGTCAGAATTGGTGAACTAGACTAATGAATCGATTTTTTTATTTTTTTACAAAAATTATAAATTTTATAATTTTACAATAATTGAGGTATAATACTTTCATAATTTTAGATTAATTGAATTTATTTATTTTTAATATTTTTAGCATAAATTATTGATATATCACTTGTATTTTATTATTTATTTATTTATATTATTAACTTATATTGTATTTTTTTAATTTTTATAATGACTTATTATTATAAATATATAATACTACTATATACATATATAAGTATATGTGTACATACATATAATTAATATTTTTAATATATATAAATATATGTAGTTATATATATAATTTATATTTTTAATTTAAAACCGATTTGATTAGTGAATAATTGGTTGAAACAATGAACCAATGAACTAGTGATTTGTTTGATTCAATAATTAATTTAATTTTAAAAATTATGAATAGACGAAACTTTCACTAACACTATTAATTGAAATTAAACAAAATCACGTATGCTATTAACTTTGTTACCATGTGTTCAAAAGTGATTAGGGCAACAGCTTCACATAGCTACATAAGGTTTTTGCTAATTATTATCCAAATATTTTTTTATTATTTATCAACTAATTGATTATATTAAAGTAAAGTAATTGTATTAATGGTTAAGTAATAATTTATTATAATAATTAATCTAATTAGTTAATAACATTAATTTTATATAAAATATTTAATAAAATTATTTATTTATTATTATATGTTTATATATAAAATGATATAAAAATATGAATATATTTCTTAATTTATATTAGTATTTTTT
Organism: Sindora glabra; assembly: GCA_020226215.1. NCBI lineage: Eukaryota > Viridiplantae > Streptophyta > Magnoliopsida > Fabales > Fabaceae > Sindora > Sindora glabra. The sequence goes on from CM035226.1 coordinate 53,062,622, forward strand.
TACTTTAATAATGCATTATATTTTAATAATTATTTATTAAATTTTTTTAAAAAATATGTTGCTGTAATTTATTATTAGTTGATTTTTTTAAGATATAAGTAGTTATAATTTAAGGTGAATCATTTCTCCACTCTTAATGTTTTAACTAAATACATGTAATTTCCTCATTTTATAGAAAAAATCATAAATCTTTCTTATTGCTAATGGATAAGTGATTGGTATTAAAAAAAAGTATCATATGTCAGTCTTGTAATAGTAATTAATATAATAATTTCTTTTTAATTATAAATATTTACTTTATCAAATTGAAGTATAACTTAAATAATTAATTTTATATTTTTATTTTAATTTAGAGTATTTTATGAGTGAGATAAGCATGTATTTAAATTTTAAAAGAATTAATTTTTGGAAGGATAAATGGCTTCATGTTGGCCCTTTAAGAAATTGCATTCATAGACCTCTTTTCCAAGAGGAATTACGATTTAAAGTTAAAGATGTTATTATTAAGGGAATGGAGCTTGGGATTTGCTAAAAATCTCCATGACTCTTTCTTTTAATCTAAAGAATTACGTTGTAGATACTCCTTTTAGCTTATTAGGAAAAGAAGATAAAATTGTATGGAGCTTGTCTATGTGTGCATTTCTAAAGGTATTTGTTTTTTTATTTTTGAAAAAAGAAAGCATCTTTTTGCTAAAATAGATTTTAAATGGATTTGGAGAACTTCTATTGTGCCTAAAATCCAATTTTTTGACTTCATTTTGCACAATAAATAAGTTAACTTATAGTTTATTAACTTAATCAATAAGTTATAAGTTAACTTTTGAATGTATTTCTTATATTAACTTATTAAAAAAATTGAGCTCTCATCTAATAAACTACCTATTGTTTATTTGTAAAGGTATTTGTTTATTTTTGAAAAAAGAAAGCATCCTTTTGCTTAAAAAAATTAAATTGATTTGGAGAACTTCTATTGTGCCTAAAATCCAATTTTTTAACTTTATTTTGCTCAATAAATAAGTTAAGTTGTAATTTATTGACATGATCAATAAGTTATAAATTAGCTTTTAAAGTTATTTCTTGCACTAATTTATTGAAAAAAATTAAGTTCTCATTTAATAATTTATCTATAGTAGCTTATAATTTATAAGATACTATTTTTTTAAATTCTTTTCAAATTTATCCTTTTTTTATTAATTTACAACTCATGCTCTTTATAATATAAATCTAAATATTTTTTCATAAAATATAATTAATTTAAATTTTAACATAATTATATTTTAATTTTAAATTATAAATATATAAAAATATATATGTAAATAAATAATATCATAAAATATAATTAATTATATTTTAAATAATTATAATTTTATTATAAATAATAATAAAATAAAAATTATGTAAGTAAATAAATATATACATTTATAAAATATAATTAATTAAATGTTAAATATCATATTTTTATTTTAAACTTCTTAATTATGTCAACATAATTTAATTTTTAGATAAATATAAATTATTTTAATTATATATCTCTTTCTATTAATATGTTCTTTTATATCATTTTGTAATTTTAATTAGTTCAACAACTAATTTTGTAAAACACTTCAGTTAACTTATCAGCTACCAATTATCAAATATAAGTTATCAACTATCAGTTAGTTTATCAACTATTAGTTAACTTATCAGTTATCAGTTAACTTATTAGTTATTTGCATGAAACAAAACTTTTATTTAACTTATTATTCTAAATAAAAACCTTATCAGGGAACTTCTTGTTAGAAAAAGTCTTGATGTCCTTCCTTTTTGTGTTGTTTATCAGTTTGGAATTGACTTTATTGCTTATATGCTTCATGAATTCCCTTTCACTATGTATTTATAGGACTTTTTAGATATACCTTTTGCTTGCATTTATTTGCTTCAAACAAATTTTGAAAATTGATTAAAGGAAATCTAACCTTAAATGAATTAAATTATATTATCCCTTAAGCTATTACTTTTACTTTTAAAATTTGGAATTTATAGCTAAACAAAAATAAATCTATTTTTCAACCTAATCAAGGAAGAACTAATTTAAAGGATGTTATTCTAGCAAAAGTTGTTGAATATTAGGTTGTTATGGAATAGTGTAAAATACCTCTTGCATAGTTAGTTGTGAATGTTAGGTGCAAATAGAGGTGTAAATGAGTTTAGCTATTTGTGAGCAACTTGAGATTGATTTGCAAAAAGTTTGACTTAAGTTCAATTATAAACAAGTTTAAATGAGTCAAGCTTGATTAATATACGAGCCTTGAACTTGAGCTTCATATTATTTGACTCAAACTATTCATGAGCCTTAATGAGCTTAATAATTAAAAAATATTTTTATATTATATTAAATAAATAGAGCATAAAAACTTCAATCACATAAATAATTATTGATGTTGTATAAAAAAATATGACATTTTGATTGAAATAATTAATTTTCACTTAGTGTAACTGTTAATATTATGTGATGATTGTATAGTTTTTTTAATAAATTTAATTATTATAGTGAAATAAAATAAAAAAATCTGGCATCTAATTTATTTATGAAAGATAATATTTCATATTATCAAATTTAGGAGAAATAACAAATTAATCAAATAAGTTTGTATAAACTTATTTAGATTCGTATTCATTAAAAGTTTGAATTTAAATTTGAATATTTTAAGTTTGACGAGAAGTTAGGATATAATAACATGCTATTTAAATAAGTTTATGTAAACTCATTTAGGCTCGTGTTTAAAGTTGATTTGAATTTGAGTTCAAATTATTTATACTTAATGATATTTAACTTAAGTGTGAACTCATTTGTTTTTAATAAGTTCAAATTTAAGCATATAAGTATCGAGCTTAGTCTAACTCATTTTCATCATTAAGTGAGAACCTCTCCTCTTGTTATTTAGGATAAATTGAATACTAATAGTGCAACAAATCACAATCATGATTTGGTCGATTGTTCTACTATTATTATGGACAATCAAAACAACTAGAAATTCAGGTGCTATGAAGGATTTGGAATAAATTTAAATTATGCTGCAAAATTATGTAATTTGAGGGATGACTTATTGTTGGCTCATAATAAAGACCTACTCCCAATTTTTATTCAACTTAGATGCCCTAGCTATCATTAATGTGTTATCTAATGTTAATCCTTCTTGTCCTTTATATTTAGAGCTTGATTGAAGATTGCAAGCTGCTTTTGGATGGCTTGGGAACTTATAATATCAAGCATATATGCCTGTCCGATTATTTAGCAAAGAATACTATTAGCTTTTGTAATAATATTATCACTTTTGTTCCCCTCTCAGTGAAGTTTTTGTGCATCTGCCAGCTCACAGGATAGGCAGCCAACTTGATGGGCCTGTTTCTCAAGTTTTAATGGAATTTTCCATTTCTCCCAAAAAAAAAATGAAAATTTAAAGGATCGCCCGCCTCTTATTTTTTATTTCCCTTGGCCTTCAGTACATTATACGCCGTCGTCTGGCTTCGTTCGATGGCCATTGCCTTCTCCGATGCCGTAAAATTGTGCCGACGTTGTCTCTTTCCCTAGCCGGGTTTCTCACTCCCCTTTAGTAGCATATTCGAACAGGCTGAAAGCCATGACGACTGTAGCGGCGGCTGCAGCTCGCAAAGCAGCTTGTCTAACCCGTATTTCCTCTCCTACAACACCGATTCAAGTCGTCAACCTAATCCAGAGGCGTGGTCTTGCCGGAGCTGCTGGTAATTTATATTTCTTTCGATCTCAGTGTTCATTGGATCAGAATCTCTCAGTGCTTCGAATTTTTTTCATTTGTCTATAACCAATAGTGATACCCTATAAATTTGTTTCACATTCCTCAAAATATGAATTAGTTTGCTCAATTTGAGTTTAAACCTACGTAAGACTTGGGAGTGTGATATATATCTTGGATCATCAGATTGTGGAACGCATCAGCAATTGAGATTTTAAGGTGAAATCATCTGAAAGATTTGCTTTTGAAAATAATTAGGAGATGCTGCCATCAAGAAACAAGGTAAATGAAATTGCACACAGAACAATTATTGATGAAAATGGAATAATGAGATGAAAATTTAATAAGTAAATAAACTTGACTGGAGAAGTGGCACTATCAAGCAATTTTTTCTTGTTTTTGTTATTTTTAGGTCTTAACTTTTTCCTCCTGTCTGTGCTGATGAATCAGACCAGTGTCTGTTTATAGTGTAATTTGAATTTATGAACCTAAGCTAATACATACTACAATTTGTGTTGGTAGTGTAATTTGAATTTATCAACAATTTCCGCTGATAGTGCATACTGTAAAACCCTAATACATAATACATTGTTCAAACAATATAACATATTTTTGATGTTTTTATTTGTCTTATACTTCGAACAATTTGATTTTAGCTGTTGGAGCTACGATATGGTAATGGTACAAAATCCTGACAACTTTTTTTTTCTGTTCGTCTGATTATTGCAGATCACCATGGTCCTCCTAAAGTTAACTGCTGGTAGGATCCAATGAGCCCATCTAAATAGAAGGAAGAGCATGTGAATCCCATTTTGTTCTTGCAACTCTGATCCAATGTGAATCTTTATACATGAAATGAGATGGCCGGAGGTTATCTACAATCTTTCCTTAAAATTGGAAACATGGGGAAATTCTTTTGACCGGTTTTATACTTGCAGTTTGTAATTGTTTCGTTATCTGGCTGCGGCCTACTCTTCTATGGGGGATACAAGTTCTTCACCGGGGGCAAGGGCAAGAAAGAACAGGTACTTCTATTTCCATCATTACAACCAAAATTAATTTTTATTGACTTATAGCCAGTTTATCATCTTTGTAAGTTATGCAATGGTTATCCTGCGGTCATTCCAAAACTCCGGAGAACCATTATTTTCCCATAATTTGTTATGCTAGAAAACTTGCATCGTTTTTAGCATACAAATTTCATAGTACATTATAGATGTGTACTTGTTTGGGACAATTATCCATTGCTAGAATGATTAATTACGGCTCAGGTGATGTATCTACGAGATTATGGTAATTTGTGCTCTTTTTTAAATGGCGAGGATACTAAGCATTTCACATTGGGTGTGCAACATGATAATTTCATAATCTTAACCTTCATTTGCATGGTCATACAATGTCTGGGTGTAAGGCGAAGTAACAAAATAGAAATGTTTTGAATGGACATCATAAAGTAAACTTATAATTGCAGACTAGAGTTAACTGTCTTGTCAATTATTTGTCATGTTATTCGGATTATGGAGATAAAATTTCATTTTTTGCTGCATATTTGCCGAAGTTGGTGGAAGCACCTCAGTGAGGCTCAGAGCATCTCTAGAAGTGTTACTGGTAATAAAGTGTTTGCTTGGACTTTCCCATCTTTTCAGATCTACTTTTGTTCGCTTGCAAACAATTCTTTTGGCTAAATTATTGATAAATTGTTGAAGACGAATCGTGCGAGATGATTCTTTCCAAATTAATAGATTATTAGTACATATGATTAGTACATTTGCTTGCCTTTTTTCCCCATTTATTTAAGACTCTGCCGCTCTGCGACTTTAATCGGTTGATTTCATTGACGTAAGGTACAAGCTAAAAGTGAAAGAAGGCTAGTTATGTTTTGGCAGTTTATATCACGTATTAGTCTTCATCTCCATGTAGCCACTAAAAAATGTATATTATTATCTTTTATTTTTGTCAAGTAAAAAAAAATGATATCATGGAATGAGCTGAATGATAAAATTCAAAAAATAACTTTTTACTTGTCAAAATGTACAAGGTAGCAATATTCACTTCTTCAATATTGTTGACCTGTACGTTTATCAAGTTCAACATGAATAAGACTTCGTTTCGTGCAACTAATTAATAAGATAGCTGATAATTGATAATTGATAGTTGATAATTTACGGCTGATAATTGATAACTGATAATTATTAAGTTAATTAAAATGTTTTATAAAATTAACTGTTGAACTGATTGAAATTATAAAATGACATATTAATAGAAATATATATAATTAAAATAATTTTTATTTATTTAAAAATAAAATTATATTAATGTAATTAAAAAGTTTTAAATAAAAACATAGTTTCTAATATTTTATAAATTTATATATTTATTTACTTATATAATTTTTATTTTATTATTTATTATAAAATTATAATTACTTAAAATATAATTAATTATATTTTTTAAAAATTATTTAAATTTATATTATAAAAGGTATGAGTTATAAATTAATAAAAAAAATAAGGATAAATTTGGAAAGAATTTAAAAAAAGGATAATTTATAAGTGATAAGCTACTCTAGGTAACTTATTAAATCAGAGTTTATAAATTATTTGGAGTAATTTACAAGTTAGTGCAAGAAATATCTTTGAAAGTTAGTTTATAATTTATTGACTTATTGATCAAGTCAATAAGTTATAAGTTAACTTATTTGTTGTGTCAAACAGAGTATAATTCATATCCTCACTATAATAAGGACTTGGTTAATATAACAATCAGATAATTGATTACATAAATATAACTTATTATTAATGATTAATTTTGTGATAATTAATTATATAAAATTTATTTTATATTTGATAATTTTTTTTGATAATTTTTTTGCTAAATATTTCTTTTGATAATTGATTATACATAATCTAGGGTAATAAATAGAAAAAAAATTACTTTTTAATATTAAATTATTAAAGAGGATGATAAAGAAAGTAAAGATAACGATGAAAAAGAGAACTGCAATTAATATATATATTTGTATATATAATTATTAAATTAAAAGCTACTTTGATTTGTTTTGGTTTAATAGGAATTATTGTTATTAATGAAAGATTTTAAAACTGCAATCAAACATTTGTAAAAGTAGTTATTAATTAATTATTAAACCTGTAATTGATTATCTAATCGGTATAACAAACTATTTAGTGGATACTCACCCTTCAAAATCAAACATTGGATGAATAGACGCAAAGCAATGGTCTTTACTGGTTTGTATCTTTTGCAGCTTCTGCTTATATAGGTTCATTAGCTTGCACCTACTCTTAAAACGGTTAAACCCAATTCTAATTTCGGTATATGCATAAACTGAAATCTGATTTCACCAAGCTTACTTCCTTGGACGGTGCACTCATACTAAATTTAAGAACACAACAACAGACCGATCTACTTAGCTAGACACAAAATTTCGAAAGTTCTATCACAATCCTTCTTGGAACTCCGACTCGTCTATCTCTTCCTTGTACTCTTTGTGATCTTCAATGTCAAACTGGGATTCCTTGAAGAAATCATCATCGTCAACATCAATGGCATCTCTCTCGTTTTCTTCGGCATATGTTGTATTCAATTCTTCACGCTCTTGGTGCTTTCCATGAGATCTTCCGGATTTCGCTCGTCCATTCTTTTCTACTTTGTTGATATGTCTCCTTCTCCAGTTCTGCTGGATAACAGTGTCTTCTTGATTTTCTAACTGCTTCCTTTCATGCTGGCTCTCTCTTCTTGGGTGCAAGTTAATGCCGGGACTTCTCATTTGGTGATTTATATCATCTGCCATCTTGTTTCTGATATCTTTGTTTTCAGGTTTTAGTAATATGTCCTTCATCTTGTCTTTGCTAGGGTTATTGTCACCCATTCTTTCATCCTTCCTGTTAAGATTTTCATTGTGAGAGACAGTTCCCACTATTCTGTCCTTCAAATTATCTTGCTCATCTGTATTAGTTTTCCTGTTCCTCTTGTTTGCTGCTCTGCGACTTTCAGAAATCCCATTGTTTTCCTGTAACCTGCTGTTGGCTACCATTTCCCATCCCTTTCCCTTTATTCTGCCTAAAGGAATATCTTTCCCTTTCACACCCTCAGAAATTCTGTAACCATCTGCCGATTGCTTCACGTGAAAATCCTGACTTTGACCTCTACTATTATTTTCAAGTAGATGTGGCTGCTCTTTCCCAAGTGTTTTATTTTCTTTATTACCCATGAATCTCACTTCAATTTCTTTTGCAGCAAGGTTGGCGCTACCATCATTTTGAAAATCCTCAATTTTTTTCCCTTGCACCCTACCAGCTCTCTTTTCAGCGGTTCCAGGCCCACTTGTACCCTCAACCTGCGAAGCTTCTTTGCTCCAGAAATGTTTGCCTGTTTCAACCAATCCCTTTTCAATCCCCATTCTGTATCTAATTTTATCTTCAGTTCCAACTCTTAGCTCGCCTTCGTTTGAAATATTCTTTCCATCCCCATAATTCACTGATGAATTTTCATTGAGGCTTACCCAGTGGTTACCTACCGGAAATCCAAGCCGGTGCTTCAAGTCCTCTATCTCTGCTTCCTTTTGCTTAAGATTCTTTGTTAGAGCTAGCAAGTCAGTGTGTACTTTTCCCAAACTTACCACTTTTTCTTGCAGCATTTTGATTTCGTTTTGCTTCTCCTCAAATGCAGTTTCTGTCATTTTCTGCTCATCTTTCAACGAATCCATTACGGATTGCATTTCCATAACTCTTTTCTGAAGATCGCTCTTTTGACTTCTAAGCGAGTACATCTTTGCCTTCATTTCTTCATTCTTCCTTTTCAGCTCTTTGCTATAATCTTTCTGCTTCTACGTGGTTCAAACCACCAAATCCAAAGTTAACATAAAGTCAAATTAATAATTTTCATTGCCGACCTAACATATGCAGACTACAGTAAATGACTCCAAAGGTAGCATTATGAAACATAAAATTAAACAACTGCAAATTACAATTGCATGATTCATTCCGATCTGAATTGTGCCTGGCACTTGTTTGTTTAATTTGTTGCCGAGCTAATTACCTAATTAGCTAAAAGATCTAGCTCAATGCAGATTCGCATTCGAGAGAGAGAGAGAGAGAAGAGCAATGGCCCTCCTTGAACTTTGTAAACTGTAAATAATCGGCCGCCGGTCACCATGGCGTTTCTAGCGCGTTGTATAAAAAATGCATGTTGTTTCTTATGTGTCGTGCAGATTAAACAACACGTGTGTGTGTGTGTGTGTAGAGGGAGAGAGAGAGAGATACCTGCAAGAGAAGGCGAAGCGATTGGAGTTGTTGATCTTTGTCTTTGACAAGAAGGTTGCAAATTCGTGTTTCTCTGAGTTTGTGAAGTGCAAAAACTCCAAGTAATGCAGCCCCAAATGCTAACAGCAACATGAATGCATACCTTCTTCCTCTGTTTCTTCCACTGTTGCTGCCGTGTATTCCTTTGCTGTAAGCCATATCTCGGCATAAGAACCAGAGGAGAGGAAAGGGAGAGAAGTAGGGTGATTTTCTCTCTCTAAAGAGAGATCAGTTGTCTGTATTGCTTGTCATGAAAAAGATCCCTTCCCATGCAACTACTTAAAGGCTTTCTTAATTCTTGATTTAATGATGCTATGGCGAGGGTATAAACCAAAGAAAAATATCAACTTTTTCCCATTCTTAACGTTTTAAAAATTGAAAAATTAGGTTTTTCATATCGATTTTACAAAATAAAATAAATAATAAAATTAACAAGCGTTATAATTGAAACATATTAGAATTTCTCAACACAAGCATTATTTATGATTAAATTTTTTGCAACTCCAGTAATTAAAACAAGTTATGAAGGAACTATGTTAAGTCACATTTTATGTATATTTCGTTGTGTAAGAGTGTAACCGATGAATGCCAAAAAATATGCCTCTGAAAATGTGTGTAAAAGGTTTGTGTAGATGTGGCGTTATTCTTCTGCAATGGCGGAGTTTACAAAGTTGCGCTGTGGGCGCATGGAAACTATGTAACCGCCCTGGTTTTGGAGACTGATCACCCTGTTTCCTTCCCAATATATTCCTTCGTTTTTATGGCGGAGAAATACTATCACCATCCTCCTACCTCCGTCATTTATGGCATTTGTAACACTTAAATTGAAAGTGTTATAATTTTTATTGAAAAGTATATTTGGATAGTTGTATGGTAGTGTTTAGATCACAAATCTTTTTTACATTTTTAAAAAGGATAATTTTTCCATACCTAGACTAAAAGTCTGGGTATTGATACTTTTACTAATAAACTAATGAATAAATGACATTTATTTATGTATGAAAGAGGTTTCTAAGTAATTTACCTATTTATAAACTTTACAATTTCAGGCTTAAATTTATTCTAATTTTATTTCTTCCTCAAATTTTGTTCATGAATTTATAAGTTTATAAAAATAAGTTAGGTCCAAATATTTTTTCTTATATAGAATTAAAGATTTAGGCCAAATTTTATTTTACATATATATAAAAATTTTCAAAAAAAAAATTAAATTTTCAAAATAAACTTAAAAAATAAAATGAAAACTAAAATATTTCATTGTAATTTCAATTTTTTTCGACGACGAACAAACTTGAAAAATAAAAAAATATTAAGATTAATAATACTATTTTTTTAATACTATACACCTCCGTATATAAAATTTAGAAGTTCATATTTTTCATCAAAATAAAAAAATTCATACATTTACTTTAATTATTTTCTATTTTCATTTTCATTGAGAATAGAAAATTTATAAAAAAAATTAACATTTAAAATTAAAAATACATTCATAGATAAAAAAATTTATTATAAATTTTTTTAATATATTATATACATAATCTATCATTTATAATTTTAGCTCAATATAAATAATTTATATGTAAATCACATGTATTGATTATTGAATATGTTTTATGGCCCAAAAAAAGTAAAGGAAAATACATAACTTGACTTTTCTTTTAAATTTATTATTTATTTCTCTTAATAAATTGTTGACTTATTGACAAACCTATAAATAAATGACACCTATTTATATATGAAAGAGATTTTCAAGTAATTCATCTATTTATAAATCTTATAATTTAAGGTTTAAATTTATTCTAATTTTATTTCTACCCCAAATTTTTTTTATAAACTTGTGAATTTATAAAAATAAGTTGAGCCAAATTTTTTTTTCCTATATAGATTTAAAGATTTAGGTCAAACTTTATTTTACATATATATGAAATTTTTCAAAAAAAATATTTTTAAAATAAATTAAAAATTCATTTATATAAATCAAATGTTTCTTTTAAATAAAATACATGGATAAATATAGTATTGACATTTTCTTATTGAAATTTTTAACATTTAAAATACATTCAATATATTATTAACAAAATTAACTCATTTGTATGTAAGATATTTTTTTATTTTATGGTAAGCTGACTTTGATCAACTCATTTATATATGTGTTTTTATTCTCCTTCTCCTCCTTCTACGCCATCATCATCCAAATTTTAGTTTTATTCTTGCTTTTAATATATCTCGTGTAATATTTCTTCTTATACATAACTTTTTTCTTATGCCATTTGCATAAAAGGTTCAATTGTTATGTGTTCTAATGATGATTAGTTTTCGTTACTTAATATTTCTTCTTCTTCTTCTTCAATGTCATTTAATTAAATTTTAAGTATATTATATTTCTCTTTCAATTTAAAATCATCTTCATCAATATTTTTATAATCTTTTTAAAGTTAAATAATGAATTTATTTCAAATAAAATTTAAGAGGAAAATTAAAATTTTAGTAAAGATTAAAGTTAAAATTATATTTTTGTTATAAGAATATAAAAATATAATTTATATAAATCATGAAGGATGTCAATTTAAATGACATATAAACATTTTTGTTAAAAAATAATAAATTAATTCATTGAGAAATATTGCATATTTTTAAACAATTAAAAAGTAAATTTATTCCAAATAAGATTTAAAATGATTAAAATAAGACACTCTTTTCTTTTTTGCCAACTTTGAAAATTTGTTTGTTCAATTTTGAATTAAAAAGAGTATATTAAATTATATTTGAGTGGTTTGTCATTGGTCCTATAGTAAAAAGTATTCTTTGTCATCCTTTTTTTTAATTGTATTTTATAAAAAAAATTTAACATTTAAAATCATAAATACATTTATGGATAAAAAATTTATTATAAATTTTTTAATATATTATATACATGATCTATCATTTATAATTTTAATCCAATATAAATAATTTATACGAAGATTACAAGTATTGATTATTGAATATATTTTATGGCTTAATAAATTATTATATAAATCACTAATAATTTAATAATGTTAGCCTAATATTAATAGCCTACTATAAAAATTTATTTTAAATCATTGCTAAATATATAAATAAGTTAAAATATATAAGTAGAATAAAAAAATAACATATCATCATTTTTTACAAGTTAACCCCTTCTCCTATTTGTCTTTCTTGACCATAGATTTAAATAATATTTTAATCTAATGATAAATATAAAGACAAGTATCTTAGGTATCGATATGCAAATTTTTACTCTAGTTATGTTAGAATTGTCCTTTTAAAAATATTTTAAGTGAATGTGAAATTTTCTTATTTAATTTAAATTCTAAAAAAAATTCTCAAAAATATTTTTAACTTAATCTTCTTTTAAAATATTCTTATAAAGAAAGTAAATATCCTACATTTTTGTGATATAAGACTATATTATCCTTCCACCACTTAATACAATCAACTAACACCCATTATTACATATTATTGGTCATTACTATCCACCATCATCTATTGTTGATTATCATTTATTTTTAATGACTATTGTCAATTATTACTTATTTTTAATGATTATTATTTATTATCACTTATCGTAGATGACTGCCAATAACTATTGTTGACCACAACCCAATATTAATAACTATTATTATTGTTGTACCCTCTTTAATTATTAATAAATTAAAATTTTTAATTTGATAAAAAATAGTTAAATCAACTGATAAATTCATGTGAATTAAAAATATTATGTATTAAATATGAAATAAAATAGGATTAATGAAAGTAAGAATGTGGGAATATGATTCAAGTGAAATTTTGATGGAAAAAATTTATTAAAATCATAAAGTATAAAGTTTTGTATTGGTATAAGTGAGTATATGTGTAGAAAGAGGTTTAAAAGAAATTTTGCAAAAATGTCTCTAAAGCCTTATTTTCCCTATTTCTGCCCCCAAATCCTATATTATCTTCATTTCTCTTCACCTCTCCAAATTCTTCCATCTCTTTCTCAGAATTTCTTCTACCATTCTTTCAATCAAGTAAGGGAACTTTAAATTTTCTTCATTTTTCCACCTAATTAAGGTAAGAATAATGCTTTTATCAAGAATCCCTCCTTTTTCTTCTTGGTTGATGAAGTGGAGTTTATTTGATTTTGTTGAGTATTCTAAGTCCTAACTCTAAAACTTATGTATATTGATATGATTAGGATTGAAAAATCATCACACTAATATTATAGTATCCTCTTTTATATAAAGTAAGTGGATAATTAAGTTAAATTTATGGATTTTTTAGTTATATGATAATATTAAGGAAGTGGGAGTTATTTTGTGATTTTACTTAAATCTAATTTATTTTGATGTAATGGAAATAACAGATGTCGGAGAAAGGTAATATGATATGTTAGATAAGTATATTAATAATTATATTAAGGCTTGATATTTAATATATGGGAGTAGATGGTGTTTAGAGTTAGATGTATAGTGAAATTTTCATAAAAAATTGATATTTTCATGTATGAATCGATTTTAGAAGTCTAGAAGTGAAACTAAGCTTTAAAATCGAGTAACCAATCGATTCTCAGGGTTTAAGGGTGAATGAATCGATTGGTGAATTGATTTTAGGAGTCCAAAGGTGAAACTAGGCTTCAGAATTAAGTGGTCAATTGATTCTGAGGGTCTAGAGGCAAAAATTGGGTGGGTGAATCAATTTACTGACTGTAAAACTTTATACTAACTTTGAAATGATATAACTCTTTCATTTTATGTCCGTTTTGAACAAACCAGCTATCGTTTTAAAGATAATTAAGTCTACTTTCAAATGAAATTAGTTTCAATTAAAATTTCATATATTTTTTGAGATATCATCAAAAGAATGAACAGAGATTAAAAACTTAGGATATCAAAAAGTGGAGTTTTTACATTTATTTTCAAAAAAGCATAACTTTTTCAAAACTTAGTTAATTTAAGCATATAACCGGTTTATAAAAAGCTAATTAAATTTATTTTTATATGAAATAATTTTCATAGGTATTATATTTATAATTTTTTAGTTATTTATAAAAGATTGCCTAGAGATCTTAGTTAAGGTGATCATATAGTAATCATAGCTTATCTGTTTTATGTTTTTGTGACTTATAATAGCCTAACATGAGTATTTGGTCACTAAACATTAAAAATAAAGTGGTTTATAATAAGTGTAAGATGATTGTATAGGTTGGATAATCATGACATGAAAAGGTAGAAGTTATGTGTTATAATATATGATGTAATAAACTTATTGTATTATTCATGGAATGATATATATATATATATTGAGAAAAGCTTTATGAATTGAGTATTATGATATGTGCAGAAGTTTATAGCTATACAAGAGGGTATAATGATGATGATAAGTAAGAGGATGTACATTGAAATTGATTTGCGACTGTATTAGATAAAGGTAAGCTTTAATATTTAAATTGCAATTGTAAATCATGTTATGAATGACATTAGAGATGAGAAATATGATGGGAGTGTTGTTATGAATGCAGGATGGAAAATATTTGGTAACATGCTTATTAAGATTATAAAGCAGATAATTGTATTATATCTATTATTTATTACTCTAAATGAGATATGACTTGATTATAGTCATCCTTGAATGTTTTTACTTGAAATATTGAAAAAAAAAAGATTATATGTTAAATTTATTATTATTAAATTTTGAATTTTAATATGCTTAAAAGTGATATAATTTGTCAAAGGAGGATAATTTGGTGGGTAAATAATTATAAAATATTATTATTCTTATATATTATTTACTTACTAAAACCTGAACTTACTCCTTTATTTTATTTTATAGATTTCTAAGTTAAGCATCCACTTCCACCTCCATCTCTATCTCCACCTCTATCTCTTCAAAGTTAGATTTCATGGGAATGCTTTAATCGTAGTTTGGTAGCATAGATACTTGTACATAGAATATTTTAGACCTTATTTTATTATAGATTTAGGCAGAGAAAATATTGAATTGATTTCTCATGAATTAGTTAGGTTTACTTATCCTTATTTTGGAAGGATTATAAATATACTTAACTTTTTCATATTTTGTAGAAACTTTAATGAATGCATTCTTTTTAAATTACTATTTTCTTTTATACATGCATGATGATTGTTATTTAGAATTGAGTTAATTAATTTGGAATAGACTAGTAAAAACTAAAAAAAAGGATTCCACGTCAGTTACAATCGGATTAGGATTGTGACAATTATCCACCACTCACTAATGATGATTATCATTCATCACTATCCACTATTGTTTATCATTAGCTACCACTAATTATTATCAGTAATCATAATTTACCACCACTCATTGTCAGTGATCACTATCAATCATTATCTATCATTAGTGACAATTATCAATCATAACTCATTATTAATGATCACGACTAACCACTGCTTATTCTTCATGATCGCTGCAACCACCATCAATTATTAGTGACTACTACTAGCTATCATTCATTATTGATGACCATCATCCACTACCAATGTCACTTACCACTCACTATTAATAACTATTGTTGATCCACACTCATCACTAATATTCACTCAATTTTGAATTAGGACATTTATTGTTATCAAATAATATTTTTTAAAATATTCAAAATAATTAAAATATAATATTATAATATTCTTAATAATATTTCTAATTAAATCAAATATAGGAATGTCATATTCTTACGAATTAAATTTTTAAAAATATTAAAATTCCTAAAAATATTCAATTTTGCAAATTAAAAGTGACTTATGTGTAAATTGTACAAAGTTAAGATAGGTAGTAGGTGAAAAATATATTTGGATAGTTCTATAAGAATTCCACCCCTAAGAAATTAAATATTTTTATTATTAGATTATTTTTTAATATATTGAAGTTTTTTTATTTTTATTTTAACTCATTTATTTTAATATTTGAGAAAAAAATAATATAACAATAAAATCACTTAACCAATCAAATTTTTGTAAAATCACCTTAATTCTTGTCATTCATCGTTATGCCCTTTCCATCATAACTAAGGTTTAAGAAAATACTAATTTTTTGTCAATTATAGACATACAATTCACATGAATCGGCACCATTATTCAAAATCAATGAAACCAACAAGAAAATACTTCCATGGTTATATTAAACAATATTAAGTCGAGTTACCAGGTCACTTAGGATATTAAAGAATAACTAAGCAATTTCCTTTTATGTAAGGTCTTCTCAATCTTAAGTTATTCTTAAGTGTTACCTTTTTCTCTTCTTTAAGCTAAATTAATTATCAATATTAATAAATTCTAAATTAGAGCTCTTAATTTAAAAGTGTGGGCTTTGAAGAAAATGACAATTTAAGGACAAAAGGAGAAGTTTTAATCCATTTATTTTTTGTGCCAAAATGCAATCAATTAAACCTATATACAAATGCTAAAGATTCCTTTGATAGGTGATTTGCTTGAGAGAAAATTATATGAATAGTATAACTTTTCAAAAGTATAAAATTTTTAAATTATTTGGTTGGTCATTAATTGCTAAAATGGAAGAAGTAGAATCTCTCAAAAAGTTTTATTTCTTATAAAATATAGAAAATTTCTTATCACACTTCTCTTGGTAAGAAGAAGAACTTCTTGTATTATTTAGGTATAAAAATATAAAACTTTTCTTATTTAATTTAATTAATAATTATTTTACTTTTTTATCCTTATCATGCATTTGGATATATTTATATATAAGCTATCTTAATTTTTTATATGAGTCAATTTTAAATTTTATTAAATTACAAGTTAAAAATATGAAAAAAAAGACAATAGGGACTTGGTTATCTAAAATAAAATTGATATTTATAATTTTTTTGTACTATAGTTTTAATTTTAATTTTTTATAATAAATTAAAAGTAAGAAATGATAAGCTTAGAAAACTCATCTTAATTAAAGTTCATTGATATTCTAATTTTTTGTATCGTAGTTTTAAAGAGCATAATAATCATTTTGATAATACTTATTGCAAAATTCAAAGTTAAAGTAAATAAAACAGAAAAAGTTAATTTTGGAGAAATGTAATTTCTTTGTATCAACTAAATAACTTCAAATACTTCCTAAAATGAAGTTCACAAAAGGAATTTACTTTCTAAGAAGTTCAAATTTTTATAAGAAATAACTTCTCGTGTGAACAAAATTACTCTGAGAGCTTTTGATTTTGTTTAAAGTTTTCAATGCCTAGACAAAGATTTTCTTGTTAAGCTTGAATCAAATTCAAATTGTTATCAAAATGTGATTATTTCTTATTATAAGTTATCTTCCTATTTAAGTTAGATTTTTTTTGTTAAAGTGGAATTATAATTAGGTATTCTGAGTTATAAATATCTATTTTGTCAAAGGTTTGATATATAAGAAATATGTGATATAAGTATTTATAAAAGTTTTGTGAGAATCATAGAAGTTTAAGCATGATGTAAGGGTAGTGGCTAGGAAGTTGTGATGTTATAATTAAGAACTTTTACATAGTGGTTAAGAAGTTGTGATGTTATAATTGAGTACTTTTACACACACTATCTTGTAATATTTGATGATATAATATATTTCTTCTTATCTACGATTTTTCCCTTGAATTTAGAGTTTTCTATATTAAATTATTCATGTGTTGATGCATTACTCTAATTTATTTAATTGTCTAATATTTATGAGTTTTGAAAGAGGAATATTACCCCCAACAACCAATATCAGAGTGTGGGTTAATCCATGTGAGAATGGTAATTGAAGATAATAAGAGCACGATGTAATTCCATGTGTGAAGTTGAAGACAATGGAAGATGATGATGAGTTGAGGATGAATAATGATTCATACTATGGAGATTACTAATTCCATTATGTTTGAGTTAAAGAAGATAATTGATTAATGCAATAAGTGTAGATATTTCAGCTTGGGCAAAAAAGTGAGAGCAACATTTGATGATATAGATGAAGATTTGATGATAGGTAAGATATAAAGAGTTGCAAGTGATGATGAAAATGAAGATTTGAAGAGATTATGTTGGTTTATAAAAGTGTTTTGCAAGATTTGATATTCATGCAAATATGAGAGATTCTTGTAAATAAGAAGGTTGTTAATAGACTTCAATGAAGCTTGTTATGCTTAATTAAAGTGGAATTATTTGATATGGAGATATGGTTACTATAATTTGAAGAAATTGCAATGATAGGGGACCCTAATGGTTGGTCTTCCATGATTGGTATTGTTTAGCAATAAGTGGAGCATGGAAATTAATGAAAATGATAGAATTTATGTCAAGGTGGAGATTTTTTAGTTTGACCTAAATGTAAATTGTTATCAAAATGTGATTATTTTCTATTGTGAGTTTTCTTTCTATTTATATGTTAATGTACTACTCTAATTAATTTAATTACATGATATTTGTATACTTTAGAAAGGATATATTTTCCCTAACACTTGTAAGGTCAAGATGTTACGAAAATTAAATAGGATGGCCAAAATTGCACTAATTAAATATGTAAGAGGATTAAAATAGATTACTTTAATTTTTAAGACCAAAATTGTACACTTTGTATTTTAAAAGGCCCAAAATTATTTCCAAGCCTGTTTAAGAAGGATAATTTTATGGAAAACTTCATCTTTAAGGAGGTTAGTGATTTCTTAATTGGATTATATTTTTTTAAGTTAAGATTTGTGATTTTCATTTGTTTTATCCATTTTGAAATATGCAAACTAAATTTAATAGTGAAAAATCTAATCTCTCAATGGATAGAGATCTCTATAGAAGCATCCTTTTATTAATCAAGTTGTTAATTTGGAAAAATCAAGAAAATGAGTTCTTAGCATGAAGCACAGTAAGTGAGAGCACTATTTCTATGTAAAGACGAGAAGGATGAATTATGATAATCTAATATCGCATTAAAAGATAATGAATAAAACATAAAATTATATAATTTTTTAAGTGATTATATAGTCTTTTTAAATAATTTTGTAATTTCTTATTATATTTATATTCTGACCATTAAATGCAAGATTCAATAATTATGATTTATGCTCTCATTTTTCATATAAAATTATCCTTGTCACTTGATGTTCCCCAGGGTAGCCTTTATTTCTTCACATTTTGCTAATACAATTGACAATTCAGTTGTTTTTTAATTCTAGAGTTCGGAGCCCATTGGACTGTTAGCAGATGGGCTAGACCTCTTATACTAAGCGACTTCCTTCGCAGTTCTTGTTTCTTTTTGGCCAAAATTCCGGTGATCAATATTGTTCGCCTCAAAATTTTCAGAGGAGCAGAGAAGGTATTGGTTTATTTATTTATTTATTTTTCCTTTCGATTTATAAGTCTAAACTAGGAATTCTATTAGTAAATTCTAGCCCGAAGATAGTAAACTTGCGAATTACCGAGTTGTGATTTCTCTTTTAAGTTTGGTTCTGTGCAATCAGTTGTCATGGAGGATATCTTCGATTCCTCTTTAAACTTAGAGGAAACCCATTACAAAGGAGGCTACGACGAAGGCTACGAACACGGCCTTGCAGCCGGAAAGGAAGAGGGAAAGCAAGTAGGTCTTAAAGTGGGATTCGAGATTGGCGAAGAGCTCGGTTTCTACAAGGGTTGTGTCGACCTGTGGAAATCAGCAATCCGGATCGACCCGACTTGTTTCTCGTCTCGTGTCCAAATGGGTATTAAACAGATGGAAGAGTTGATTGAGAAATACCCAATTATGGATCCAGAAAATGTACAAGTGCAGGATATTATGGACAGTCTGAGGCTCAAGTTCAGGATGGTGTCATCCTCAGTGCGTGCAAAGCTAGAGTATGACGGGTATCCAAAATCTGCTGCAGATGCTAACGATATCGAGTTTTGAAGGAACTCTACCAATTACCATGGCAACGTAAACTTGGGTGTTTCAAAATTCAATACTTTGAAAAGAAACTCTTTTTTTAGTCATTATTTGTCCATGCTGAGCGGATATTTCTGTAGTGTAAAATTGAATGCTTTGATGATTCTCTTGTTGAGTGAAAGCTGAATTTCCATAAATTAGTTCTTTAATATGTTGCTCTGTTGACGCTTCAGTTAATTACATATGCTGGAAATTATGGTTTTATTTACTTGGCAATGATATGTAACCACTAAAGTTGGTAACTTTGCACAAAATTACGTCATTTTCCTTGAAATAAAAAAAGGCTACTTGAGACTTCGGATAATGTTGGGTTTGGAGAAAGGGGCGCTTGTGGTCCGAAAGTATCATGGCCACACACAGTTTAGCGGGTGAGTCATTCTGTTATCTCAGTACACATTCTTGGGCAATCCGTGGCAGGTATTAATTGAGAACAATATGTTGAGGTTGATGCTCGCTTGTTGCAAGGTGTATATATCTGAAAGCAGAAATAGGACTGCACTGGAATCAATTGAACGAGCTGCCAAGAAATTCCCTCAAGTTCCCATTATCAATAAGTTTGAAGATGAGACTTATAATAGAGTTGGCTACACCCTTGTCTCTACATTGGCTCCAACTATAACCCCTTCTTCAGAGCCATGTCACTTGACAAGTGCTGTGCTTGCCATGGTGAAGGCTGCATTCGATGCCATTGACTTTGAGGTGCATTATGGTTCTCATCCTCGACTCGGAGTTGTGGACCATATCACTTTTCACCCCCTGGCAGATGCTTCCCTGGACCAAACAGCTAGGACTGCAAGATATTTAGCTGCAAATGTGGGCTCCAGTCTGCAAGGTTAGTATGGGGGTAATTTTTTTCTCAATCGGAGAATGTTATGTCTAGGATTTGGGGATTTAAATTTCCGTATAAACAAAGTGAGATCCATTCTCCGTTCTACCATCAAGAGGATACTTCATTTTATGCAGGATCCCGTGTTACTGTAATAAGGCTTTTAAATGTTAGCTAAATTGAACTTCTTCCAACGATGTTGAAAAAACTGATAAAATTGCAGCAATGGCTGCTTTTGTGTCAATTATCCACACAATTTCTTGCACCACTACCTCTTAAGTAGTTACAGAAAGATGTTTCTATTTGGTTAACTGATCTCTCATTGTGTTTGTCATCATGATTTCTTGTAACCCCTTTATTTGCTAGGTTGAAGAATTGTAATGAGAATCTCTTTTAATGGAATGCGAATGAATGTCCCATTTCTTTCGGTAGCACTTGAATGGGAAGACATTTGAAGTTGAACAATAATATTCTCATTCGAAGCTTTCCTTTTACATCACTATACATTGGAATTTTTTTTTTCTTTTTTTTTTTTTTTGCGTGGAATCTGAATGGTTTAATAGCTAATTTGATAGATGGAATTTACATTTATTTGTTTACTTTATCCTTCTCCACATATGACTGAAGTTTAGAATCAGTTTCTGAAAATTTATATTTGCATTGTTAATGATCATAAATTTTTTCTACAGTTCCTACTTTTCTATATGGAGCAGCGCATGAAGAGGGTAGGACACTGGATCTGATCAGAAGAGAGTTTGGTTATTTTAAGCCAAATTCTAGTGGGAACCTGTGGATTGGGGGGCTGAAATCAGATGTCTTGCCGTTGAAGCCAGATAGTGGTCCAGCTCAAGTAAGTCCAGGAAAAGGTGTTTTGGTCATTGGATCGACCAATTGGGTTGATAACTACAACGTCCCACTCTTTTCTTCTGATATTGGTGCTGTTCGCAAAATTGCAAAACAAGTTAGTGGGAGAGGCGGTGGACTTCCTTCTGTACAGGCAATGGCATTAGCACACGGAGAAGGTGTCATCGAGGTAGCATGTAATTTGTTGAATCCAAAAAAAATTGGGGGAGAAACAGTCCAAAAGGAGGTAGAAAGGCTTGCTGCGGAAGAGGGTATCTCTGTGGGGAAGGGATACTTCACGGACTGGTCACAGGAAGAAATAGTTCGGAGCTACTTGAAGCTATGTCCTATTGCCTGAAAAGAAAATGGGTGTGGAAGAACTTACAGAAGGCTATATTTCATAATAGAGGCTTTTTTCTTTGAGAGGTGATACTTCTTTTCACAGAGGAGTTTAATTAAGGATTAATAAAGCCTTTCAATTAGTTGGCACTTGGCAAGTGTGCTTCTAGCGTAGATACTTACCATTCACCACTTTCTTACATTGGGTTTTTCACATTTGGAATGTCCATCATCAAGAAGTTTCATTGAAAAAAAATGAGAGGCTGAATTGAAGCTTCATAGCATATGCATTTCTTTCAAATTTCTTAATATTCAATTTAGATACATTATTTTCTGTTTTTTAACCCGTTTTGTAACAAAATTACCATGGTGTCCCCTCTTACCCTTGAATTTTGAAGGCTTTTTGTTCAGCAAATATTTTACGTCACCGTCACCATCACCATCCCGCTTTCTTACTACCTGCATAGATAGGCAGAGAACATGCTGCCTGAAACACAGCTATGCTTCAAGTTTTGAAGAGATGTTGATGTTTCATTCATTTCTTATGTCATAATCAGAAATTCTAATTTCTTACGCATTTTATTTGGCATTTTCTGTTTCTGATATTCTTGCCTGAAAAGTCGTTCGAACCATATTCACTAATTGTTTGTATATTATTATTCAGTAGTTATTTAGTTTACAGCAATAACATGAGAAGAAATTTTATTTCCCAAAATTTTTTAAAAAAATGAATTATTTAGTTGCTCATTATTTAATATTGGGAGAAATAGAATTTTCAAGAATTTTACCTTTTTTAGAGCATGGAAAGTTACTCATTCACTTCCTCTTAAAATAAGTTTTATTTCTTATATTTTTTTTTATAGATAGAAAGATAAAATTATTCCCTTTTAATTGATGACAACTCTATTCTATCATTTGATCACTCTTTTAACTTACTGTTATGTCAATATAATTTAGGAGGTTTTTATTGTTCTATAATATAACATATAACGCAAAATAAATATTTTGATTTTGAACACGTCATTTATATTTTTTCAGGCGGTTGTGGCTACCGAAAAGGAAAAGAGAAGCTTAGATAAATTTGTACTGTTTTAAGTTTTCGATGGGACTTAAAAAGAACGACGTCAAACCATTAATTTTCAAACAATGTTCAAATTTGGATATCTTGTTTCATTTTATTTTTTAAAACTAATTTATAGATCTTAATCTGTGTTAATTATATCCAAGAATAATGAATTTAATTGATAACAACTTTAGTTATCCTTACATTATACCAAATTTGGATAACATCTCATTTTATTTGAGACAGTTAGAAACGGAATATAATTTTATTTTATTTTTATGTTTGGTGTGGTAAATTAATGAGAAGTGAGAAAGAACATAATTAATGTTATTAATATTTTAATAATAATTAAAATTATAAATAATATGATAAATATCTACTTAATTTCATAATTTAAATTAAATAAATTTACATATAATTTCATTATAAAATTAAATTTATATAATGAATAATAAAGAATTGTTTATTAAATTTTCTGATCAAAATTATAATTATAAATATTTTCGTATAATAAGAGGGTTATAAATTCTACTACATTGATGTTTATTTTATGTTAAATCATTTTGGATCATAAATAATTTTCATTTAATAAAAATAAAAATATCTCTTTCTAAATTATTATTTATATTATAATTTCTAAAATATCTTTATAGTAAAAGTGTTAAAACCTAGTAATTTAAATTATTTAAATAAATACAATGTAATGTTGAATTGAAATTTAAAATTTTAAAATTAATAATTTAATTGATTTCGCATTAATTTACATTTGATTTTGTTTAAAGTTTAAAGTTTAAATTTCAACCATATTTAGTCAATTACCATAACTAATTTCAAAAATCAAATATTGAATAAATTACAAATTAAAAGTTGAAATCCCACCAACTTAGGAGCTATCTAACGTTTCACTTTATGGTTTATCTTTAAACTAAATTAAATTATAATTAAATATTTTATTTAAATAAAATCTTCTTTCTAATTATTTAATATTTTATTTAATTTTTTTTCACTTATCACAAATATTATTTAAATTATCTTTCTCCTAATCACACAAATCAAAAGTATTCATAATTATTTTTTGCACATATTCTTTAATCTTTTCTATGATATTTTCCACCTTAATTTATATATCTTATAAAAAATACTTGAGTAATGCTTGTCGGACCAATATATGCTAATTTTTATTTAAAATTTAAATTTAATTTACTGTAATTATGATGAATTTTACATCATCATCATCATCATCATCATCATCATCATCATCATCATCATCATCATCATCATCAATGGATTGGATCTTGTAAAGGACCAATGAATCACTCACAGTTTTACTGTGCGACATACAACAAAATGAATTATTTGTACCACAAAATTATCCTATACTTTATCTTCAATTGTATTTTTTTTTCCAAGTTCAGGTTCTAGAATTCTCGTATTGTTTAAGAGTTTAATAAATAATTCCATATTAATCTTATTTTTACATATATTATTTAATTTTTTTCAAATTTTTTAGTAAATATATTTTTTGTTAGATTTACATCAATATTTTTAATGGGACAATTGATATTTTTTTTTATAAAAATATAACTAATATCAAATTATGTAATAGATATAATATTATATGTGAATGAATGAAAAAATTAGATAGATAAGTAATATAATTGTCCGTGATAAAAAAATATAAAATGATGAGTTATGAGTTAATTTAATTTTTTATGAAAAATTTAAAATTATAAATTAATAAAAATTATGATTTAAGAGATATTACATATATGATTTCAAGAAAAATGAAGTAAAAACAATTAAAACTTATTAATATGTATCATAATAATATTGAGAGTATAATAATTATTTTATTAATATTTTCTGAAAAGTTTAAAATTAAACCAAATAATATATAAGAAATTATTTTTTTAAAAATATCACTTAATATTAATTAAATAATTTTAAATACCTCTTAAAAATTCACATAGAAAATACTTCTTAAAAAATATAAATTCTTGCAAAAACTTATTTGTTGTGTATTCAATTAAAAATGGTCCCTCGTTTATTACAGCTCGAAGATGTACGAAAGTTCAACAGCTTTTGGAAGAGGCGGGCTGTGATTCTCCACATCCCAAGTTTGTTTTGGTAGAAGAAAATATCCTAGGAATAAGTTCTACATCCATTTTTATTTTGAACTA
The DNA here is from genome assembly GCA_020226215.1 of Sindora glabra. Taxonomy (NCBI): domain Eukaryota; kingdom Viridiplantae; phylum Streptophyta; class Magnoliopsida; order Fabales; family Fabaceae; genus Sindora; species Sindora glabra. Next base: position 53,087,851 of record CM035226.1, read on the forward strand.
ATTATATTCAACTATATTGAAATTTTAGTGTATTTACTTTATATTTCTCTTTTTTCATAAATATACATTTATTTTTTTCTTTGATAAGAGAGGTGTGTGTGAATTTAAAATTAATGAATAAAGGAGGTGGCTTTGTAATTTTTAAAACTAAAGAATGAAAATATAATTAGATTTAGCAGTAGAAGTCCTAAAAAATAGAAAATTATTGTGTTGTTTGATTGACAACTATTTGTTAAAATAGAAGAAGCAAAATTTTTTGAGGAGTTCTACTTCTCACAAATCATAAGAAGTTGTTTATCCATATATCTACTCAATAAAAAGAACTTCTGATGACATTTAAAGATGGAATTATAAAACTATTCTTGTTTAATTTAATTATTGAGCACAAAACACCTTGTGCAGAAGTATGTTCAAATTTTGGACTATACATTGATGCCATTTTTACAATGTTTGAAGACATTGATTGGGGGACTTTGAAATCCAGCTTGCAAATGGGTGGACTAATAATAACTCTGTGAATGCTTACTCACTTACTTATGAAGTTAAACTTTTTTACCATATTTTTATTTTTTTCATACTGTGCAGGTTTTATGAAACCAGAGGTGTCTTCTTTTGTTGATGATTTGAGGCACCAACAGCTTCCAATTTTTTGATAAATAGTTACCTTAAACTTTTGTGAATATTAATGCTTAGGGATAGCCAGCCTAATTAGAAATAGTAGCACAAACAACCACTTATACAGTAAAAGTGGCTCATTCTTAGTGGTACATAACATAGATAGTTTTTTGATACAATACTTATTGATGGGTGTAATGGCCAAATTGGTAATTATTTTGAGTTACTTAAACTAGCAATTTGAAACTCTTCTAAGATTTTACGTATTTTTTATGCGGTTAAATTACTCTAAATATTATTTTTGTTAACATGAATGTGAGATAAAATATATGTAGAATAGATATGTGTTATGAATAGGTTTTAACAGTGTTCTCTGCTTAAATTTGGCTTTAGTTAATCAAATAAGGAAGCAAATTTTGCCTTATGCCAATTCAAAAATATGCAGGATTGAATTTGCTTTTTAAATTGTTTGAACTCACTTGGAATTGCCTTAATTCGATTTGATTAGTTTATAGCAGATTGAGAATTCTAGGTGATCAATTGCAGATGGGCTTCAAATACAATTGATTAATGGCAATTAGTTGGTATTAGGTTTGTTAACCAGCCCAAACCAACCAATTCCCACCCTTAACAATGGCTCCACTTCGCATAAATAGCTGATAAGTTACCTAATAACTAATAAGTTATTTGATAGTTGATAAGTTAATTAATAACTGATAATTTATAACTAATAATTGATAACTGATAAATTATTTGATTATTTAAGAAGTATTATGCAAAATTAATTATTAAACTAATTAAAATTACAAAATGATGTAAATGGATATACTAATAGAAATAGATCTATAATAAAAATAATTGATATTTATTTAAAAATTAAATTATATTAATGCAATTAAGAAGTTTAAAATAAAAGTATAATATTTAATATTTAATTAATTATATTTTATAAACTTATATATTTACTTACATAATTTTTATTTTATTATTAATAAAATTATAATTATTTAAAATATATATATTATATTTATGATATTATTTATTTACATACATATTTTTATATATTTATAATTTAAAATTAGAATATAATTATGTTAAAATTAAGTTAATTATATTTTATGAAAAAAATTTACAATTATATTATAAAGAGCATGAATTATAAATTAATAAAAAAATAAAGATAGATTTAGAAAAAATTCGAAGTGGCAGTAGTTTATTAAACTAGAATTTTTTTTAATAAGTTATAATTTTATAAGTTAGCGCAAGAAACACTTCTAGAGGAAACTTATATATTTACAATATTATTTATTTATTTACATACATATTTTTATATATTTATAATTTAAAATTAGAATATAATTATGTTAAAATTAAGTTAATTATATTTTATGAAAAAAATTTACATTTATATTATAAAGAGCATGAATTGTAAATTAATAAAAAAATAAAAATAGATTTAGAAAAAATTTGAAGTAGTAGTAGTTTATTAAACTAGAGTTTTTTTTAATAAGTTATAATTTTATAAATTAGTATAAGAAATATCTCTAAAGGAAACTTATGACTTATTAACCAAACTAATAAGTTATAATTTAATTTATTTATTACGCGAAATGAAGTGAATATATAGCTAACAAAATTTGAGTATGTTTATCTTATCTAAAAAGCAGGAGATACTAAATTGAGTTCGATTGTATCTTTGTGCAATGTAAAGTCTAAAAAGACATTAACCTCAGCACTAGTAAGCTAGCAGTTTCCTTGGAGACATGTTGTCATTTTTCATTTTTTTCAATTTGGTTGGAAACATGTGTCATTTTTCTAATCATAAGAACTTAATGACTTGGTAAGAAAAGAGGGAAGAGAGGAAACATATACTAAGGTCATATTTATTTACTATTTTTATTATTTTAAAAAATATATAACAACTTAATTTTAAAAATTATATTCTCAAATGTGTAATTTAAAAATGAGAAAATAAAAATAACTTTTAGATATTTTTCTTAATTTATTAAATAAAATATTTTTTATTTATAATATTAATCATCTTATTTTTTTTATTTACCTTCAATAGAAAAATAACTTTTTAAGAATAGTTTCTAAAACTACAAAAATAAAAATATATCTATATACATCTTATGTCTTGTTGAAAATTGAAAAAATGAGATACAACTCAAAGAATTGTTTTACAATCATTTTTTTAGGGTTGACTTCATTTTACTTTAATAAAAATAATTTCAATTAATATTCAACTAAATTTTATTGTTCAAAAATTATATAAAAATAATAAATTTATTTGTAAATAAATTTTTTTATTTGGAACATATTGAGAAATGCATGCAGATTAATTAAAAAGTTAATCTTATAATATTAGCTCTTTCATTAACACAATGGTAGGAAGAAAATAATTTTTCAATTTATAGTTATATATTATATATTAGTCCTGGTATTTTTTATCTTCTATTATGATAAGTGTTATCATAATGTACCATATGTTAATTTATCAATTTTTAATAAAATTTTAATTTATCATTTCTTCTTCACCTAAAAGATAAATTATGAATTAAAAAATATTTGTTATTGCAATATTAAATCAATTTTTTTAAAAAATTTAAATATAAATCGCTATCTATCATTAGGATTCATAACTATCTATTTATTTTATTCTTATAAAAATCTTCCCATATTACATTTATATTTTTTTCCTTTACTTTCAATCACTTCAAAACCATCATTTTATTTGAGATAAGAGTTTTCATCTTCATCTTTATCTTCAATATTTATAATTTCATAACTAGTTAATTATTTTATTCTTAAAAAAAAATTATTCTTAAAAAAAGTTTCTCAAATTATATTCAAGTTTTGTTTCTTTTCTCTTTCCATATTTAGTCACTTCAAAACCATCATGTTCTTTAATATAGGAGTTTTGATCTTCATTTTTAATATTTGTAAGTATTTTCTCTAACTAGTTTCAACTTTTTTTTAGTTGTTTGATTCAAAATTCCTATCATATAGTATTTTATGCCAACACATTATATTTGTGATGGTACAAAAGAACATTGGGTATTTATCGAAATTGCTTAATTATGAACAAATAGAGGAAAAATGCTAAATCTCAAGGTGAAACACCCATTTTAGAGTGTCATAATAGGCAAAAGTTGATCTCCATGAACTTTGGTACCCTTATACAAGATTGTATACTAATATGTAATGTAACATCTAGTTTGAGGACACATTCCTACTAGCAAAAAAGAAATTTAGATCCTTAACTATGAAATTCCAATAAAAAAATCAAGTGCTAGTTTCTGAATGTAAAATGACTAATAATCCTGAGGTGTTTGATTCTATTATTATTGCAATCAAGGGTTAGCCATCTAATGTAAATACATAATTAGTAAAAAGGAAGAAATGGTGTATAATTTTTCTATCAAATTAATCACATAAAATTTACCTGTGATAAGAAGAAGGCTTCTTCTATAGAAGAAGGTTCTAACAAATCCCAAAAAACAACTGAAAATGCTTTTTAGTAAGAATATGTAGTTAACCATGATGAAGCATGAAAAGATAACTTTATAGAGTCATTGATGATGAATTATGAGGTGGCACCCTTGAATAAGCCTTCACCCTCACCTACTTCATTATGTAATATTGTTAGACTTTGATAATAATTTTGGTTGTAAGGTGATGTTCTCCTCATTTACTTCACCATGTAGTATTGTTAAACATTGATGGTGATTTTACTTGTAGGATGATGTTTTAAAAGATAATGCATGCCAAGATTTTGTTGGATTTGAGGGCAGTTTGGAGAAAGTAATAAATAATGACACCGACATACAGATAATAAATGGAGCTATACAATAACATTAGGTTAGTATAATTAGCACTTTTAAATTTTATCATGTATATGTCTATAAGGTTGTAATCTCATTTACTTTCATATGTTCTTGTCTTTTATGTGTAGTTATTAGGATTGGACCATGTTAATTAACCTTCCACTAATAACTAAGTATGATACCTTTTTTAATAAAGCCTATAAAGGTAAAATGAAAGCAGGTGAACCTTCCTATGTTTTTTGGATGGTTAACCTACGGTTTACTTATCCTAACTCAATATCTACCTTATTCACCTAAGTGTATTAGGTGTCACCTATTCGAAACTAATCCTTTATTTACCCTTAAACTAAGTGGATAGATGGTTGATGCTTCCAAATTCAATTTATCTTTATAATATCAATAAACTTAGATTATTATGCTTTTTGTCGGCATCATTTGGCTCATAACTCCCTTCTTTTCATGTCATGTTGTGACCATATTTGTAACCTTTATTCAGAGAGTTTACTAGGAATCCTTTAACATTAGTGTGTGAATTCCATTTTAAAATGGCCATGTAGTGTCTTAATCTATAGAGTCAATTATAGATATAGGTTGACAATGTCTAACCTAGAAATATGGCTCATCAACCATTTTTTTCATTTCACATTGTAAACAATGTTTAGCTATAGTAATACCTTAATGATTTCCTTATAATTAGCAACTATCAAGGCCTACAAGTCATTCTCAATAATGAACTACAATGGCCTTCATTAGAGGCTTATTTAGCCTTGTAACATTTAATTAATCATTTTTGTGAATTCAATGTTTATAGCTTTCAATTCCTTTACTCACACACATGATTACATGCATTATTATATATGTTTATCTATGTATATATGGGTATACTTATACATATAGCCATTCTTTTGATAGCTCTAGTATGCTTCTATCAAGGATGAGGACTTCATGAAGGATATAATAATAGATAGTGACTAGTATGTAAATATATGTTGCCATTATATGATATTGGTCATATATTGCTACAATTAGTTGATGTGATGTAGGGACACATTATTCACACTATGAAGTATGACACATTATTCACACCTCATAAGTGTTAGAGGCTGGTAGCTCTTTAGTCAAAATGATGCGATGCATGCTTACCATTTTTGACAAATATATTAACTTTCTCATTAAACCTATGTGGCACTCTTGGAATAAATAACAGTACTCATAAGTGCATAAGCTATAATCAAATATTGCCAAGGTACCTATATATACTGAACTACAAAATCGTCCTACACAAGGAGCCTCTAAGCACAATGGGCCTAAAAGGGACAAATTTGAATTAAAAGAAAGATACTCCATTCGTTTTGTATATGCTTCATTCTATAATTTTAAATATGTAGGGAATGACTATAAGTTAATACACTCTAGTCTTTAACTCAATGTCGAGACACCCTTTTGGGCTTTCTTGGCATTCTAACTTTTTAAAGAATATTTTGAACAAAAACCTACCTAACATAATTAGATATGCTTTTCTTAAATCTTCATAAGCCTTTTTCACCATTTTCTGAGTGTTAAATTAGCATCAAAACATGCTAATATAAAGATAAAAATATAATAGATGTAAATGCAGACTTTTAAAACCTTTTTAGATTATCTAATTGTGCTAAGATTATCAAAATATTCTTAAACATGGGAAAATTGAAAAAAAATAGTACATAAGTTAGATTGATCCTAAATTTTAGCCACATGACCTCTAAACATGCTCATTTTTTTTATCAAGTCTTGTTTAAAATTAAGTACATTTGCTTATTAGATTATTATAATTGTTAGTTTATGACATTCTTCCCCATTTCAAATGTCAATGTCTTTATTGACACCTTAATCTGACACAACTTCATAAATAATCTACTTACTCTCTTGAAATTTTATGTTAGTCTTCACCTTACTCCTTTAAGTTACTACATCAACCACTCATGCTTATTTATTTGAGTGCTATAAATGTTCCTTATCTCAATTTAGGTTATCATCTCTGCAACATTGGTATCTTCTTCTTAGCCAAATGCATCCTTTACAAATTCCTTAAAGGGCTACCTCTATAGACTCCTTTCAAAGCATTCTAACACCTTTAGTGCTACTTTCCTACCACCTTTCTCAATGTTCATATCTCTATAACTTATCCAATAGGTAATTGTCTTAATAATTTTATGCTTTTTACCTTCGCAAGTTGTATAAATACCACTTTTATAGTAAAAGTGTTTGCTAACTTTATAACTCATGAGCAATGATTAATATTTTGAACCTCCTACTAACAAATATCTTACATTTAAGGTCCCATTGTATTGGTGTAAGAGCTAAGGCTTATGCTTGATCTACATAAAGGCTTTCTAACTTTACTCACAAGACTGCTTGGGTTTTGCTAATTCATAATATTTTCTAATGCCACTTTCATACTTCATTAGATCATTTGATTCTCTCTAAATCGACACTTTCTAACATCTTATCGACTACCATAACCCACTTTTAAAGTTAATACTCTCCAGCATCATGGTCTTCATGACCTCTTCCTATCTCAAGTGACATCTAACAATGTATAGACTCTCATAATCTTAACTTGAGTGCATCTTTTAATAACTTCCATAAGTATATCCTTTAATGACTCACTTACATCAATGATTTGATAAGATTAAGCATAGAGTCTTTTCACACTCTAGCTTAAGTTTCATTTTGCTTATGTACAAGCAAACGTGAATTTATAATCATTATTATAAAATCTTTTAACCCTATGACTATGTAGTATTAGTCTACTACCAGTAACCCAAGTCATTATTACCACTCTATAAAATAATTATATATCATAGCCTACTATATTGAAGAATCTTATTGGAGATTACGCATTTCCTATCAAACTTACAAATTATGCATATTACATTGATTCCTCTAAATCTCCATTTTGCCCACCAGCTATGCTTCTTCAAGTAATACAAATGATCTTTCTAGATTACCCTGATACAATTTGGACTACTTCCTCTGAATCGATTCGTTTTGCCTTCCAATTATGCTTTTTTTAGCAATACTTTTTCAAGTAACACAAATGATCCTTTTGAATTGTCTTAACACAATTTTGGATTCCTTCTTCTAGAGCAACTTATTTTGCCCTTTGGTTATGCTCCTCTAAGCACCATAGCTGATCCTTTTAAACTATTTTGACATGATTTTGGACTCCTTTCTCTAGAGTAATCCACTCATGTCTCACAACTGTGGCCATATATTTCTACAAGACCAAAGTTGTACCCTTTAGCTCTGTTGATCCTTTTAGAAATGGTTAAGCCATCTAGTAAGATTAAGGTTTCTCCCTCTGGATAAGCCATCAATTCACTCATTTCTCTAAATGGTGGATTACATCCATAGATGCCATTACTATAAATAAATGCATAACCAACATTTAGCACACATAAACAAGCTCTAAGCCATGAATGCTTACATTTGATGCACCAATCCATGGCTACTTGTATGCATTATCCTCCTGCACACTAGCTTCTTGGGCTGATATAATCTTTTACATCCTCTAATTAAGTTTTTGGCAATAATTCCTATGAGTTTGAGAATAATTACTTCACATATTCCTCATATAGCATGGAACAAGCAATATGTAAACTAATTGTAGCCTACTCAATTTTAGCTCTCTAGTGCAAACCAAGCTCTACTATCAAAATGCCATAGGTTGATAGTTCTTTAGCTAAAATTATGTGGCATATACTTACTACTCTTAGCAAACATACTAACTTTTCCATTAAACCTACACAACACTCATGGAATAGGTAATGAAACTCATAAATCCACAAGCCATAATTAAATCTTATCGAAGCACTTATGCATATCAAATTACAAGATCAACCTATATAAAAAGCCTTTAGTCACAACATGCTTAAAAAAGACACATTTAAATAAGGAAAGAGACATTTCATTTGATTGGTATATGTCTTATTCCATAATTTTAAATGTGTAGGGGATGACTATAAGTTAACTTGATTCTTTAACTCAATGCCAAAGCACCTTTGTGAGCCTTCCTAACATTTCACTCCTTTAAAAGTATTTTGAACAAAAACTCACTTGATACAAGTAGGAATTTTTTTTAAATCATCATAAGCCCTTTTCATAATGCTTTGAGATCTAATTAGCACCAAAACATACCAAGATGAAGATAAAAATATAAAAATTATAAATATAGACTTTTTAAAACCCTTCAAATTCTCCAATCATGCTAAAATTATTAAAATATCCTTAAACTTAAGAAACTCAAGGAAAATAGTACACAAGTCAAATTAATCCTAAATTTTAGTTACAAGACCTTTACAATATGCTTGATTTTGTCACCAAGTCTTATTTAAAACTGAACATGATTGCCTATCAAACTGTTATAACACCAATTTATGACATTAAGCCCACCATTATGTAATGTAAGACATGTAATAACACTTAGTCTTTGTGTATAGTGCAAATATTGAACATCTTCATTTATATTTGACATATTAATACTATTTAGAGTGTGTTTGCCACTAATCCATGCCATACAAGTGATTCATTTGCTAAACTATTGATTTCTTATGTAAAAGGTCATTTTTGTCATTTAGGCCTAAACATATGAGGTTGAACCTATTATCATATTTACTGAGTGCACTGACTAAGCCACTTATTTAAATTGCCTTAATGCATTCATATTTCACCCATAAAATATGAAACTATATACCACATACATGTATGAAGGAATATATAACCACCATCTACACATCACATTTTGAGTATTGCCTACAATTATTAAGGTTTAAGTTCAAATAGGAATGGGTTCGTATATAGAAATTTGGCCTATGCACCAAAGGTGGTTAGTAATTATAACCTCCATTAATTATCTAACCTAAAACCTTTTTTTATACTTGTAATGTATAAATTAACCACGTTTACCAATCTACTAAGTGTTCTCACAGATTTTACAATTTATGAATTTTACACTAAAGTAATAATGGGCCCAAGTTCTTACTTTAAAAATAAAAGCTTTTGTACTTTGTCATTCAACACAAAATGCAATTCAAAGGTCATGTGGTTTAACTAAGGATCAGGAGGGAATCAATAAAGGAAATTAGAGTAAAAGTAAATAAATATTTCATGAACTTGTTATTTTGATTGGTTCAAGCAAGAAAGGAAATGAAACTTCCTTATTTCATTTTATTAATTGTGGGTATGAAAGATAATTAAATTTTATAATTATTAATAATTTTAATATTGGTAAATAAAATATTATTATTTTATTTTTATTATTATTATTATATTATAAATCTAATTACTCTTAATATTATATCATTATTAGTATTTGATTTGTTATTTTGTTAATATTATTATTTTTATACCATTTTAATCCTTTATAATTAATATTATTATAAATATAATTACTTATTATTTTAGTGCTAGATAATAATTAATATTTTATTTTATTTCAATTTATACTTTATGAATGAATTTATTATTTTTTGTTTGTGGTTTTTTATGAATGAATTTTATCATTTTATTATTAACTGCTTTATTATCTTTATGATTATAATTATTATTATTGTATTATTCTTTGGTTATTAATTTTACCATCACTATTATTTTTGCTTTCCCTATTTATGTATTAGATTTCATGTTTATTCACTATAAAAAAATTGTTAGAAAAGATTGACAAAATTTTAGGGTAGATGCTTGCTCTATGAATTTTGCCCTAATAGGGCATGAACATAATAGGAAAATTTATCTCGTAAGGTAAGATATGGGGCAAATATTTAACCCAAAATAGATTTGGGATATAAAGTAATGTTAATGTAATTTGCCTTGCAGAACTTCGTATATTTAATATTTCAATTTTATTCATATAAAGGATACATGTATATCTTATATATAGATTTTTTAATAATTTAATTATTTAAAATACTTTTTAAAAAGTTTATTTTTAATTTAATTATTTTATAGAAATTAAAAAATAAAATTGATAAAGAAAATAAAAAAGGTTATTATTAACTTAATTATCACAATTTATTATCTAAATTATATATATTTTTAAATCTATATAGTGAGATCATATTAAATATCATGTGTTACTTGTATTTGAATTTCAAATATATAAAATTTAAAATTTTTATTTATTTTTTCAATTTTATAAATTTCTTACAAGGCACCAATGCTTTATAAATCATGACGGTGATGTCCTAACTTGCCTTGTCTTGTAGGGTAGGGTAAATGACTAGGCAGTTTGAGGTAGATCTACCCTATTTAGCCCTATTGCCATCCTTAATAGTGGATTGTTGTAATTTTAAAAGCCATTTAGCAATAGTTTCAACCATTAGTAATGGTAATAATGGCAATTCCACAAATTGCCAAAAAAAAAAGTTGTTAGATCCTAAATAAACAGCAAATGAACTTAGGTGCTAAAATCCTAAATTTTGTAAATCATGGTGATTTGTAAAAGTCACTATATATTATATATAGATTTTTAGTAATTTAAATTTTTAAAATATTTTTTAATAATTTTATTTTTAATTTAATTATCTTATAGAAATTAAAAAAATAAAATTAATAAAGAAAATAAAAAAGAGATTATTATTACCCTAATTATTGTAATATGTTTATTAAATTATATATATTTTTAGATCTATATGGTGAGATTGTATTAAATATTATATATTACTTGTGTTTAAATTTTAAATATATAAAATTTAAAGTTTTTATTTTTTTTATTTTATGAATTTCCCTACGAGGTACTGGTGTCTCATGGATCACATGGTCAGTGCCTTAACTTGCCTTGTCTTATAGGACAGGGTAAATGACAGGGCAATTTAAAGCAAATCTACCCCCTCTTAGCTCCATTGCCATCCTTAATAGTGGATTGCGGTAGTTTTAGAGACCATTAATGGTAATTCCAACTGTTGATAATGGTAATAATGGTGATTCCATAAATTGCCAAAAAAATGTCATCAGATCCTAAATAACAACAATTAAACTTGGGTGTTAGAATCTTAAATTTTGTAAATCATAGTGATTTATAATTATTAATATTTTATTAAATTTTTTGAAAAAATTTTACGATGGCTCATAACTATTGTTATTTTAATTTTAAAATTTAAAAAAATTTAAATTTTTAGCTATTAAAATAATTTAAAATTTATTTTGTGATAGTTGAAAATTACCATTATACTTTCAATTTTTTTATAAAAAAATTGAAATTAACCTATTCTAAATTAATCTACAACAACAATAACCTTTAATTAATTTGCAATTTATTTAACTTATGTTCATTCTTGTATTCATAGCTATAGTTGGAAACAACTAAATAAAATTGATAATAGATTAATGATAACATATATATATCCAAATACAATAAAAGAAATAAAGAAAATCAAAATTACAATGTCTTGCTATGAGCACTAACATTGCTCCCTCTCAAAGATCTTCTTGCATGCATTAATGAATGTATGTTTTCCAAATCCTCCCTATAAATAATAAAAGCTTGTAGTTACCAAGTAAACAAGACTGGAAATTTGGATTAAATGCATACTTTAAACATAGTAAATAAATAGATTGATCTAATTGGATGTACATAAACAAACCATATGGTAGTAATTATCCTTTAATACCTTCCAAGCACAAGTCAAATCAAGCCACAGTCAAAGATTAACTGTCTTTAGTAATAATGCCTTTTTAAGACACACATGCTTGCCAATTTCAAATATATGTTTATGATTTTAAGGTAGCATTTTTGCATCTGTACCAATATATATACCTAGCTCACCCATGTTACTATCACACTGCAAACATAAATAGTTCTATTACAAACAACTCTACTGATTAAAAATTTAAGGTGAAAGATAAGTAGAATATTGACCAAACTTATATTTATATTAAGAAAGAAAAACTAGATTAAACCCAAAATTTAGTTATTAGTTTTCACTATTCAAACATACAATTTGCAAATATGTAACTAACTTCTATTTTTCTAGTGGTTATAGGTTTCCAAAAAATAATCATGTTATTGTTTCATATTTGTTTGAATTTTCTTTGTGAAGATATATATAATGACCTAAAAAGGATAAAGTATATCATAGAGTTTATGTTATTATTATAATTTATGAAATATAACCTAAATTGTATTTTTAAAAGTATATCATAAATTATATTTCTAAAATTTTGAGGATGATAATTAATTCATGAATATAACATGTAGGAAAATGTGAACTCAAGGCTATTGAAGAGATATGGATGAAAAGATACACTAATTTAAAGATTACTAAAAACAAACAACATTAGCAAAGTAGTCTAAATCATACTAGTTTCTTAAAGTTGATAAGATAGCATTAGGTCAAATTGTCTATGAAGTCAAGGGGCAAGATAGCAATTCAAATATGAGGCTAAGGCACAATTCTAAGATCATAGGTTGTAGCTAAAGATACATCAAAGGCCAAATTCACCAACAGCATAACAAAAAGTTAGGAACTAAATAGATTTTCTATAGAAGCACGTACATTAATTATTGTCATCATCAAACACCAAAAAATATTATCAAAGTTAGGAACTATACCTATTAGATTTTCAATACATAAAAATCCATGAATTCACATATCCATATTTTTAAAAGAGAGAAAAAGAGAGGAATACAAATGTTACTTAGGAAAACTTAAGTTAAATTGATGATGTTAACTAATTTGCTCCTTTCATTAAATTAGAAATAAAAAGCAAAACTATTTAACCAATTAAATGAGTTTGAAAAATCAAAACTTAATTTCATTATAGCAAAAATAACTTAAAGTAGATAGGAAATAAGAAATAAATTTATAGATTAAATTTGTAATGGTAAGCCAAGTAGCTTTTAACAAATGATATGCAAGCTTAGTTGTTCTTATTCTACAAACATGCCTAAAAGTATATTACTACCATATATAGAAGAAATTTTAAATAACATCGACATATATGCCACTAAATTAAAAAAGCATATAAAGTATATTAGAAACAAACATACTAATAAAATACTCTTTTTATCACATTAACAACTTTTATTTTCCACCAAATCCAAGAGAAGGCTAGTCATACTTAAAAAAATAACTTTTTATCTAAAACTAATCCATAAATAAAAAATCGCTATAATAGTAGATAGCTAGTTATTTGAAAATTTTTCTTCTGACTTTTGAGTTATTTGACTCCTTTTTATCTCTTGAAGTTTAGAGCTAACCTAATTTCTACCTTTTTCTTTTTAGCTTTTGATCATTATGTCATGGTTTTCATCTCAATTGAGTTGTTTATACAATATATCTAACCATAATAAGAAATTTATTCATATAGTTTTAGTTTACTCGATGTTAACGAGAAGTAATCCATCATCTATTAAGTTAATTTCCAACTTATTAGATAAGTTATTATTAAAAAGACAAGAATGTCATCCCAAACCATCATCTAATGACTACTAATAACAAAAGCATATTAAAATGGAAAAAGTCAAAATAAGAAAATTCATTATACTATCAAGCATATTTTAATAAATCTAACAAAAGGACATAATGTGTTAACAATAGTTGATAGCTAATTATCAACTACGAGTTGAATTCCTAGCAATTTAAAAGCCAAGGTCTAATAAGATTTCATTTTGATTATTATCTATCTTAACTATTGACCAATATGACTAATTTATAAATTCATTGTGATTGACCAACCATATTCTAGAATAGTTTATTGAATTTTTACTATATTCTAAAATTTAAATTGAAAATAATCCTTTTATTGCAACATTATAACTTATCATGCATAACAACATACTTTAACTCCAAAGTAATGCATTGGAAACCTTGAATTAACAAATAATTTTTTTATAGATATAAAGAGTTTGATAACAACATCTTTCAAAATAGTTAAATAGCCATATAAAATTCATGGTTTTAGATTCTAAATATTCCTTATATTAATAACAACAATTAAGGATAATGCTCATCGTATATATTTTTTACAAGATAACCTTAAGTAGATAACTTTTTTTGAACTTTGAAGTAATAATGTTAGTTTATTAGTACTACAATTTTTATGTAATTTAATCAAAACATTTTAGAAATTATAGCCATATATCAACCAATAAACCCTATCTTATTTTGAATGATATATTTCTATGTAACATATTCATATTCAGTAACTTTCTTTTTAATACTAGTTAAATCTATTTTCTACCTAAAGTTATTCCAAGGATTTCATTATGTATTAGGAAATTTAAAAGTGAAATTGAATAAGTGTCGTCAAGTTTTATTTGTTTCTTACATATAAAAGTAAACTTATTAATATGAAAATTAATTTCTTATATTGTTATAGTGTTAGGTGGCCAAATAGCCATATTATAGATAAGAAGCAGTATGATGATGTTCATATTTATATAGAGCTTTCTAGTTAGAGTTAACTTTAAATAACTCCCTCTAACTATGGTATTATTAGATTTTACCCCTTCGAACTATAAAAACTTGAATTTTACCCCTATAATTATATAAAACTTGAATTTTACCTTCATCGTTATCAAGTTAACAAAATTTATTAGGAAAACTGCCACTATTGTACTTCATTTACCAGTAGTTAAAAATTGTCGCTATATTTATTATTTTTAAAATTTTTTTTAACTTAATTGCTAAAGATGATGACATCGATTTGTAACAACTGCTAAATGTTATAGAACTGCTACTAAATGTTACAGCCGTTAACTTGAATTTTATAATGGTGTGGATAAAATTTAAATTTTATATAGTTTCAAAGGCTAAAATATAAGTTCCCATAGTTCAAGGATGTAAAATCTAATAATCTCATAGTTAAAAAGGATTAGTTGTAGTTTTCCGTTCTAGTTATATCCTAGAAAAAAGTTAATAATTAACTAAGAGGAATTGGAGAAATTTCATTATTCAATCTAAGGCTTAACAAATAACAAACTACCTATACATGTATTCAAAGTCATTACTTGCAATAAAAATTTACTAGCTCATGACAAATAATTTAAAAATAGATTGATATGTTTCATTAAAATCCAAATTTGCATTGTCATTAAAAATGAAAATTGTCCAAAGGGGAAGCAAAATTTATCATTTCCATTGGAAACTTTTAATAACAAATGATTGTTTTTAGCATAGCTTATAAGTATACAATAGATGGCAAAGTGTACCTTACAATGTATAATTGTTGATAAACTTCAATTTTGAGTGTAAAAGTTAACTAGACTTTCACAACATTTACAAATAGAAAAATAGAGGTGGTTCTCTAGGACCTTTGTTTCACTTGCAAGAACATCTACATCCATACTAAAGAAAACCTTAAAACTTAGTATAATTTGAAATATTAAAACATAATTTAAACTACTAATTAATTGACTTATACATGATTTTAGGAAGATATTTGATACTATTGTCTACTTAAGCATTGTTTCTTATATAACTTAAATATTTTAGCAAACACTTAGTGTATGTAAGTGATTGCTTCCATTTGGGTGCCCAAAATGTCAATTCATCGAGAGGATTGCCTCTTACTTCCTAGTTTTTTCTTGTGAGTTTCAACTTTTTGGACTATGATAATTGAACTAAAAGTATAAAGCCAAATTGTATGTAAATGGACAAAAGAAAAAAAAAAGCATTTATAACTAAATTCATATGAAAACTAAAGAAGTGATCCTAATCATAAAAAAAGAATTAACTTAACAAATTGATTTAGTTGATTGAAAAGAGCATTTATGACTTAATTGATGTAAGCTTTAAAGCTTCAAATTAGAGATATAAATAATAACTCTCTAAGAAATTTAGGAAGCCTAGATCATGAACTTTAGAGTATTTATATCTTTAGAGCATCATAAGTTTTGAAGATCTAATTAAGGATTTGGTTCAAAGGTTAAGAGATCACTTGAAAGGAATTTGTTTCAATTTTAAGAGAAAATAATTTTTAAGGCATACAATTTTGCATAATTATAATATATATATATATATATTTTAAAATATATCTCACTTAACGATCATTGAATAAGAAATCATCACTAATTACTTGAAATATTTACTATGCATACTAACCTTCCTTAATTTCTAAATCCTTAATGATGGTTAGACCAAGCACTGCAATAAAATCATCAATAAATAGGTATTTTTTGTAGTGATTATTATTAAACATTATAATTTTTAATTATTATTTAGTTTTTTAATTATCTTTATTGACTTAATTATAAGTCTATTATTTATTATTTTTTATTACTACCATTAATATCGATATAGTACATATTTTTTCAATATTATTTTTACTATCATTATTATTATTATTAATTATTAGGGTAAAATACACTATCCTCTTATGTAATTTGACTTAATTATACAAACCACATTTTAATTTTAAATCCTATGTTGACCCTTTATAAAGCGTAAAGCACATTTCACAAAAATCTTTTTTAATTAATGATGCTTAACAATATCTAGTCAAAGAATGTGGTGTTATTTTGACTAAAATATACTTGAATTATCCTTCTAAACATATTTGAAAGCGAACTTGAAGATAAGAAAATCCTTCTTTGGTGTGCTAAAGCTAGGAAGAAGTTTGCAAAGGTTTCAATCAAAATTAATTAAGCCATCCTTTTTTCCTTTTTCTATCAAAATTTCTTGTCCTTTTTTCACCGATGGTGCATTTTCTACATAAATAGGGGAAAAAAAAAGAATACATGGTTTGCAAACTTGCAATAAATTTGAAGAAGATTAAGAAAAAAAAACTTAACTAATAGAATGACATTAAAGCAGAAAATCTTAAGTATAATATATTTGCCTTTCTTTTATACAAGGATGCATTTGAAAATTTTGGATATTTAGCATATTTAATATCAACAATTAGCTTAATTTAGAGTGAAAAAAATAAATAATAATATGTTATAAGTATACAAATATGAATCAAAACTTTAAAAAATATGAAAAATTAAGGAAATATAATACTCCAAGGCTAATAACATTAACAATTAACCTAAACAAGGCAAAGAAAGAAAAAGAATAAAGTAATGGTACAACCTCACATTTGACCATTATTGTTGTGATTAAGCCATTGATAAAGATAATCTCAATGCATAAAATTAGTGCTATTGCCACATATACGTGGAGACTTGAGTGAATTCTCAATGTCAATAAGGTTTAAGCATATCTAGCCCATAACCCCTTCCTCCTCATCAAATAGAGCAAATATTTTTCACAAATTAATCAAATTTTACATTTTAAACTAGTTGAGAAAAACTCCTTTCACCAAATAGTGAAAATCATAGAACTTTAAACACTATCGAATAGAGAAAATTTGACAAAAATAATTAAGTTGAAGCCTTGTTAGTGTAAATTATGGATGATAGCAAACATAAATCTTCCCAATTATTGATCCATGAATCCCTAATTGCCTCCCAAATAAAGAAAACTCGAATTAGTTCTCAATTAACCAAACACATACAAAGGATTTAAAATGTTTAATTTATTTAACTTAATTAAAAACTTTAATTTATCTGTATATTTTTTAAAATGAAAATTTTGAGATTGAAAACTTGAATAATTACGCAATAACTCAATTTGTTTAGATATATAATTTGTCTACAAATATATTGTGACCAATATACATGGATATAGCTCATAAAATCTTATTAGAATTATAAATTGTCATTGTATAACTAATTAAACTAATGTGTCTAGAATTTGTTTTTGTGTAAGTAATAAATATAAAATATTTTTCATCATGGGATATATGGTATTGCTTGCTAAAAATTACTTCACCTAAAAGCATCTACCTATAAAACCACAAGTTTTTTTTATGCATATTAAATTGATATTTTAACTATATTTTCCTTAAGTATGTTTTCTACATTCTAATTTGTAGACTTTTAGTTAGGACATGAATTGTCCTGCTATATAAGACCATTATATCAATTGGAAATTCATGTAATTGCCAAACCTACTTAGTTGCACCCTTGCACTTATAGTTAACTTGTCATATAGTAAAGCTTAAATATGAATTAATAAGATTACTTCTAGTAAATATTCTAAAACTTATTTTTTAACATTATTACATGTAACACGGACTAAACAAATAATTATAACTATAATACTACTACTAATAAGGCTTATCTCTATCCATATACATCATTAAAAACAGTTAGTATTGTCATATTCCTTTATTACTTAGGTTGACTTATTAGTTCTAAATATATGTTTTATACAAAAAAATAAATATCCAATTGTATACCAATTGAAAATCTCACCCTCAAACCCCAAACTACATACAAAAAGAATAGCACGACATGCAACTACATAAGTTGTTTCAAAAAAATTGTTCCTTGTGTATTACACATTCACAAAAATTGCCAAAGTGAGGAAACATTTCAAAAAATTTATTGTTCACCTTCTCTTATACCTTAAAAGGTGATGAGGGTAAAATTCTCACACTAATTGGCCTTTATTACTATAATGATCTCATCTTTCTTAATATTATAATCCCTTATTACAATGTCCAATGCTAACCACACCTATTTACAACTACCTTTAGGTTACATATACATATACAAATAATATTACCATTTTATTGAAAACTTTTAAAATGTAGTGGAGCACAATGGCCATCGCTATACAAATAAAAAATAATTAATATTCACCACCATCTTGTAGTCCCTCCATACGGAGGTCAATCCTATCTACCCTTTATGCATACCTTATAGTCATAGTTGAAAAAAAAAAACTAGTAGAAAATAATGATCAAATCATTTATCATGTGAAATGTATACTACATGGTAATGTATGTCTATTAGTTTTATTATTAAAGTTTAGCCATGGATGTTCGTTGTAATTGTTAAAATTATGTTATAAAAGCTGTTGATAATATGGTCTTTAAAATACATCTAATATTGAAAATAATGTCATTGCTCACTAGTTATCTTACTTGGTTATGCCATTTAGTATGATGGCAAGCTAAGTGGCCACATTTGGTAGGTACAATCATATTGTGTTATGGATTCAAGTATCCTTTTAGAAGCCTTTTTATGAACTAAGCTTATGATAATAGATACAAGTAAATGGATCTATATTGACAAAGTGCAAAGATTAATGGGGTCATGTGAAAATTGTTAGCCTTAGATTTCATGTAATGAGTTTTGATAATGACAAATAGGTGTTGCAATAGCATTGTATGTCTTGTGCCAAATTGATATATTTTATAAGCTTTAATAGACATACTATGTTATAATTTATGCATATATATGATATAATGAATATGTTTGTTCTTGTATATGCATGATGATAACTAAGTATTTTCAATATAGCATTGCATGTTTTTGTACTAAAATGTTATAAAATCCTTAATAGACATGCTATAATATGGTTTATGCATATGCTTGATTATATGCTAAAAGAGCTATATTTTATACAAGCATTATTGAGCATGTGATTAATCAAGATATATGATATGATGATTATACATGTTCTTATACTAATTTATTTTATATGAGAATCATGCATCAATATCATGATATATTAGATTGGACTAACTATATGGTTTGCAAAGTTTATGAACTTGTATATAGGAAAGTCTAAGATGAAGAAGAGCGAGCATTGAAGCAAGAAAATAAAAGATCATATTATGCTCAACTCAAGAATAAGGAAGAAAGACAAGAAAGGAGATGTGATCCAAGCATTGAAGGATGAGAAGATTTGAAAGTTTGGAAGCATTAAGAAAAGCCAAGGAATTTGATTGGTATAGTCTTTTTATTTTAGGCTTAGACTTTCTTGTGAAATAGAGTATTTTATGATATAGAGCTCAAATATATTTTTCATAATCTTAACTTCATTAAAATGTTTTAAAAGATAGCCCATAATCACATTTTAATAAGATAGCCTATGAGGACATTTTAAAAACTAATGAGATATGAGGTTTTAATGTTTTCATTTTTTATCTCTGGTCATTCTTCTAATCATATCTCATAAAATACTTGTAATTTTATTTTCAAATATTTTTCATTTGAAAGTAGACTCAATTAGCTTTCCAATGATAGGTTATTTGCTTAAAACGGACTTAAAATGAAGAAGTTATAACCTTTTAAAGCTGAGTTTACGTTTTTATTTGAGTGAATCGATTCACCAATTGATTATCGATTCAGGCATCCAGTGAGCAAATCTAGATTACATGAATTAATTCACTAATCAATTCCATCCATCTAGAGAGCAAATCTAGAATGCATGAATCGATTCACCAATCAATTTAGGTATCAAGCGAGTTGAATATATGAATCGATTCACCAATCGACTCTGCACGTTCAAAGTCTAAATGAGGTTGAGTGAATCAATTAGCTAATCGATTCATCATGTAATTTTTTCAAACATGAATTGATTCACTAATCAATTCATCAAGCCTTTTTCAAATGTTCGAAGGAGCTTGAATCGATTCACCAATTGATTCACAAGGCGCCAACTGCTCTATAACAGCTAATAACGACTAGTTTTCATCCCTAACAACCCCAAATAGCTATAATACTCCATGGGCTTTATATATAAGCTAAGAAACACAAAATACAACAAAGAGAGAGCCTGAAATTCAATTAAAAATATCATTTTACATCCTTCTTCATCCAAATCATGATTTGAGCTCATCTTTGTGAAATTTTTTTATTCTAGGACTTCATTTGTTCTATCCACTCTTTAAAAAAGTTTTTATGAATTGATATTCTTCTTTTATCATTTTCTAATTGTAAAGGATGTGGTATCCCTTAGAAAAATTTAAAGAAGGTGAGGAATCCTTTGTAAGAGAGATTTTTGCTCAAGGAAGAGTAAGGAATTATAAGACTTCTTCAAGTGCCATTGAAACTTGAAGGGATAGTGGATTAACACAAGCGTGGAGAGCTTAGAGAGTGAATGCACACCTTGGTGAGGATATCCAAGGGAGGAACTACTATAAATTCTTGTGTTTGATCTTTCTACCCTATCTCTTTATAGTTTCTACACATTGCTCTATTTTGCTAATTATATACTCTATTTTTGCTATTACTAGTTGTTGAATGCATTGTGTTGTAAAGCTTATGTTATCATTTGAGTAATTGAATGGTTGAAAGATAAATACTCCCATATTGATCTTCATGCTTGAGTGATTGAATAATTGAAAATAAATCCATTTATGATTACTTATTTTTGCATAAGCTTCATGATTATTTTGTCTATGCATAGTCAATGAACTAGTTAAATGAATTATGCTTCAATATTGATCTTGTTAATTCAATAGTTGAAAAAGAACTCAATTTATGCATTGGTTTCTTGATTCTTATTTATGCATAATTGAATGAGTTGCTTTGTACAAGTGAATTGAATTATTATATCTTAAGTGCAAACATATTCATAAAGTTTCTTGGAAGTGTTTAAAGCAAAATTATTCTCATGGCTTCCCAAAATAAAAAACCTCTCAAAAAGAATTGCAAAAACAAGAAAAAATTTAAAAACACCCAATTCACCCCTTCTTGGGTGTGAGTTGCCAAGACCAAGAAAAATAACAAATCACTTCTAAGTCATGCTTCAAAAATTACACTTAAATTTGAATAAAACATATTTTAGCAATAGGATTGAAGTTAAATATGCCATCTTATTTATCATTTCAAGTATCATTTTGTGTTTCCCTTCATTCATCATTGTACCATGATCCAAACAAGGATAATTAACTTCTGCTCCATTATATTAATAAGAAGAAGGAACTAATGCATATTTCTATCATTAATAGGAATGTATATCTTATCCAGGATATTGATATTGTTTAACATGAATAGTATGTTGTAACCCTTCACAACATGCTCAACCATCAAAACTTAGTTTAACACCTAGTGTTACATTAGTAAAAAAATTATTTTATATCAAATATATGATTCTCCATATTAACTTATCTTGTTCCTTCCTTCATTAACTCTATTGATGCATAGTGGTTCATTTGATCACCAATTCATATACATGCATACCTTTACATCATGCATATATATATGAAAGCCAATTATCTTTGCAAAATGTGTATGTATTTCACCACATACATGCATTCATATGGTCTACTTCACTAAAGGTGTCCAAAAAAATAAGCAATCGATTAAAACTTATTTTATGAAGGTTAGGTTTTGGGTTTAGAAAGGCTGGTTAGAAGTTCCAAACTTTCAATTATTGTAAGCTTTTTTTACCCTTTCCTCTTAATTAGATTTATTTTTTTAATATTTCTCATTCTTTTCTCAATATTAATCTTTTTTTTATTATTTGTTTTTAACTATTATGAATTTTTTCAAGGTTGCATCTGGTTAAGTATGGTGTTGATGTGTTCTCCATGCTTACCAAGTAATTCAACCCGATTTACAAGTTTATTATTCTTAATGAATTTATGTAATTTTCCAATTTCTTATTTTTGTGTTCAAAATTCAATGAATGATCTTTTTAGAGTTATCAACTTCAACTGCTTGTCACCATTGTTTATCATTTCATATGATGATATCCTGTTTTACAAAACTTTCTATAAATGTAAATTATTTAATTATTTTGTTAAATGTGAATTTTTTTCACAAAAACTTAAAAGTTAAAATTTTTTTATTATAACTTTGAATGATGAAATATCAAGTTTTTTTTATATATTTATTGCCCTTAAAATCCATACAAAAAAAGTTACAAAATTTAATATAAAAAATTGCAAATTTATGTAATCTATGCAAAAACTTAATATAATAATTATGTAAAACCTGGACTTTACTCATTAACATAGCCAAATTTACGGATAAAACAATTAAGTGAATTAGGATGTTTAGTCCACTTTTTGGTACCAATTATCATTAACAATGATTAAAATGAAAAGATATGAATTATACATAAAAATGCTTTATAAAATGGGAAGTACAAATTACTATTATATTAAAATTTTCATATTAGTAAATTAGCTGAGTTATTATTCCTTGATTTGATTTTGATAAAAAAGTGATTTTTTATTAACAATATTGATATGTTATTGAAAATAAAGTGATCATATTCATTAATTCTCATATTTATGTCTATTTTTCATTCGTAAATAGTATGCACATGGTGTTTTTATCTTTGTATCCTTTATAATTTATTTTATTAAAGGAAAAAAGTGAACTTTCAAATGGATTTAGGAAATTGTAAAACTAGATAAATGCTTGACTTAGTTTATGGGTGCTTCCTTCTTTATATAGTTCCATTTAATTCATATATATTTTTAACTATTGTTTAATTTTATGGTTATTGTTTGGTGAAGCAAGTTCATATAGAAATATAGCTATTGATAATTATAGTAGATCCATAGCTATGTAAAGAAGTAGTTATTAGAAAATTCAAAAATATTTCAAATAGAATCATTCCCTCTTTTATTTTTGCTTTCCTTTTTTGCTACGTAATGCATTGCAAAATTTTATTTTTTAATGTTATACAAGGAATAATGTTATTTGTTAGTGCTTTTTTTTTTTGTTTAGGATGTAAGCATTAGTGAGATATGTTTTTTTATATATATGATAAATTTTTTTTACATTTTACTTAATGCTATATTAATTTGGATTGTATTAAATTTGTTTATATAAGTGTTAAAGCTAACGTTAGTAAAAAAAAATAGGAAATATGTATAGGGAATGGTAATGTTTATCAGTGTCTATTTTTATTTTTTTAGGATGTAAATATTGGTGAAATATGGAAAATATAGCCATCAAAATGGTGCCTTGGTTTAACAATAGGCATATTAACTCTTTTTTGTAAAGAAGATGCTTTTTTTTATAATTATAAGTAAGGTCATGTAGTATGCTTACATAGGATGACTAGAAGGAACCACTTGAATGATCATATTGTTTATTTGTGCTAAATTGTAAGATCACATAAATGCTTCTATGAGTAGACAACATAGTTCTTTTAGGTTAACTATTTTTTGGTGCCAAATTATCAATATTACAATAAGTTGTATTTAATTTTATATAGTTCATTTTACATTTAGATTATCTAGTTTCCTATTTTTTTATAAAAATAAATGCCCAATTTTAATTAAGGCCTAATGCTAATAATTAAATTTATCAAAATATAAAAATTACACGTTATAACCTAGCTCGACCCAATTATACCTAATGGACTTGCTCTACCTTAAAAAAATCAAGTTTATAAAAGTTTTGGGTAGAAATGGACTTGTAAAATATAGCTTGAATGTTAATTAAGTGAGTTGATAAAGGCTCATGGATACCCTACTATTCATTACTTGGTTCGTTTATGTGTACATTTATATGTCTAACTCATAATAATCTCTTACATGTTAGGCATTTTAAAGCATAATGTAATAGCATAATATCATACAAGATAATATTAATCAAAGGCATACTCATACTCACTCGTGCTTAATCAATCAAACAAATAAGCAATGATTATCAATGCACTTATTCAACTACTAATGTTAACATAAACACATTAATGTAGTAGTCCACATTAATTACACCTCGTAATGACCATATAACTTGGCAAGTTTCAGATTTGTTCATCCATTACAATTATTCTTATGTAGTTTATACTTACTGACATTGACAAAATTAATGTTTTAGACTCACTAAGAAGCTTGGTGGGATATATTAATTCATTATCTATATATTATTGCACTCTTCATGGGTCATCTTCACTCTAGCATTGTCAATTCTTGTAAATAATAGATTTAATTGCCATCTTTTCCACTATAGTTTACTACTATATCCTAATCAAGCTAGCTAGGGAATAACTAAATATAATATCAAGGTTTATATTAATAACTTTTCATAGACCTTTGTGAACGAATATAAGAAAAACATCTTATACTAAGTGATATGACAAGTATCACATGTTAGTCATGCAATGTGCTAAATCTACAATTAGATTGTTATTATTATATTAGTAGCTCTTTGCATTCACAACATATGTTAATCATTATTATGGAAACCCATCTTATATAAAGGTGCTGGTTAAAGCATCTACCTATAAAATTTATTGGACACTAATATATAAGCAACTACTTTAATCTCAAGCTAAGTCAATTTCATGCACTTTGTTGGATAGAAGTCAACTTGGAAACTTTTTAGGAGTAATGCCCTTTATTCCACTTCCTATGACAAAAAGGTTATGCAATGTGCTAGATCTACAGGTAAATTATTAGTATAATTGTTCCTTCCCTTAACAATTTCCTTGAAAAGAAATTTCTTAGCAATATGTTTAACACTTTTTCCTAGCATATGATATGCCATTATCTCTTTCCCGATAAGTCTCTCCATGAAGGTGTCCAATCGTTAATATCTTGTAATTTTCATGCAGTGAAACTTTTAATGTGTTTAAATTAATGAATTTTTTTTGACAAAACATAATACAAATACAAATTACAGATTTCATATAAACATAATATAAGCATAAACCACAAACTTCACATAAACATACTATAAGTGTAAATTATATGTACCTTATCTTTGACTCAGTGCTCTTCACAAGTTTCTAATTACCATTACACATTCTCTTATTTGAACCATGTGATGCCCTATCTTCTTTCATGCCTAAATCTTCTATAGAAATTGTAAAGCATTGATTCATATTTGTCATGGTTTTTATATAAGTAGTCTTCATGATGGTTTCAAGTTGTTACCCCAATCTTATGTAGATGGCATTCATCTTGTCCACCTTCTGCACTTGCTTGTTAAATTGTAAGTCACTCTAGAAGGCTATAGTTGTGTGCTCTAAGACTTTTACACTATCAGTAAGTATATGCAAAAATAACAAGTTAGTGGATTATCTATACTAATATAATCTTCAAATAAACATTGTATTATATAAGAAAACTAACTTTATCCATATTGGTAGGTAACTATTAAATATGGGCTTCTTTAAGTTATTATCCATCTTAAAGTTGTGTTCTCTCCTATTGAATAAGGTCTGAGTGGAAGGTTGTACTCATTGGCAAGCTTAATTAGCAAGTTTATAATTGTTAGACTTGTACCTAACTTATATACCCTTCCAAGAAATGAGCACAACATATAGTAAATTATATGTGCCCCATTATGATTGGCTACAAATACCTCTCTTAGTGTTTAAGTTATTTGAAGTTCGTTGGATAATACCCCATCCTATCTTATACATCTATGTTGTAAACTTACACCTTGCCCAAAAGTGCAACCTAGCTTATTTTCTTTAACTATTGTACTTACTTCCTTGTTTTCCACTACCTAAAAGACTAGATAAACTAGCCTATAGCATGCCAAATAGACATATGAATCTCGATTTCGTTTAGTTTATAAAGGTTAGTCAATGTAAATGACCTTGTTTCTTGTTTGATTATTTTATATATTTGGATTGAGTATATTACTTATTCTAATGACTCGATAAGTTCATTAAAAATTCCTAATATCACTAGCATATTCTTTTATTAATAATTAAAGTATAATAAATAATTAATGCTTTAATATGTAATTAGTAAGTCACATGCTTTCTTAAAGAAAGCTAAATTGCAATCATAATCCCTAAAGCATTTATATATGGTACAAATCTCTTTATTTTTCATTTTCAGTTGTTTAATATAATTAGTCCTAGCCAAGTCACTATCATATGTTAGATCCCTCCCCATTGTGAGTGTTCTCAAGTAAAGGTAACTTAAAAGTTGGTAAACCATTTCAATCTATCTAATGGCAATACAAGATACGTGTCACCCATCAATAGCTATCATATTCCTTCTCACTATTACATTCTATTTGTAGGTTACTTAGTTCATTAAATGTTGGCAAATATGGTGTAGGAGACTCATGATAACCTTTCCATAACACCTCTAATAATCATAGTATAATTGTGATATTGCATATTATTACATTTTTAATAATATTATCATAATAATGATATTAGTATTTTTATGTTATGTTATTGTTATGATTAAAAAATAAATATTTATTTGACCAATAAATTTAATAAAATTAAGTTAAAAGTTCAATATGAAAATATATTGATAATTGAATTAATTATTACTCAAAATTTTAAATCAAATTCATCTAAATTCTTTGTGTTGTTTCTTTAATTTCAATTTTCAAGGACTATATTTATAATTATATTGAATCTTCATAAAATAAGATTTTACATAAAGGTTTGTAATTCAAGCATTGTTTCTATGATTTATGATTTGAATGTTAAATAGAATACATATAATACAATGTACCATATGATAAATAAGATACTAATTTAATTTTACTTTTATTAACCTATTTAACTACAATTCATATTTTTTTGTCTTAGCATTTATAACTCCCAAATTATGCATTTTGTTTGATCACTTAATCTATACTACAATACATAAAAATAAGGGTTTATAATTTCTACCTATAGAGTAAGGAGTTGTTTAGTTTACATGAAAAATAATTTTGTATAAAAAATTAAACTTTTTAAAAAATAACTTCCTATGTGAACTTCATAAGAAATGCTTAAAATTATTTAGTTTATACTGAGAAAGTGATATTTACTAAGAAATAACTTCTTATATTTTTTTTAGTTCAACTTTGAACTCAATGATTGTTAGTTCCTTAATGTTATTATAATATAAATTAATAAAATTTAAATATTATTAATTAAATTTAATAAAAATAATTTTATCCTCATATTCATAAATAATATAAAAGATAGAACTTACCTAAAAAGAGGTAGGTAAGCAATTTCCTGCACTTTATAAGAAGTAAAACTTTTCAAGGAATTCTATTTCTTTCAATTTATTATATAGTGACTAATCAAATAACTCACTTCTTTTTTATTTCTTAAGAAATAAATTTTTTTATGCTATTACCATGAACCATATAACCTTTAATTACAGAAAGAATGGAATGGACTTGCTCTAATATTTATTTTTAAAATGATTGCATTTCACTTGCCTATATTTATCACTAATTTTTAAATTTCTCTTATAATAAGTAATATTAAATCATGATAACTCAAAATATTGATAAAATTTTAATTATTGATTATTATATTTTAATTGAATTAAATTATTATTAATTAGGAAATTTATATAATACCTTACTAAATAATTTCTTATCATATCATATTTTAACTAAATAAATACAATCTATTAAGTTAATAAGTCACAACTTTATTTTTAATATATATTTTTAACCAAAGCTTATAATTTGGAATGAATATCAAATTGGTATATATATATATATATATATATATATATATATATATATATATTGTGAGGCATCCAATATATATTTTAGTTATATTTTAAGATTCTTAAATTGAAATAATATGGATTAACCATTTGGAGGAAAAGTTGAAATACTAAGTAATGATTTCAAACAAATACTACTAGTTGTTGTAAAAGGTAGTAGAGTGATATAATTTATATGATAACTAATTTTTCTTATTTTTTAAAGATTTTTGTTAAATCTTTATATTGATTTAAAATATAAAGTCACTTATTAGAGTTGAGGGAGAAAGTTCAAATGGGATAAAATAATTTTCATAATAAATTTTAAGTATAAGGTAGTGGAAAAGCTAGAGAGCATAATAACACACAAACTAAGATTTTGGAAGATTTACTATTTAATGATTTTGAAAATCTAATCATATTAATTGTTAACACTTATTGATCTTTTTTACAAAAATATAATGATACTTCTTACATATGTGAAAGTACAATACTAGAACTCGGATGAGATATTATTGATTCTATCAATAAATACATTTTATCTTTATAACCTAGTGAATCAAGTTCATACATAGTAGTGCTAGCTTATGTAAAAAGGATGTTAGGATTGAATCTTCTATTAATTTGCACACACCAGAATATTTGAATATTTTTCAATCTTTGGTATCTCAAATCATGGATTAGTTTTAAAAGTTATTGTTCATGTGATGTTATTAAGAAATATTAATCAATTTCCAAGCCTTTGCAATAGCATTAAACTAATAATAATAAAAGGCTCTAACTAAGGTGATATGATTACTTACAATAATACTAAATTTTAAATGAATATTTTCCCATACAAAGGATGATAAGCACTTAACAGGGCATATAGTAGAAGAAGTCATCAAATGGTAAGCTTCGGCATCAAGTTCATTCGTAAACAATTGATACATGATTACTTGCATTTAGTATTTACTCAACAAACCTTCAGCTTGCACTTTACTAATTGATGGACTATACCTTTATGATAACATGAATAGCAAATATAGCATATAACTTGTTATTTTGGTGATTCATAGTGTGCTTTTTGGCTTTATGCATGAAGTGTATGTGAATCATGATGTCATTGTTAATTATAGGTTTAAAACAACTAGGAAATAATATAGCTGTCTTGTTAGCACCATTTGTTGAATATTTATACTTGACATGAGAAGATGGTGACTAAGTTCTTTAATGTAGACTGTTAGAGTTTTCTATTCAAGAATTTTATCTCATTTTACACAGTCCAATGATTTCTTAACTAAGGGCAACTTGTTTGGCTACAACATTAAATGGCATAGTGCACACCATTTGTGAAGTACTTATTTAGGCCTAATAAACACTAGGTAACAAAATGCTTAATGGCTTGAAAAAGTACAGGATTTGCTATTGAAAGCTTTAAAGCACTTCTTAAGCCTAGACCCATGTAATTTGAAAAAGTACAGGATTTGCTGTTGAAAGCTTTAAAGCACTTCTTAAGCCTAGACCTATGTAATTTGAAACACTTCATGAAGTATTTCATTTCTTCCAAACATTAGTAGGAGGTTTAAAACACCTTTCAAAATGCTTCCATTTACTCTATTTTATGTTCCAATTTTAAGGTTTCATTATAATTATGGTATGATCTAAATTGGCCTATAATATTTATTGTTTGTAGGTTATTACTAGAAAAAGGTCAACATCCAATTGTATTAAAAACCAACTACCATAAACAACATTGGTTATTGGTTAAAACTTAACATAGTTTTGAAATATGTCATTGATTTAAAAAAAATTAACTGACATCTAAAAATATATCAACATCCAAATATTTTCTTTTTAATCTTCTAGAGAGTTCATGAATATTGTGCAAGATAGCTTTCTTCCATTAGAAAAGGGCTATTGACTTTAAGGATGTAAACTATTATATTTTGCTTTATGTTATGACTTGCCAAGTCATGAATAGCATGAAACTCATTGCTAGTTTCCATAAGTCTAATCTAAATCTTAAAATTGGTATAGTAAAGAAAGATTTTGAGAAAATAGTTAAATTATATGCACATAAAAATATTTATAAGCTATGATTTGAATGAAAGTTTACGTACAAGGCTAGAAGTAGCTAGTCACATTATTTACAACTATATCTACTTTAACAAATAGGTTATCGAGAATTTACTCTGAATAGTCTGGTAAATGAAAGGGAGATCTTGTAGAAGTAGCTTGAAGGGAAGAAATAACTAAAAATGTGTTGAAGACTCAGTAAGTAAATAACTTACTTCCTTAAACAAACACACAAGGAGTGTATGATTATGTTTTTCCATTACTCTAATTCAGATTTATCATCACAAATTTATATAAGATAATAGTAGGCTATATTAAAGCAACACATATTATTCTTAATTTTAAACTTATTTCCTCCTACTTTCATTAGAAAAACTTTAATGCTCTCAAATAAAATACTATCATAATCACACATTATTAAATTAACATATTTTAAATTACCTATATCCATAAGTACTAACATTCATGACAATAAATAAATAAATTTTAATTTCAATTCTAAAGACATGACACTTTACCAAGGTTATTGGAAAGGTCATGAGACGTGCTTCATATTTTGTATTTATTTTTGCAATTTAACTTATTTAATTATAATTTATCAAATTTTCTTGCTTACCATATTATATGTGCATTTTAAGGGAGTTCTGCCCTTATATATTGAGCAATGAGTGCCCTAAATAAGCCACAAATCTCTTATTAGGTTTCTTTTTTCCATTGTCTAATATTTTTAACTCTTGGATAAAAGATAGTTTCATTGGATTTGTGAAGCCCAATTCAATGCATATAAAAAATTAGAATTTTTTGCATTGATCATATTTTTAAAACCTATAACATTAATATTTTAAATGAGTAAAAAATTTAATATAGACAACATTAATTGAGAAATGTGTATATATATATATTCTATTTTATTAAGCTCTTCAATTATTAAAATTAAATATATTTTGGAAAATTTTTGTTAATAATTTAATTGTAGCTATTTTTAGTTGTTATATTTCAATTTTATAGATATTAATTAAAATTTTATCAAGACTTTATAACTTATGCACTAATTCACTATAATTTATCCCATTTATTGTATTTTTTGCGTATTAAATTTTATTTTCTATTGCTTACACATCAGTATCATAGTAAATAGCATAAATATAACATATTATATTTTTATAAAATAAAACTTAATTTAATAGATTATAATTTAATTTGTTTAAGCTTACTAAAATATGTATCTTATTTTACAAGCTATGGTTTATATGAAAATTAATGTACAATGCCATAGCTGATTTTTTTTTTTTTGTAATTATAAGAGTTATAATTCACTTAATACACATATAAGTCAAGGATTTGAACTTATGACATAAGTAGAGGTGTCAAAATGGGTTGAATTTAACAGGTTGACCTGAAATTAATATAATTTTACTTAATCTAGAATTAGGATTGGTACAAAAAATAATAATAATAGCTCGATTTAGTAAAGAACTAGAATTAATTAGCCTAACGTGATAAAGAATTAGGACTAGTAAGTTTTAGCTTATTAGCTTAGTAATAGTGATAAATAATAAATAATTAATTTATTATTATATATTTAATTTATATATATTAAAATATAATTTTATTTTTAATATATGTAATATTAAAATTATATATGTGAAAAATATTAAATAATTTTTAATATTAAAATTAATAAATTTATATATTTAATATTATCAAGATATATTATATAAGTTTATCAAAATAAATAATTATATTAAAAATTAGTACATTTATATTAAAATTTTAAATTATTTAAAAATTTTTAAAAAATAATTTTGATATTAATTTCAAATATATTGTTTACATATATATAATATAATAAATTATTATTTATTTTTATTATATATAAATTATTATAATTATTTTTATTAACATATTATTTATATGATTATTTATTTATATGTATTTAATAATATATAAACTATTAAATATATTTATTTTTATATATAATAATTTAGGCTTGACCAATATATATTATATTTATTTAATAATATATATTTATTTTATTAAATAAAATAAATATATAATATAAAATTTTTAATTAATATAAAATTTAAATTATTTTATTAAATGTATATATTATTAAATGCAAATTCACATATTTACTAGATTTTAATAATATGTATTTATTTTCATATATAATATATACACTTCATTAGCATAGATAATAAAATTTTAAGTGATAATAATAAAATATAATTATATTTAATAATAATAAATTTTAATTAATTTATAATATAAAATTAATAATAAAAAATAATTAATATAATAATATTAAAATACAATAAGTTATAAAATACGCTTCAATGCACTCGATAAATGTCGACCTGATATTAGAATTAAGATTAGATTGTAACAATCTAATTTGTACCCAGCCTAAGAATGGTCTAACATACAATTTTTGCTCATTAGATTTATTTGGTAGGGTTGGGTTAACCCATTTGACAGGTTTATACATGAGGGGAATAAAGTCCTTAAGACAGCAATAAGTATCATTATATTACTAGGATTGTTGATTAACATTATTCCTTTAATTTTAATAGGTACTTTCATTTATGTTTTATATACTAATATCATTAACAAATATTATTACATATAACATGATATATTTGATTCCTACATTTTATATCTATTTTAGATAAGACTAGCATTTCGTTGAATATGGTGTTATTTAAATACATATTATTATAATCCATATATTACTTCACAATCTAACCTTTTTTTATTTCTACTTTTTTCAACATTTTGTAGGATAATATCCTTCATTTACTTTTTTTTTCATATATACTATTATTGTTTACCACTTAAAGACTAGTATCACTAAGTGATATCTATGTAACCACTTAGAGGCTAATATCATTAAGTGATATCTATGTAATACTATCATATTTACTTTAAGGATTAATGTATTGTAAATAAACTAAAAATTTTAATATAAGTTATGCTAATCAAATTATACAATTACATTTAATTTTTCTATTTAAATGTCTAGATAGTAAAAATTATTTATTTATACGAAGATTTCAATATTTTATAAAGACATTTAAATTAAATATATACCAATAAGGACTTTATCAATATTCTATAACTCACATGTGCACAAATTCTATTTCATCATATACATCTTTTTATCCAGTGCCATTATTTACAACTTAGCTTATAATGTTAATCAACTATATGAAATTAATTCAAAATATTATCTTATCAAAGCATTTTAAATGCTAGACATCCAATTTAATTCAAGTATTGGATTATGTATTTCATTTTTTACTATTAGATCGAGTTACTATAAATTAATTTTTTTTATTTTAGAACATATAATTGTGAAATGAATGTTATATATTAAATTCTAATTTTCTAATATCAATAATAAATATAAGCTTATACCCTATGCAAAATATAGGCCAAGCTATGGTTAATTTATTCATAGTAACAAACATATATTATTGTAGGTGCATGGAATGTGCATTAAAATTAGTATAACATACCATATTATAATATATGATTGAGGTGTTCAGTTGAGAGATAAAATAAAACATTGATGAGATGCATAATTCAGGTGATGCGCCCCTACTGTAAGCCTCTATTGAAAGACATTGGTTTATCCCAAAACCATTACAAGATAAAAGTCCTACATCATGCGATCAAATCCATATGGACACATGGAGACTAACCTTTGCCACATACTATCTTGTATATATAGAACTAGATAGGCAAATGTCCATGTTAGGGGAAATTAAAATGCATAAAAGATAAACTATTTCTACATCTAAAGTAGGGGACTTCAAAGGCGTGGACATTATAGGAGACAAAATAATTGTCATCTTATTTGATGAAAAATCAACAAAGATAGAGGTTATAATTAGGAATGTTAGACGTGACTTTTATCGAGAAAGGTCTTGTATGCCTAAATCCTAACTCATTAATCTAGTCCATAATGTAAGTTAAGTTTACCATAACTTTTTTAATTTAATCAATTTTTGCTAGTAGCTTGACAAGGGCGAGGGATGGTAACATTATATGTTAATAAGTATTTAAAAGATTAAACAAATCTTAGTTTATCACATACAGTTAAAGATATTGTTATTTCACTGGATATGAACTCATAAGTTAATATAGTGTGAGCATCAAGGTTTGCACTACATATTATTCCATTTGATATACGCATATATAAAACATCCTTTTGGACTACTCCAATATCATCATTAAAGTTTCGAAGGATGGCTAGACTTTGCATACTCTATTTGACAACCACTCCTAAACTATAAAGAAAATCAAGTAGGGATATAATAACTAATTTACAAAATTGTATTCAGGAATATGCATGCTTTGTCCATAACCAAGGCCTTCAAACAAAGGATACTTGCCTTACTAAGTATTGTGATGAGAATGAAAATGTGTTATTAGTTAAGATATTCCATGGAAGGGTGATGTATGTATTAGTAACTAGTTTGTAATGATATTTTCAACTTAAGGATTTTTCATATACTTAGGGATGTATGTTTTTCTAGACTATATTCCTTTTTAAATTCTTTCTCTTGAAAATTAGTTATGATTATTTGGGGGGTATACTATTCTAGTAGTGTGCTGCATAATTTATCAATACTTTTTATAAAATGCAAATTCAAAAATTAGTTATTCAATATGATAGTTAATAGATATATTTCATATATGATAATGTACAAGGTTCAATACGAGTATCACATGTCTTATGAATGGCACACTCTAAATGACACATTTGATAGTATATGATGAAATGCATCGTCATCCTTCAACTACAAATATTGTACATTAAATGTAATAGGAACTATTGTCTTAGTGAATTCATTAATTGAATTAGTTTATCTATATTTTATTTATTGATTATTAATAAAAATATATGAAAATTAAATATAATTCTATTTAAATTTTATTATAATTTTTTCGTATCAATTTATTTAAAAGTATTATATTTATAATTCAAAAACCTATAACATTGAGTAATATAGATATAAAATGATATATTTTATTTTATTATAAAATATTATAAAGAAATTATTCATTTGAATCAATAGAATTATTTGGACACTCATTATAATTTCAACTCTTATATTACTTTATCTATCATATATTATCCCTTTTGCTTTTCTAGGTTTTTCCTTATTATTATTTGATAAAATAATTATTATTATTTGTTGAAATACTTATAGTAATAGTTATTATTTATGCTAATAACTACTTATTTTATTGTAAAATAGCATAAATATGTTATTGACCTTAGATTAAGTAAATTATTTAACTATATATATATATATATATATATATATATATATATATATATATATATATATATATATATATATATATATTACATTTTAACTCTTATATGATGTTATTATTCATATATTATTTATTTTTTTCATTCATGTTATAAGAATAATAGGGAATGAGTTATTAAGCCATATGAAATAAAAAATTATATAATATGTATTTATATACTTTAATTGAATTGAATATTTAATGTATTCTAAATATTTTATATAAAAGCATAATATAATTAAAATTACATATGCACTGTCAAAAGAAATTAACATATGTATCTTGTAAATAATAAATAATATTAAGAATTTATTGTAATATAAAATTTAAAGAAATAAAAAATGAAAATTACATGAAAGAAAAAAAATAAAATAAATATTTAAATAGTAACCTTGAACACCCACAAAAAGCCTTCATTCTAATTTCTTTATTTAAATGAAGTAAATTTAAAAATCATAATAAATAAAGAGAAATTAAGTAAATAAATTAATACTGTTTACTTGTTAAAAGATTCAAACATGAAATCAATAAAAAAATCAAGCAAATTTTCTTAAAGATGGAAATCGATATTAAAATGCATAAATAGACATAATTAACCAAAATTTGGGTCAGAATTAAGGTTATAATACTTTAACATGTGAAAAATCACAATTAAAATCATTAATTAAATAATAAGTAGATAAATAGATAATAGAATATAGAATGCTCCCAACATAAAAATATTTATGTATTGAAAAGAAATTGAGTCAACTAAACTAAATGATAGAAATTTAGTTGCTTTATAATCAATGAATACTCTATTAAAAATAAAATGCCAAAATATATAAATTGTTTAAACCAGAAGGTAGTCTACATAAAATATATGAAATTCAATTTATCAAAAAATTTATATATACTATGTAAGAAATTTTTTTAAGTGAAAAGATATATCAAAACAATTAGATGATGACTATGATATGATAATTGCATCAATTAGATTGATAAGTAGATAAATAAATAACAAAATACATGATGCTCCTAACATAAAAATATTTATGTATTGAAAAGAAATTGAATTAACTAAACTATATGATAGAAATTTAGTTCCTTTATAATCAATGAATACTCTATTAAAATAAAATTCCAAAATATATAAATTGTTTAAACCAAAAGGTAGTCTATATAAAATATATAAAATTCAATTTACCAAAAAACCTATATATACTATGTAAGAAAATTTTTTAAGTAAAAAGATATATCAAAACAATTAGATGATGACTATGATATGATAGTTACATCAATTAATGTACTAAAGTTTATATGCAAAAGATTGACATCCGTATATATGGTAAATAAATTAATAGTTGCATTTCTCTTTGTAATTTAAAAATTACCTTCCCAATGGTAATAAAATATAAGTTAATGAAGTAGGAGTGATCCCACCTAAATATAGGAAAAACTGGCTTCCATATTTATTATTGCTGCTTCCAAATAGGATTGTATATTAAATAACGAATATTTTTACCATCAATAAAGGGATCCCATTGAAAATAAAGGCATAATAATAATACTACTCATTATGTTCTTCCATCTATAATTTATGGAGATAAAACTTTCAGTCCATCATATGTAAATCGATGTTATACAGGAGAATAGGGAAATGAAGAAGTATTGATATGATAAAATAAATAAAACCCTTATGAAGCAAGAAGTCAATATTGAATTGGATAGTAATTTTATTACAATAAACCTTTATCATTATTAGTAATAGTTATACTAAGCGCCGATTAATAGTTATGAATATAAAGTAGAAAATTACTTTTGATGATAAGATGTCTGTTTAAAAAAATATTCATTTACTAGAATAAAATAATTATTAATCTAAAATAATTGTATACACATAATTTAATAAATATTTTTATATTTTTATACCACATTTATTCATGTAAAACAATTTCAAAATTTTAAACCAAGTGTTTTTAAGTTTATTATTGAATTTTTTTATAAATTAATTTATTTACTAACATACATATTAAGCAACTATTGCTTTAATATGCTATATCAAATATATGTTACTATTTCTTATATAATTGAATTAATAAACCTATCAATCATCAAAATCATATTAGGTGCAGGGTTTAAAATATCAATTCAACTTTTTGAACTTTACTTGTTTCATTAGGAGAGATTCTAGTGCACTAATTATATTGGTATATCATTACTTTTAACCGTTAAATTTCATTTATTTGTATAATATTGCAAACTTATGCTTATGTGAATGAAATATTATAATGATTTCACCTCAATTTGAATTAATTATCATGTACTTAGGTTGAACACAATGAGATGATATCTTAATGTAACTACAATCATGAAGTGTTCAACTTGCTTAAATCTTAAAAATAAAATTAATTTGTTAGTTGTCACGAAGGTGTATTGAGTTATCTCCCTAATATACTTTAACAACAAGCTTGGTGCAATTGGAGTAATAAAAATGATTTCATATTATTAATACTGATTCTAAACACGGATGTTTACTGTAATTGTAAGAGAGGTTGCTAAGTCATTATCCTATAAGCTAATGGAATTATGTGTACAACAAATTCACATATATATGTATATATATGTACAAACATTTATATACATATATAATTGGTGTAGCAGAGGCTACATGATTCCAAATTGTTTAAAATTTTTTAGTACATAATATCGAAATTTAATTAGTAAGATCTTACAGTTATTCATAAGTCTAATTTATTAATTTATTAAGTAAATGGATGTTGATTCTTAATGTATAATTAAGGCACTATCCTAGCCATCATCCAAATATATCATATACATCATAATTTCACTTATCCTGCTTGTATATATATGTTCTTATATAAATATATAATAAATATGTTATTTTTTTTAGATTTAAATCTAACTTGGAAATTTAAAATTACATAACTAAATATGTTATTTTTATTTCATAAATGTATTTACATAAATATGTTATAAAATTTGGGTAAAATTATGAAAGTTGATTGAATAACTAACTATAATAGCATAAATTGCTAACTTTGTAAGCATTGATACTTTACACTGTCACTGTTAAGGTATTTATTCCAATTAAGAACAATATGAACTTTTAGGATTACATCTTAGAATTACGTAAATAAATCAACTTATAAAGAGCAAGTTGATTTCCTAACAAAATACTAAAATAATAATATCTTAAAATTGGAGCATATTTATTTATATATTGATAATCTCAAATTATTATTTATTTATATAATATTGTTATTAAATATAGATTTATTTATGTATACATATTTTAATATCTACATTATAAAACCTAACTTAAATGAAAAGTTTCACTTGTTTATTTGTATATTTTTACAATGTAGTATAGATACACACAAATATATTGCACTAATGGAATTTACTTTTTGCAAAATGTATGAAGTCTTCCAAAGGAAACAAGAATTCATATAAGCTTAAATAGAAAGAAAATATCATAGGAATGCATTTCAACTTAATAGTAATCAATCCTTAAATTAAGAATGGTTAATTATTATTATGAGGAAAAATAAGTTAAACAACAAGTTAAATAGAAATAAGACTTTACATTTCATAGGAGTAATATCGACTCATTTAGACAATCATTACATAAGATCCATCCCTTTTAAGGGAAGGGCTTAAATAATTGTGATATTGATTTGTATTAAATACACCATTTAGCCATTTAATTCCAAGAATAAATCACATATTGCATAGCAAACAATCTAGAAAGGATAAGTTGTAGTAAATAAGAAAGTAGTAGCCCTTTGATCTTTTTTATATTGGTAATCTTGCACTTGGATATCTAAGGTAGAAAGCAATGTTACCTTTAGTATGAAAGTAGGAAAAACATTAATATTCATGTTTTGCCATCACAAGCACAATTGATATAACACTCATAAACTTATATATATGTGGTTGACAATTTCATGAGCATTACAACTTTCATCTATTATGCTTTAGATCTTTAAGTGTGCATCGGAATTCTACAGTGTATTAGGATACACAATTTATATTGCATGCAATAAGAAGTAGGATCATAATCTGCTCCAATGCAACCAATATGGATTTCATGCATTATAAAAGTACTTTTAGGTGACAACACTTTCTAGCATATGAGAAAATTTAGGGAATACAATTATATTTTTTTATAAATTATTATATAAAAATATTGTTGAAATTAATACTTTAATTATATATTTCAATCGGCTGTTTACAAATATCTTGCACTTAATTTATTTACAATCCATAGAGATTGAATATTACTCAAATTGTTTTTATTAATATATGTAACTAAATATTTATATTATAATAACGTTATTTTTCTCATATAATATACATGAATATGTAATGATAAAATTCAAAAATATATAAATCAAAATCATAAAAGGTCAATTTTAGATGAAGCTCATTTGATACTATATGACATAACCTTGTATTGAGATTACCCTACAAGGTGCATTGGTTATATATATATATATATATATCTCAATGCATTTGATAGTGTTCCATTCATATTATTAATAATCAGTTTGCTTAACCTCATTCACTTTTAATCCCCTGTAACATATAATGGCCTAGTAAGGTCTTAAACATAAATAATATGTTCATGCTGAGACTTCATAATTTACATATTAATATAGTTTTTGTATTAATAGTATGAGAGCTAGTACATTGTTGTATTAAAAAATAATATAATGTCATTTTAATCCATTGGAAGCAAGTATAAGATGTGAGGTAATATGATGATATTGCATGTAAATATGAAATTATGTCTTATCTTAGTCAAACGAGTTACCAAAGTTACCATATTTATGATACTGTATATAATATAACATTAAGGATATGCGCGTGAGATTTAAACCCCGATTCACTGTACCTAACAAAATAAGATATCAAATAATATATATGCGATTGCCTAAATTGATTAAATATCCAAAAAATGTTATGGATTATCTTTTTCATTCTCATTCATCTAAAGCATGTGATGATCACATTTAGAAATAGCATTGCAATTCAGCATTTTCTTACTTGAGCTAGTCAATTAACAAATGAAGGTAAAAGTTTTTAACCTCAAAATTGCTTACTTGTTTGATCAAGTTTATGTTCATGCATAATTGACATAAAAAACATGCATGCTAGCTAAATTCAACAAATAATGAATGGCACAACAGGCTATGTCCTCTTTTGCCAAATAAGAGGAATTCTCTAATATTTTATAAACCCAATAGTACCATTCGCAAATTTTTTTCCCTTGCAACTTCACATGCACTACTATTTTATTATGGATATGCTCATGCTTTAATCAAATCTTTGGCACATTGAGTATGTGACATATTTGATGAAGCCATCACTAGAAGCACATAATCAATGTACAAAATGACATACTAGAGAATAAACCTTCCATTTCAGTTGTTGTTTGATTTTTTATGTAGAATGACAAAAATAAAATGAAAACCACTACACGACTTTATATAATTAACATTTAGGTTGAGGTTGGACTAAATATTATCACTCATAGCTTGCCTAATGAAATGAATTGCATTCATGTGAGGTTTCAATTACATAAATTGCATAACATAATAAGTTATTGCCATAATTAAGGAAGGCCTAACTAAAAATTGCAGTTACCTTGAATGACTTAATTTACATAGATGGATTCTATATGCAAAGTGTTTGTTATTGTATTGTCTAGTGTATTACTTGAGTAACTTGAAATAATAGCAAATTTTTCCTTCCAATTTAAACATATATAAAGATAGATTACTCATGCACTAAATATGTAAAGCTAACTTTTCAACCTATATGATGGATGGATATCT
Source organism: Sindora glabra (assembly GCA_020226215.1). NCBI lineage: Eukaryota > Viridiplantae > Streptophyta > Magnoliopsida > Fabales > Fabaceae > Sindora > Sindora glabra. The sequence goes on from CM035226.1 coordinate 53,129,720, forward strand.
ATATTTTTATTCAATAAAAAATAAGAATAATAATTACACAATAAAAAATTATAAAGGACTTAAAATATAGTTTATCATATTTATTTTGTAATTATAAATTTAAATTTACAAGTATCAAGTTTTTAAAATGTAATATAAAAGTTAGAAAATATGATATGGGTTAAGTAATTTGACTAAATTAAAATTTTAACTTATTTAAAATATTATTGTAATAAAAAATTTTAAAATGCATTCATATTATTTAGTGATATTGATATTTAAGTTGTAATAAAAAGTATTAAATAAGAAAATATAAAAAAATAATAAAGTAGATAAAAAGAATAAAAACAATTTTTAATATATTAAAAATTATATTTATTTAATTTAAAATTTTAATACTTAAAAATTGATATAAAGAAAATATTAATAAATTTAAATAAAAAATTTTCATTTTAGTTTACTTGTATTTTTATTTAAAAGTAAAATATTTAATTATATAACTCAATTAGTACTTTCTACATTAAAATTTTAAGTATTTTAAAACATTTTTGTAATAAAATTTAATATTTCATATTATATATATCTACACATACCCACACATATGCATCATTTAGGGTATATTTGGATGGAGGTGAAAATAGAGGGGGGAGTAATTAGGGGTAAAAGGAAATGGAGGAGAAAATAATTTACCTTGTGGTGTTTGGAATGAATGAAAATAGGAGGGGAAGTAAATAGGAGTGAAATAAATTTTCTTTATTTGGAATGGGTGAAAATAAGGGATGAGGAAATGTGAATGAGTAAAATGACTAAAATATTCTTTTGTTATGTTATGTTGAGGTAATTATAATATTATTTAATACAATTAAATAAAGAATAATTTACAAATATAGAAAATTATGTTAAATTTTTTTCTTATTACTAAAATATTTATATTTATAATTTTAAATTTCATATAATTAATAAATTTTAAAAAATTTACACTATAATTTCAAAAAACTCTTATGGTGAGGTGGTAAAATATGTTCTTAATAAAATTAAATAATAAATAATTTACAGATAAAATAATTTATGTTAAATTTTTATCTTATTACTTACATATTTATATTTATAATTCTAAATTTCATATAATTAATTCATTTTAAAAAATTAATACTATAATTTCTTTTTAAAGTGCACCTTTAGGTCAAATCTCATTCTATCTTAAAAAAAGTATATATGCAAATTTTCTGCAAATTATTATGTATTTTGTGAGACGTTTAATTGGGAAAATTAGATATTAAATTGTGAGAAACGTAAATTTTGACAGGTTATGTGGTTGGGGGATGCAGCGAAGATTAACATAAATGCAACTTATTACAAGTTGACACAGATCCATTGGCATACACCTTCAGAGTACACAATAAATGGACAAAGGTTCTTAATTTGCCTTATTAATTTAATTTCATTTTTCCTTAATTAATTTTACTGCTGAGATAAAATGCCATGAAAATTCTTAAATCACTAGAATTACCTATAAATATAATTTTCTTTATTATTCCAATATTTTAAGTCTCTACTTAAGTGGGTATATCCAAATTGTAATTTCAGGTATGCCATGGAACTGCATGCAGTTCATAAGCCCAAATTGAACTAGACCCGAGCAGAGGACAACTGGAACCAGTGCCGCAGTTCGTTAAGGTGCAGATCGGCAACAACAAGCTCGTCTCCCCACTGAACGGTAGCTCTTCTCTTCGGCGGCAGCTCTCCTTGGCGAAACCACCGTAAAGCAGAGGATAGCAGACAGAAGAGCTCCAACTCCTCGGAAATGGTGGATCGGTACTTGCGGCCACCTTCGATGCATCTTCCTCCAGCTCATGTCGGACAGAGCAGCGGTGGACAGAGACAATCCCAGGTAAGGCGCGACGCAGCTACTTGGAGAAGAAAAAGGAAGGCTGAGCTCGGGAATGAAGAAAAATGTCCCAATTTCACCCATTTTCTCTCCATTTTTAGGGCGTAAATCAATTCACTGGAGCCCATAACTTTTCACAAATTCCGATTACCTCCCCTCACAATTTCACCTCGCGCCAAATGGGCATAAAAATGCATTCCACCCTATTTTCACCACATCAGTTCCCCCCCCATTTCGTCCGTTCCAAACAGACTGTTAGTGATGTTAGCATATAAATTGTAGATAATAAAAATAGACAAAAAAATGAAATTTAACAAATAAAAAGAATAGAAATAATAAGTGAGTTATCAATTAATTAAAAATTAAAATAAAATAAATAATTAAATAATTTAAAAAATAAATCCTCAATGTATTTAAAATAAAAATAATAAAAGAATAAAATATATTATATTATATCTATACTTCTTGATTATATTATATTAGCATACGGTTTATAAATAACATGAACTATATTATGATGAAGAAATAAAAGAAATTGTAGTGAAATAAATAAAAAGGAAATGATGTGGCTCTGAATTCGATATTAAGTGATATAAAAGTTAAAAATATAATATATAATTAAGTAAATTAATTATATTAGATATTTAATTTATTTAAAATATTTTTATAATAAAGATAAGATATATTATATTTTTTGTAGTACTTAGTGATATTAGCATATGAAATTTAAATTAGTTATATATAATTTAGTAATTTAGTTAAATTAGATATTTTGATTAATTTTAAATAATTTTATAACAAAAATGAAAAATATATATACCTTTTAATGATATTGGCATTTAATCATAACTAACATAAGTAATATAAAAAAGAGAAAAAGCATGCAATAAAGTAAATAAGAAAAAGTGTGTAATGTAATATAAGAGATAAAAATAGAATATATAGTTAAATAATTCAATTAAATTAAAATTTTAATTTATTTAAAATATTTTCATAATAAAAATAAAATATATCATGTTATATCATACTACTTAATATAATAATAGGAATGTGTATAAAAATATATAATAATATAAATATAAATGAAGTAGCATGTATATAAAGCAATAGAGAAAATAAGAAAATTGTACAAAATAAAATAAATAAATGCATGAATAGGAAAAGAAAAAGAAGAAGGGAGACCTTTTAGCAAAAAGATGAAAACTATAAAAATTGAAAATTTGACATTTATCTAGCTTTTTGGTAGAAACAAAATCTTGTTTTAATAGTATGATATTGATGATATTTATTTACCATAACATAATAAATGCTTAATATACATAAATTATTTTACTTTTTACATTGGATGGGAGCTATCGTAATGGAATACAATGGACACAAACAAGATTTTTAAGTGCATAAGATGACAGGACACTATAAAAGCATATAATTAGGCCTTCGGTCAATAAGGGATTAGGCCATCATTTATGGACATACCATGTAATTGAGTTTCTCGGCAAATCCTAAAAACATAACATTAAGAAAGGCCCAACTAATAGGGTTACCAAATATTGCAATCCCTTAATCCATATTTTTTTGTAAGGAGGGAGTGGGCTCAATGAAAAATAGAGGCGGTGGTAATTCATCGAGAAAATTAAAAGCCTAAAACTTTAGGATGTGTTTTCAGATCAATTGGTCCAAATTGTATCCAACTTGGTTGATATTGGAAAGATGGCTTAAAAATGCAAATTTCATATGTCATTTTCTTACATATTATTATAACTTTATTGCTCATCTATAATCTCTTTATTTATATACCTTTCAAATAAATGTCCTTTCTCATTTAAGGACTTTCACATTAATCCTTTTCTATTGTTTTGTATTATTTGTTATAAGGACTTTGCCATAACTAAACTAAAACAAGTATAAGCTTGCATATTGCCTCAACCATGACATTGATAAGGCTTTGTCGTACTCTGGATTCCATTCTTATGGTACTACCTATATTTCATTATTTACTTATGAATATCCTAAACATGTTAACCTAATTTTTACCAAAATTTCAAATGCATCAAAAATCTAATATTTGAAAATGCCCTTTGGACTTTTCAAGATTTTGTTCTTAGAGATATGGATTCCACATGTGCTTCATAGAGTAATAATAGAAGGTACTTATTTGAAAATCCACATAAAAAATGATAGATACACTAGGCCACATTGTCGATAATAATTTCAAAATTAGACACCTAACACAAGTGATGTAACCATTATTTTCTATTATTTTTAGTATAATAAAGAGCTAATTGCCCTGTTGCATAATCTTTTCATTTAATTTATCATAATCCCTATTCACAATGACACATTATTATATTAGAATTGAGAATAATAATATAGCTATTCGCTTTTCCTTAACTTTAGCATTATTAAATTGATCACAATAGCTTAAATGGACAAAACTAGTTTCTAATCATATTTTGCCAATTATCAATGATATATATAATATAATTGTAGGGAAGGGAATTATGCTTGCTAACATTAGTAACCAAAATTGCTCACCTAATTTTTCAAAGAAACTTACAATCCTATACCTTTTAGTACCAATATGCTATACATGTTATGCTAAGACATCTAGTGACTCATGGTCTAGAGGCTATTAAACCATGGATACATAATAGGAAGATTTCATACAAGAACTTTACACTTTTTCATTTCTAATTTTCCTAATGGCAGTAGGATTTCTTTCCTATCTTATACTAAAAACATGGTTATATTGCCTTTCTATACATGTGTGGGTGGTGTGATGTACATTTTATGAAATCGATATTATTTATAGAGGTGAATCAACAAATCAACAAAAAAGGTTAAGTTAACCTTCAATGCAAACATGACATAAAACTTAGACCATCCTACTAAGTATTGTATTTGATGCAATCCTTAAAATGACAATATGTGGCTAAATGATGAACCTTAATAGGAAAATGGAGATACTTTGACTTAAGTAAGTTCATAAGGAGTTAGCTTGTAAGTTATCTTTAAGCTTCATCTTAAAAACTTCCTTCCTCAAAATATGATGAATGATAAGCCTCTTCTCGAGCATACACCCCAATCAACTAACAAAAGTTACATTCCATACTTTTGTGACAATCGTATAACATCATCGAATCAATTAACGCTGTATTCCTAATATAAAGATAAAGTCCCATAATCATATTTCCTAATTCAAACATATGATAATGGCAACCACGAGTTCCACTACCTTTATTTGTTATAAGCTTTCATAGGTGAATGCGCTTCATTGGACTAGTGCTTTCCTTGCTCTACTAAACAAAGCAAATTATCTCTCTAATCTATCATCTATCTTTAATTAGGTGATGAGATGCATGCCTAGGTGTTTAATGTTAAATGCATAGTTGTTCATATAGGTGATGGAGAAATGAGAAGAATGGTAAGGAGGCCAACCATCTACAAGTTAGGTGTAATGTTGCCATGATATTCACAATTTTCATTCTTCAGTTGCACTACACAAGACCAAATTACTTAAAAGGCAACTACAAACCATCATATGATCACATGACAACTATAAATTCTAACATGATGGATCACACCAATCTATCCAATAGTGCTTAATTTTGCCACAAATTAAGATTAACATTTCTACAATCATTCTATATTAGTTGAATGATCTCAACTATGACAAGATTAATATAACAATAAGTAGTACTAGATAACAAGGTCCTTCCTAGCAGATGAATTCAGAAATAATTGAGGTTACTCATTGTCACTCACTTCAACCCCTTATTCATCTTTTTAATCATTATTTACCTTGTCTTGCTCCTCTGTTGGATGGCCATCGATCAAAACCATACATTATTCCTTTCCCTTTGTGGCTTTATTTGTCAACTTTCCAATTTGGATTGGGTTAGGAATATATTCGGCCCAAGGATCTAATTTAAATTACATATTTTATTATACTTAGTGTAAAATTTCTCCCTCCCTATACAATTTGTTTCCTAGCTCCCACTTATAGAGGATAATAAATCGTGTTCATAAACCTCATAATGTACGAATGCACCATCCCAAAATCTTCAAATTATAATTTCTTTTTGAATGACCAATAATTATTGACCTTCAGAGCTAAAACACACCTGAACTTGTTGTATCACATAACAAGAAAGTCACCATTGAAATTACTGCCAATATCACACGTGCGTCTTTACACTGATGCATCCCCCGTTCAATTTTATTGAATCAATGGGTGGAGCGGGTCGGTTCATATTGCCCGCCAACCTACCTCCGCCTGAAATCTTACCCTGATCTCCGGCACCCAGAACCCCTCCCGGTGCGCGACCATCACTCTCAGTCCGCTTCAGTCGCAGGGTCTGCTCCTTCTCGAAGACATCCGTGTCAATCAGCCAAATCAAGCGCTCCGGGTCTACAGCTGCTCCACGGTGCACGACAGCGTTCCTTGCCTCCCAGACCCGCCTAAGCAGAACCCCAACAAATAACAGCAGACGGCGGTGCAAGGATGCATCCCCTATAATAGTATATTATAGGTGATATACTGGCAATAGGTCAAATTTAAATGCTCGGAACGACCTTACAATCCGGCCAAAAGGAAACATGGATGGTGAAGAGAAACGGGTTAATATCATTAGGTGTCCCTACCGGGAGATTTGAATTTATTTCGACATCTCTGAAACCTAATTGATGATTCCATGAGCAAAAGGTTTAGGGCTAGCCAATGGAGCTTCCAATCATGGGAAAACTGTACAATATACTTCTTCAGCTGTCGCGAGAAGAAAAGCTGCGCCCGTTCAATGGTGGAGTAGATGCCAATAAGGACCCGTTAAAAAAAAGGTTCAATTCGAGTGGTTTGAAGCGGAAATTCAAAGACCTGCCTAATCTCTCCGATTATCTCTTCGGTGAGCTTAATAGCAGATTTGAACAGCTTTTTCGTGCTCTACGGGACGTATCTAAGAAAGGGTCTTGTGGTAATTCGAAATTGCATTCACATTTATGGACCATTATGGAAGAACTAATTGTGGTTTTGAGATGTTGTCTTGTAATTTTGACATTGCTAGATTCTGACTTTCGGCTGGAAAATTGCCGCTATATTCATCAGATATTGAGGACATTCACTTCCTTTGATGTTAGTAAGAGGAATGAGAAAATCCATGTAAAATTTGAGAAGTTTGTTTCAGGGAAATGTACTTTAACTGCTGGTACAGTCGCCTTGGAACTTCCTGATCTTTGCCGTCCATTCCTATGTACAGTGTTAGAGGTAATAACGATTTTCCTTAGTTCTGGTTTATGTAGAGAAAATGACATCTTCTGCGATTTGCAACTAACAATTTTCTAATCTTCGGGATATATGATGTGCAACTATATGTGATTACCATTTAATGTGTTTAGGTACTGCATCCTGCCAGAAGTGATTGTAGTGCATATTCACATTCTGGTTTCTTATACTAGTAAGATGAGTGCTTCTTGTTTAATGGGATAATTGAGCATTACGGTGGCTTACAAGAATATTGCATTTTATTGTTTCTCACTAAATGGGAAAAAGAAGGAAGGAAAGAGAAGTAACCATGGATTGAACTGACTTTAATTATATTTTCTGTATATTTCCCTCAGGTTTGAGTGTAAGAAAAATTCCTGACATAGGAGTACTGAAGTATGGCCAGGGATTTGCCCATCAGCCATTAGAATGAATTAGACTAGGTGATCGTAGGACTAGGTGGGAAGAAACATGGTTCAGGTTTGTGGAATGCTTTGGGAGGTGTACTTCTCCTTGGAAAAATGTCAATTTAAAATAGTGAATCTAGTTCAATTTGATGGAAATCCTTCCAGGATCTGGAAAGAAATTGGAGATTGAATAGGGTTTTGAATGCCGGCAAAGCTGCAGCTAAGGTAATTTAGGATAGGTGCAGGGGATAGATAGGGCTCAAGAAAATTTAGTTTGGGATGAATCCTTCTGTCTGAATGGATTTCTAAGTTAGTTTTAAGTTTCTCTAGAAATGCAGCCTAGTAATTTTGAATGAAACTAAGGAAATGTGAATTAAGTGGGAAGAAACAGGGTTCAAAGGTGTGGACATTAGGTTGAGGGAGGAGTTCACCTCCTTTGACTGATCTCAGTAAGTGAGTCTCGTTCAAATTTGATGGGATGGCCTCCTAGGATCTGGAAATAACCTGGAGACCAATTAGGAATTTTAATGCCTGTAAAAGTTGCAGCAGAGGTGTTTTCTTTTCAGAATGAAAAGGATAGTTCAAGGAGAGATGGACCAAGAATTTCACGTGGGAGAAGCCCACCTTCTTGAATGGATCTGAAAATTACTTCTGATTCTAGAATTGAAGGACTATAATTGAATGATCTGAAAGCAAACTAGAGAGTAGTTAGGTTATTGATACTTCATCATGTTCTGGATGAGAACTTGTGCTATGTGATATTACACTATCACTCATTCTGTATGATGTGGTGTACCATTCCACTGAGAATATGCCACATAATATGTATGCCTATATTTTAGGTGGGACTGCCATTACATAAGCAAAGTTTGCAATTATTCACTTGAAATTGTTGGAATAAATGGCTTGAGAAAATTATCTCAGCCTTGGTTCTTTATATAGCAAAATTACAATCAATACATTTTAATGCTAGAGAATAAAATTCCTAAAATTATGCCTAAATATTTCCTCATTTATCATAGTCAACTATACATATCAATTACATTTATTACTATTTAACACTCCCCCTCAAGCTGGAGCATATATATCATATGCACCAAGCTTGTTACATATGTAGCTTATTCCTGGGCCTCGGAGGAACTTTGTGAGCATATCAGCCAATTGGTCATTCGAGTTCACAAAATTTGTGATAATTTCCTTTGCAACAACTTTCTCTCTTACAAAGTGGCAGTCAATTTCAATATGTTTGGTTCTTTCATGAAAAACAGGATTAGAAGCAATATGCAATGCTGCTTGATTGTCACATATAAGCTCCATAGGAGCAGGTGTATAAAGTTTTAACTCATGTAACAATTGTTTTAACCATACGAGTTCACAAGTAGCTAATGCCATAGCTCGATACTCTGCTTCTGCACTTGATCTTGCCACTACACTTTGCTTCTTGCTTTTCCAAGAAATTAAATTTCCTCCAAAAAGAACACAATAACCTGAAGTAGAGCGACGATCATCTGAAGAACCTGCCCAATTAGCATCTGAGTAACCAACAATTCGTGTGTGCCCTTTATTCTCATACAACAAACCTTTGCCTGGATTTCCTTTTACATAGCGAAGAATTCGAACGACTGCATCCCAATGAATATCACATGGTGAGTTGAGAAATTGACTCACCACACTCACTGCAAATGAAATATCTGGTTGAGTGATTGTGAGATAATTTAATTTTCCAACAAGCCTGCGATATCTTCCCGGATCTGAGAACGGTTTACCCTGATTGGGTAATAGTCTAATATTTGGATCCATAGGAGTATCTATAGGTTTAGAGTTTATTAGTCCTGTCTCATCTAAAACATCAAGGGCATATTTGCGTTGAGAGATAGAAATGCCACAATGGGATTGAGCCACTTTAATGCCAAGAAAATACCGAAGTTTTCCCAAATCTTTTGTTTGAAAATGATGGAAAATATGTTGCTTGAGTCGATCTATACCAACCTGATCACTTCCTGTAATAACTATATCATCAACATAAACTATGAGATATATAGATTGAGAGGGAGATGAATGGTGATAAAAAACAGAATGATCTGCTTCACTTTGACACATGCCAAAATCTCGAATAACTTTAGTAAACCTCCCAAACCAAGCTCGAGGGGACTGCTTAAGACCATATAGAGATTTCTTCAAACGACAAACAAGACCAGGCTCCCCTTGAGCAACAAACCTCGGAGGTTGCTCCATATAGACTTCTTCTTCGAGGTCCCCATGTAAAAAGGCATTTTTGATATCCAGTTGATGTAGAGACCAATGATTAATGGCTGCAAGAGATAAAAACAAGCGAACAGAAGCAATTTTGGCAACAGGAGAAAAAGTATCACCATAGTCTAAGCCAAAAATTTGAGTATATCCTTTAGCAACCAATCTAGCTTTCAATCGGTCTATTTTTCCATCTGGGCCAACCTTGACAGTATACACCCAACGGCATCCAACAGTAGATTTGTTAGATGGTAAAGAAACCAGATCCCATGTGCCACTAACTTCTAATGCTGCCATCTCATCAAGCATCGCTTGGCGCCATCCTGGGTGAGAGAGCTTCCTGTATAGTTTTAGGAATAGAAACTGAGGACAAGGCAGAAACAAAAGCAGAATGGGGGGCAGATAAACGATGATAACTCAAAAAATTATAAATAGGATAAGGGTTACGAGTGGAACGAGTACCTTTACGAAGGGCAATAGGAAGATCAGCAGGTGGATCTGAGGTAGGAGATTCTTTGTGACCGGATCGTGAGCCAACAGGTGGATTATCATTATCAATTACTTGAGGTGCATCTGGACGAGGGCGTCGTTGATAAGTGATAAGAGGCCGATCTTGTGGTGAATTTGAAGGGATTGAATTAAGGACTGGTAGGGGCAAAACCTCAGATATGGAAATAGATTCTCCAGAAGAAGAAAAGAAATAAGAAGTTTCGAAAAAAGTAACATCAGCAGATATAAAATATTTCTTTAAATTTGGAGAATAACACCTGTACCCTTTTTGTAGTTTTGAGTAGCCCACAAAAACACATTTTATTGAACGAGCTGATAATTTATCTTTGCCTGGAGTAAGATCATGAACAAAACAAGTGGACCCAAAAACACGAGGAGAAAGCTTATACAAAGATTCATTAGGGTACACTAAAGAATAAGGAATTATATTTTCTAAAACAGATGAAGGCATGCGATTAATTAAATAACAAGCTGTTAAAATAGCATCACCCCAAAAATGAAATGGAACATTAGCATGTAATAATAGAGTCCGTGCAGTTTCAACTAAATGACGATTTTTTCTTTCAGCAACTCCATTTTGTTGTGGAGTGTGAGGACATGTTGATTGATGAATAATGCCTTGTGATAACATGAAAGAAGTAAAAGATGCAGAAAAATATTCACGAGCATTGTCACTACGAAGTATTTGTATATGTATTCCAAATTGGGTACGAATCTCAAAAACAAAGGATTTAAAAATTGAAAATAATTCAAAACGATCTTTCATCAAATATAACCAAGTACATCGAGAATAATCATCAATAAAAGTTACAAAATACCGAAAACCCAAAGTAGTACTGACACGACTAGGACCCCATACATCTGAATGAATCAAAGAAAATAAAGACTTAGCTCGACTAGTAGTTTTAAAAGAGAAAGAACTACGGACATGTTTACCGAGTTGGCATGACTCACAATCTAAAGACTTCAATTTTGAAAGATTTGGAACCATTCTCTGTAATTTTGAAAGACTCGGATGACCCAAACGGCAATGAATTAATTTTGGAGACTCTGCAGCAATACAAGTAATTGATGATGTTGGTTGAATGTAATATAGGCCTCTTGACTCACGTCCGGTACCAATTGTCTTCCCCGTACCCCGATCCTGTATTAAAAAGGAATCAGAAAAGAATGTTACAGAACAATTAAGAGTTCGGGTAAGTTGACTGATAGAAATTAGGTTGAAGGGAGAATCGGGCATATAAAGAACAGATTGTAAATTTAGAGAAGGGAGAGGTTTAGCTTGACCAATACCATAAGCGGATGTTTTAGAACCATTAGCTAATGTAATTGAAGGAAGCGATTTAGCAGTGCAATCAAGATGGGTAAAAAGAAATTCATTACCAGATATGTGATCAGAAGCTCCAGAGTCAAGAATCCAACGATCATGAGATGCAGAATGAGATAAGCAAGCAATAGAATTACCCGTGTCTACAAGGGATGCAGAATGTGTCTGTTCTTGTTTGGATGCCTTGTATTGAAGAAACTGTTCTTTCAAGAATTCTTGATATTCTGGATCAGAAAAGACAAAAGATTGATCAGTTGATTCTGAACCAGATTGAACTACATTGGTAGAACCAGATTGAACCACATTAGCTGATCTAGGAGGTCGGCCATGTAAAGCAAAACATCTATCTCGGGTATGTCCTGACTTATGACAATAAGTGCACTGAAGTCGATTGCCTCGACCACCACCATTACGTCCTCCTCTATTGTTGCGTCTACCACCTCGTCCCTTTCCATGATCACTAGCATGTGTCACTAAGGTAGAGTTTTCAATATTAGTATTTGGAATAGTCGAAGCGGTCGAAGCGGGTAATCGTAATAGACGGTTGATTAACATTTCTGTTGTAGGAACTTCTGCATTGCCCAATGTCTGTTGACGGAAAGTGTCAAGATCAGAGTTCAAACCAGCAAGAATAAAAACCATAAGAAACTTATCTTGTTGTTTTTCTTGCTCTTTAATATCAGTAGTGACAGGCAAAAGTTTCTTGTACTGGGCTATTGTTGTTTTGGCAATAGTAACATAAGAAAATAAATCTGACTCTTGTTTTAAATCCTTCAATCTGGTCACAACTTCATACAGTTGTTGAATATCATTGGAGTAGAGATTCTTGGCCTACTCCCAGAAAGTGTAACAAGTATCATATGGTTGAAAAATAGGCAGCAAGCTAGGATCAACAGATTGCCACAGTATCGCACATAATTGTGCATCAATCATACTCCACTCGCGTTGTTTATCAGCTGGGACATCTTCAATTTTTGTAGTCAAGTATTCAGAATATCCTTGCCCTTTAAACCATAATAAAATAGAAGCACTCCATGAGGAATATTTAGAACCATTCAATTTTGCAGAAGTAATTGTTGGAGTACTAGAGAACACAGAGGAAAAGATATTGCCAGAATTATTCAATTTAGAAGTAGACATGATAGAGGGTAAAAGAGAAGTAGGGAAACGTTACTGTTTGGTTTGGTCTGTCTGGTTCTGTTCTGGTTTTTTTTTGGGGAATGAAACGGTTGGTACTTACGGTAAAAAAAAAAAATATGCTGATTGGGCTGGCAGAAAGAAGAACACGGATGGACTCACGGAGAGAAGGCGAGCAACGTACAGTGGCGTGTGCAGTACACGCGCGTCTGGAACGGTGGCGCGTGGAGGCCACGCGCGTCTGGGAGTGGCGCGTTAGTGACACGCGCTAGCCACGGTGGCCGGAAATTCGCCGGCGATGCTGATTCTGGTGGTGGTTTTGGAAAATTTGAAGTGCTGCCCCGTGAATCAAAGAACTCAGATCTGGGTGTATTCAGAAGTTTCTGGGCAGGGAAAAAAAGGAGGGAAAAAGAAATTAAAATGCAGAAGCAGAGTCCCTCAATGTGAGGGCTCTGATACCAACTTGAAATTGTTGGAATGAATGGCTTGAGAAAATTATCTCAGCCTTGGTTCTTTATATAGCAAAATTACAATCAATACATTTTAATGCTAGAGAATAAAATCCCTAAAATTATGCCTAAATATTTCCTCATTTATCATAGTCAACTATACATATCAATTACATTTATTACTATTTAACATATTCTATATAAGTGGCTAATTTAAATTCCCTTTACAAACCAAAAGTGAGCTGTTACTCTTCCTCTCTACAGGAATGGAGGATACCACAGAGAGATTCTTGAAGGAAATCCATAGAGAAGTGACGCTTGAGAATGACAGATAGATGAGGAGACAGTTTGTCCTCTTCTTTTCTCTCTGACTAACCACTTCTTTTCTCTTTGACAAAGCGACACCTTATTGTCTGACATGGTGTAGCCATTGCATCACACTCTCACTTTGCTTTTATAGAATTGTGTTAGAAGACTAACCTGATGCTTAATTGAGTCGTTTATTTGACTTCTGATTTACGGTTGCATCCTGGACCATAATTTCTCTCATATTAAAGACTGTCTAGTGGGAAAAAAAAATTATGACTCAACAGTAATTGAGAGGATTTATCAACTACGCTAAGACTGTGTTAGAACATAGGAGTTTTCCTGGATTATGTGCATCAGTATGTCTGTCGTGGCTGACTGTACGTACATCAAATTAGTAATATCTGCAAAAGTGTTAATGTTTGGGAATTTTCAGCTTAACTGTCTTTTCTTTTTGGCTGTGGCATGACAAGAATGATCTCATGCTCTCATTCTCATCCAGTGATGAGAAATCTGTTGAATCTAGATCCTTAACACAATGGTACAGAATGATGAAACTTCTGTGTGCTTCTATACATCTGCACTAGTTTTTGTAGCAAACCCTGTTAAATCTGAAAGTGAGATTGTAGCGTGTATCCATGTTATAGTGCTACACAGATCTCTTTTTTCTGAAGCCTAGTTTCTTATCAAGTTTCAAGGTTTCACAGTCTGAGCTTACAACAAGTATTATTTTTGTAGATTAAATTTTCCTATGATATTGTATTTAGGGTTGTTTCATTTTGCATAGCTTTTTGCTGGAATGGAGGCTTAGACTTTTAGAACACTTTCAAAACCTAAACATATGTACTTTTGTCTTTGGGCTCTTAGATCTAAAATTTGATGTATCTGTATCAATAGAGGGAACTACGAATTGACTAAAAAATCTAAATGACCCTATTAAGATTCTTAAGAATATGTGTTTTTAAGTCTTTAGGAAAGTATGGTTTGGTTTTCTTGTAGTGCACCCAAAGTAAAGAGTACGAGACTCTTTGTTTGTCATAGTATATTAGTACCTCTATTTAAATGGAGGCTTAGGATTGTTTTATGCAAGCAATCTTTTATCATTGGAAAGAATTGATTTTTCTCTCTTGCCTCTATCTCTAATCTCTCCCCTTTCTTCTGAACCCAAATTTCTAGACCCGCTATCACTGATTTTTCTGCTTCCAATTTTGAGTTATTCTTCTGTAAAATTTGATGCTATAATCAATTTTTTTTTTTTTAATATCACCATCTTTGCAGTGTTAATCTCAATTATTTTTGCAGTTCACGAATGAACATGTTAACCCAATTATGAATTGTAACATCAAATTACTTATCTGTATACCTTTTTCAGACATGTTCTGATAACCAAAGTATGTTTTGATAGGTTTCTATTTATCAAATTTCTATTAGACATGCTATATTATGTGTAGTGTCATATATTGCATACATTTGCTAGGTTGAATTTTGTGTGGAATCATTGTTGCCATATGAAACTAAATATGACAATCTTATCTCAGGTTTTTGCAGATGAGTTATTAAAGCATCCATTGTTAAGAACGTATCTTCTGATTGTTGATTCAGTTTCTTCTATCACTGAAAGGCTTTTTATGTGCCACTTTAACTGTGGTGATATTGCAAGTGTTCTGGAGGTGATGTCAGCCCATTTTATGCTGTCAGTTTCCGATGAGCAAGCATTTGAAAATTTCATTAGTAGATTAGTTTTGGATTGTTGCAAGGATTCAAGAGTTCCTCAACTAAGCCTAAAACCTGCCATAGTATTGATGCTCAGTCCCATTGTGCTTTCTGCACCCAAACTGTTCCAGACACATTTAATTTCCTTGGTTTCTGAAGCCATTGGTGATGGCATATCTTCAAAAAATTTGGTTTCAGGTGGGAATATGGACTGCTACCTAGCAGCATTTGAAAGATCTGTCATCTTATATTCTATGTACGTGTCTAATTTGAAAATTGATGGTTTCTGCATGGAATCAAAATGTTCTGAACTGCTGCTGCTTGACCGGAGTTTTCCAAATTTTGAATCCCTTACACAGCAAGTTACAATGGGCAAGCTAAATCATCTCTCGTCAAGGTTACATGATTCATGGAGGTCTTATTTATGCAAGCTTTCCTCCAAAACTAAAGATGACTTTTTGGCTGAATATATTGCATTTATAAAAGAAAGGTTGCACATATACCCTGATTCTTGTGGAGACGTGGTTTTCTGTGTTTTAGATTGCATACTACATAGAACTTTCTCTGAGGATGCTGCTGGAGATCCGTTTTGTATGAAGGGAGATGCAATTGCTGAAGATATTTGGCTTCTTGCGTCCATATTGAAATTAATGAGTATTTCATTGATACAAATCATCAGGTGCTTAAGTGATAGTGGTGGCTTGGGTTGTCTGAATACCTTGGAAAATACCTCTTTGCAAAAGGAATATGATTTCTTGATCAGCAGCATGAACCGTATCCAACAATTTGATATTTGTTTACCCATTCAGACATTCTTGTCTGATGTGATGAAGGGTCAACAAACAAGTCATAAGGACTCCAAGTCAATGCTAATGCACTTTTCAGGCTTGCTGTCATTAAGTGTTACTCATGGACTTGATTTGTTAGCCAAGGCATCTTTATCTCTAATTATGGAACTAATGCATCTATTTATTTTTGAAGGAGATTTAGTTGCATTAGGATCATCGATGGTTTTACCAAAGCAATCTCTATCATCCGAAATATCATCTCATAAGGTTGGAGAGGTGTACTTGCTTTTTATTCTCATGAAATTGAATGGATTGGAGTTTGGATTTCACCCCTAAAATCATTGAAAATATTGCAGGGTGCTGCACGTAGAAGATCTAGCTATGAATTGGCATCAAAGTTTCATAGAATTCAAGCAACCCATTCAAGTCATGTATCACCTTTGTTAAGGTACATACTTCTAATGCCTTTATGCAAACCCTGCTTTCAAATTAGTTCAATCAAATTATAAAATGAGGGTGGCAAGGATTTAACCTTTGAGTATTTATCTCTGCAAATTATAAGATACTTAGAAATTAGATGGAGTACTGATTACCATCAATTAGAATTGAGAATAAATCATATTCGTGCCCCCTTGGGCATGATGAAATTCTATTCAATTCCCTTCATATTTTAAGGTTTGCATTGATTCCCTCTAACTGATCATCTTTGCTTGATATGATTGATTGCATTGTCATATCTTGCTGGTCTTTCTTTGATGCTGAGGTCTGTACTAAAATTATTAGCATCTATCATAGTTTATATCTATTTGTATGACTTGCTTAGTTCATATCTCATACGTATTGCTTGTGCCATTATAATGTTGAGTAATGTTACTGCATCACAACTTCTGTCCCAGAAGGCACGCCTTTGTTATTCAAAATATATGATCTGTTATTCAGGGTCACTAAACTATTGATAGATGACTTTTAAAACTAAACTCATGTCAACAGGAGAAATAAATGTGATGACATCCTGTCAAAGGAGGTGGATGTAATTCTAATATTTGACAGGGTTTAAATCTTATGCTCATACTCTGGTGGAGGAAGAATGGCATGTAGAGTAGATTTCATGTTTGGCCTGCATTATTTGGGTGTCTCTAATTAACATGTGCCAGTCAATAGTAGTTCAACAGATTTTATTCTGATGCCTGTTTGGTTGTTTGTCATTTCTTTATATTTTCCCTTAAATTTCTTTCCTGAAGAAATCTTCTTACCTTGTTATGGTATGCTATGCATGACCTCCATGCTTTCCTGTCCATTGTGTTTACTACCATTTTTAGTTCCCTAGATGAAATAAAACCAATCACATTAATTTGTGGCAAATTGTTTTTTTTCTTTCTTCTGAGTACCTGGCTAAGGTGAAAGCTCAGGAGTTTCTTGCATATCCTGATTACTTACTTAAAAATTATGGATTAATATTTTTGTAAAGCTTCTGGAACTAGAGTGACAAGCAAGTTGTTCTCTCAAAATTCCTCTGTTATAGTGGAACTTCGGTTTATGAGTAAATATTCAACTTTAAAAGAACTGATTACAGCCTTCGAATGCTCCATTGTTCTTCTTAAATACTTTTCTATTGAGGTTCACAGCATCTTCTACTTGTTGTTGCTTGAATGATCCTTGATGCTTCCGTAGAGGATTGGAAGATGAGGGAGAAACAGAAGGAAGCTGCAATGGGAAGATGTTACTTGATTGCTTATTCAAAGGTTCCAAACACTCATCTGATTATGCTGATATTGTGGACTTCATTGAGTGCGAGAAAGGGAAAGACTATTCTAGCTATCTGAAGAATCGCGATCGACTTCGAAAATGGAAATATGAGAAAAGATTAAGCAAGAGGAGGAAAAAGAAGGATAAATGGAAGTATTTGATGCATTAGGAGATGACAAGTCTAAGGTGTGGTTTGGTTTAGATGGGAATTAAGTTTGTAAGGGAAGTTGCACTTAGCATAAATTAAATTCTCTCAAACCTTTTAGAAAATGCTGCAAGTTGTTTAATTGGGAATTAAGTTTTTGGAGAAAGTTCTTCTTGGGTTTAGGCATGCAACTTCCTACATTTCGTGGGAAATAAAACCTTTTGCCAATTTTTTGTCAACTAAGCAACACACACCTGTTTTCTACTTTCTAGGATGTTGCACTTCGTGCATCACTTGCTGTCAACCAAACCACACCTAAAAAAGATAGAAGTGCCGAACCATGTGAAGCGATGGAATATTGATCTTCCGCGTGATACAAGACTCGTGTATATGTAAGTATAGTCCTCCCCCTCATTTTTTTTTGTTTACTTTTGGTAAGTAGGATATTAGATTTAGAAAAGGATGATATCTGCCTTTGTAGTGGTATGTGCCACCAGCTGATATGAAATCATTAGCTATGTACATGTCTGTATGAAGTTTAAATTTGGATTCTTTCTTTGTAATTGAGATATATTAGAAAAGAGTTAAACGTAATATTTTTAGATATTATTGGACTTTGTCACGGGGAAGAAATTTGTGATTTTAGGAGGTAGCAATTAGAAGTCAAAATGAATTAGATAGTGAATTTTAAAATAGAGTTATAAATTAGGAGTATGTTTTGATACACACACACACATATATACATATTGGTATAGTTTTTGCAAGCTTTTCATTCATAGTTTTTGACTTTTTATATAAAATAAGAACATTTTTTAAAGAATTTTCTATACAATTTTGAAAGATGAAATAATAACAATTTATATATTTATCACAAGTTAATTCCTCAAACATTCATGATTTTTATGTAAAAATTACAAGATTTTATATAAAAAAATTGTAGCTTTTTATAATTGTTATATTAAATTTTAGTAAAAATTTACAAAATTTTTGAATTTGTTGGAAGCATTATCTCTGAAATTCTAGCAATCACCTGTTGAAGAAGAAACAAGAAAACTTAGGGATGTTATAAAAACAAAAAAATCTAGCAATCACCTGATGAACAGGGGAAAAAAAAACTAGTGTATGCTATAAGAAGACTAGACTTGGAGAAATTCGAAAGTAGTATCTATAGGTATGTACAAGAGAAAGAATTTGTGGAAAGACTTTAAAACTAAGAAATAACGACTATTGAGATAGAATTTACCCCACTAAAGTTAGTCAAAGGAGGACTAACAATGATTAACTTAAGTAATGGATTAGTGATGAGAAATTTAACAATAATAACAACAATGACAATAATAATAAAATTTTATCCTACTAAATGAAGTTAATTATATAAATTACACAACGTTATTTGACTCTATTTGAAATTAGAGTTTCAGAAATATTATTCACAAAGAGATTTTTTTTTATAATTTTTTCTAATATTTTTTTTTTTACCTTCTTTTGCACTTTTTTATAAGGTTAAAGATCATATAATCAATTCTTTTCATTGATACTTCCAGTAATTTTTTGGACACATATCTAAATCATCTTAATTAGTTTTTTGTTATTTTCTCCTTAATAGATATCATGTTAATATTTCTTTGTATGTATTCATTTTGTATCTTATTCTTTCTTGTGTGATTACATATATATTTTAATATTTTCATTTTTGCTATCTTCATTTTTTACTTTTGCAGTCCCTTCAAAGTCCAACATTTATTACCATAAAATATAGTTGGTCGTATAACAGTTTGATAGAACTTTTCTTTAAGTTTGGTAGATATTTTGTAGTTATAAATAACTCTTAATGCCTTTCTTTATTTTAACTGTCTAACTTGTACTCTATGTATAACATCTTCATCAATTTCTTCATCTCTTTGTAATGTTGACCCCAGATATTTAAATTTAGACATATGGTATGACATATTCTCCAATTCTTATTTCTGAATCATTTTTATCTTACTTCTTATTAAATTTGCAGTGCATGTATTCTATCTTACTCTTACTCAAGTAAAAATCCTTTGATTCCCATGCATATCTCTAAAGTTTAATTTTATAATTAATCTCTTTCCTTGATTCCTCAATCAGAATTATATCATCCGCAAATAGCATGTATTTAGGGATACTCTTTTCTATATCCTTAGTAAGAACATCTAAGGCCAAATTAAATAAGTAAAGATTCAAAGCTGAATCCTGATATAAACCTATCCTTATAGGAAAGTTCTTTGTCTCACCTCCAAGAATTTTTACATTTATAGTTATCCTATCATATATATCTTGTATAACTCGGATATATTCCTACGAGCTCCTTTCTTTTCTAAAGCCTTCCATAATACTTTTCTTGATACTTAATCATAGGCTTTTTTAGGTCAATAAAAATTATATATAAGTCTCTTTTTTTATTTCGATATCTTTTTATCAAACCCCACAGAAGATAAATATCCTTTATTGTAGACCTTCCTAGTATAAATTTAAATTAATTTTTTACAATCTTAGTCTTATATCTTAATTTGTGCTTAATTACTTTTTTTTTTTATAATTTCATAGTATAACTCATAAGTTTTGAAGCAAATCCTCTACTCATTTGTCTCATCCCTCATCTCTTTTATTCTTATATATAGGCACCAAATCCTCCACTCATTTAACATTTTCTTAGATATCAAAATCTTATTAAATAACTTAATGAGCTAAAAGATGCCTTGTTTTCCTAGAGATTTTTAAGTTTCAATAGAAATATTATCAAAACTAATGACTTTACCATTATCCATCCTTTTATGAGTTTCTTTTACCTGTCTAACTCGAATCCTATAATAGTAAGCCAAATTTTATTCATCCTTTTCTAATCCTTCCATAGCCCTAGTCGATTTTTGCCCGTCATTGAAAAATTTATAAAAATACTTCTTCCATTTTTTTTTGATATCTTCACCTATGAGCGGAATTTGTCCTTATTCATCCTTAATACACCTTAATTGATTTAAATCTCTTGATTTCCTTTTCTTATTTTAACAAGCTTATAAATCTTTTGTTCTTCATTCTTTGTCCTTAAATCTTGGTAGAATTCATTAAAAACTTTAGATCATGCCTTACTTACTGCCTTCTTGATCTCATTCTTAATTGTCTAATACCTTTTCTAATTTTTAACATTGTTGTCCACATGCAAGGCCTTAAATAGCATATTATATATTTTAGTTACCACAAAATGAAAATCTACCGTACTTAAAACTTACAATTGAAAATCTAAGTACGTTAGTGAGATAAAAGAAATAAGATAAAATATTGATTAAAATGCTTTAAATGTGAAATCTAGTAAAACAAGAATCAATTAAAATGCATCTAAAACATCATGAATAATGTCACTTCTACATTTTTATTTTCACTTGATCACGCATATCTTCTCATAGAAAAATTTAGAAGGTACTTAAACCTCACACTTTTTAAAATGTATGGAAAACCTACATTCGAGTAGATGTGGTTTAGCATTTTGGAAATAATTTTGCTAGAAACACAATAAAGGAAATTAGACATAATAGAGGAATAGAGGGAGTCACGCCCATAGACATCTAATAATAACTTTTTTAAATTTAGACAATAATTTTTTTAAATATAAATAGTACTTTCATAATAAAATTTTTAATATTTCCCGTTTCTTAATAAGAAAAGTTATTACTTGAATTTAGAAAAATTACTATTAGATATGTATGAATATGATTCCACTTGATGCATCTTTAGCCATTTTTTTTTCATTTTGGAAACTTATCACAAAAACTAAGATGAAATGGTTGTAGCAATTAAGAATTTTACGAAAGACACACTAGAGAGATGCATTTTACTCATACCTTTACAATTAATTACTATTTAAGCTCAAAAAAATTATTATTGTTGAATTTTTCATTTTAGATTTATTAATTCAATAATAAAATGAGATATAAAAGGTTTGACACAATATTAAAATAATTGTGTAGTTTAAACCTAATGACAATCTAAATTATTAGCCTGGTAATGGGTGATTTTCGACTATGGGTTAAACTATTAGTTGTTACACTATAAATAAGCAATGCTACTCCCAAATTCTAAGTTTGTTCTAATCGCTTCCCAATAGTAACGGAATTTCTTCCTAATTCAAAATACCTAACTAGTGTTGATAGGAGTAGTGATTCTTATTGGAGTTTATGATTAAGGTTAATCATAAATAGTTCATGATATATTAAGAGATTCATATTTATCATACATCACAAATAGATTCATTAAGTGATTATTAATTTATTTTATTCATATTTTAATATTATCTTTTCACATGATTCAATTAGAATTATCATTATAAAATTTAATTTTAACAATTAGTATCAGGGCCAATAAATTATGTGGATTGAATATATTATTACGTGAATTTAGAAATATAATTTCATCCTTTTGAATAATTTTATATTTTATAATAAATTTTTGTTAGATGAAAATTGTTATAAATCTCAAAATATATCATAGCCTCTCATGTTATTTATTTTATTGCTTTGTATGTGTCATTTTTATTCATCACGAATAATTTATACATTATATATTTGAAAAATTTTGTATATGATTCATCCATATGTTTTATATAAATTTGGATGAATTTTATATTTTTGGATAATTTTACATATTATAGTTTATGCTTGAATATTAATATATTTTCTGAGCATGAATTTTGATAAATACATGTATGCTCTAATCTGATGTGAATTTTATTACAAAATTAGTGGAATTATGTACTATTTTTTATGTGTTTTTTAATGTATAATATAAAAAAAAATTCTAGAAATCCCTAATACCATTTTACGAAAAAAAAAATCTAGCTTAATTTATCTTTTCCTAGTTTGGTGTATGTTTTGGTTCTATTTGGGAAAATATTATAAATAAATATCATAAATTGAAAATTATAGTTCACTTTATAATTTTCAATAAATTTCTTTAGTGGTGTTTGAATATGGAAACTTTTAGTCACTTCCAGAAATTTTGGAGTTTTTTGAAATTTTTGCAATCATTTTTAAAATAATTTTTGTTTTAGAGTACCATTATTTAAGGAAAATATGTTTCTGGCATTTATAAGTATTTGAATTCAGGTTTTGAAAGGAAAAAGCCATTAAAACCCAATAGTTGCATTTCCAAACAATTTTCAATCATGAAAACTCATTTTAAACGCATTTTTTTTGGAAATTTTTTGCATTAATAAAATATACTAGAATACCATTATGTACAAAAATTACATTGAAAAACACATAAAATAGCAAAATTTGAACCCAAGTTATGTGGGTTTACTACCAAGTTGCTTAACCAAAGTTGCAGACCCATTTTAAGTTGAAGTCAATAAATAGTATTGCATATTAGCAATGCCCATATGTAGCATTACTACATATGTGCCACACATTGCTATGCTAGTGTCGTTCAGCGATGGTGAAAATGGTTCAGAGCTCCATTTTTCGAGTTGGATTTTTTGGATATTTTTTCAAATTTTGGAATTTAAAATATTCTAGTTATTTTTTATTTATTTAATTTGAATAGTTAATTAATTTCATTTTCGGTTAAAAATTTTATTGTAATATTATTACATTTTGGGCTTCTACATATATTTTTTATAAAATTTTTGAACACTTTTTATTCCATTAATTATTTTTCTTTAGAAAATTATTTAGGCTTATGTTATACCATAAAATTTTTTGCAATTATAAGTCCACCTATTATGGGCTTAATTGCATAATATTTTGTCCATTTTTAAGAAAGTGATAGTTGAATTGAGAAGAGTATTATATTAATAATATTTTAATACCTTTTCAATATGATATTATTAATGTGATTTATTAGTAGTAATATAAGTATATGAATAAATATTGTATCTTCAAAATTTTTATCACCCTATTGGTGTTAGATTTTAGGAATATAACACTTAGTCCTTATATTATATTATAGGGCCATTAATATCTCATCAATATTAGATCTTATAGTATAATACTGAATTTAATGGCATAGTTTGCTGAGAAATTTTTTTAGCATAATTAAGGTTAAACATACATTAATATTTCATATTTGTTTCCTTCAACTTTTCCACCTCTGTAATTAAATGCAATTTAGATGCTTGATAGGATGAATCATAAGTACTGGACTAAGTTAATAAAGTTGTATCTTACGATCTCTAACCTTACTCTCGTAATTAAGGAGACAAAATCTCTTATTAATGTTAAAACTATAGCAAATCAGAAAAATCATTATGAAAAATAGACTCACTCTAATAGAATATGTTTAATGGTAATAAAGTATATAATGGATAAGACGATAAGAGAGAGTATTCTTAAAACAACCAATGTGAAAGTGTTCCTAAATTCCTTAGTTGAAAAATATAAAAAGTTTAATAGAGTTGAGAAGGGACGATATCTTTCATTGCTTGAGGAATATGTGTACAATGGTATTAGTAGGGTAAGAAAGTATATTCTAAGATTGTCAATTATTACAACAAGTTAAAAACTATACAAGTTGATATGGGGGAAATTATCTAACTTAGCACATGTTAGAGTCTTTCTCATCTCAATTTAATGTTCTAAAGATGTATTATAATATTTAAAAAATAGAATGGATTATTAATGAGCTCATTTCAATTGTTGCATAGGCCGAGAAAGACATAAATAAGCATAAGGCACAGGTAATTAATTATACCTCACATGATATAAATCCAAATCATGGTGGAACGTCTAATAAAAAAGATAGTAAGGATCATTGCAAACATGGATAGAAGAAAGGTAAGAAAGGTAAATCTAGTAGATAACAATATTATAAACCTAATAAGTTCTAATTCAATGACAATTGTAGGTTTTGCAAGAAGTATGGACATAAGAAAGTGGATTATTTTAAATATAAGAAATGGGTTCAGAAAGAAAAAGCACCCATCTGGCTCTAGTCTATTTTAAATTAAATATTGTTGATGTGCCATCAAACTTTTGATGGTTAGATATTAGTATGACTACTTATGTCACTAATTATTTTCAAGCATTGACAAATCTAAAGAAGTCAAGTGAAAGAAAGCTAATTGTGAAACATAAAAATAGAGATAGAGTTGAAATAGAGCACATAAGATCAATAAAGTTAAAATTGAATATTGGACATAAGCTATTATTGAATAATATAGTTTATGTACCTTATAAGAGAAAAAATTTAATTTTAGTTGTTACTTTGGATTCTGCTGGATATTCCTGCAATTTTGGAAATAAAAACGTTGAATTATTTTATAAATCATATGTTAAAGGTACTAGTTTTGTATATGATGGTTTATATAAAATTAATTTAGTTCATATTTTTGTGAACTCGATAAACTCTGTTATTGATAAAAAAAATGTTAAATCAATGAAAGGTTTTCAATGTTGTAACATAGATGATTATGACACATTTTTAAAGAAAGAATTTAGAGACTTGTAGAGGAGGAAGTACTTTATGGCTTGGACTTTTTAGATTTTGGAACTTGTGTGGAATGCATAAAGGGAAAACTTATAGTTAGAGTTAGAAAAGGTAAAAAAGTAGAAAACAAAATGTTCTATAACTAATCCACACTAATATTAGTGGGCTTACAACATCTAGTGCTATAAGAGGCTATAAATACTTCATCACATTCATTAATAATTATTCTAAATTTGGTTGGATAGAGCTACTTAGTGAGAAGTTAGAATCATAAGAAGCTTTTAAGTCATTCAAGGCAGTAGTTGAGCTAAAATTAAGGAAACATATGAAATATGTTAATTCTAATAGAGGTAATCAGTATTATGATAGGTATAATGAAATAAAAAGAAACCTTGACCTTTTTGCAAGATATCTACAATTGTGGATTTAAGCAAGTTACAACATGTCTAGAACATTGAAACAAAATAGAATTATAGAAAGGAGAATAAACATGGTGAGATGTATGCTAGCCTATACTTCACTATTAGAATTCTTATATGGTGATGCGTTAAAAATAGTGGCATACATTTTAAATCAAGTTCCTAATAAGTTAGGGTCTAAAACTTGTTACAAATTATTGTACGATAAGAAGCCTAGTTTAAGACATTTTCTAGTTTAGGGTTACAAAGTTAAAGTAAAGTCATACATTCTATTCACAAGGAAACTTGATTTGAAAAATGTTAGTAGATACTTCTTTGGGTACTATAATGGCTTGAGGGAAAGCAGATTTTACTGTTCAACTCATACAACTAGAGTAATTGAATCCGATTGAGCTATCTTTTTTAAGGATGAGTTAGATAATAGGAGTTGAATACCACATATCATAGATTTCACTGAAGATAGAATAATTGTTCTACTAGCACTAATATTAGGAAAGTTATCTTTTATTACTTTACTAGCTAATCTAGTATAGCCAATGGCAGAAGATGTTAAACTAGATGAGACAAATGAAGAAATTCCATTAAGAAGATCTCATAGAGTTTGCAAATTAGTAATTCCTAACAATTATCTTATACATCTATAAGAGCATGAATACAATATTAATGATGATACTAATCTTACAATCTTCCCTCAAGTTATATCCAGTTTAAACTATTTTGATTGGATGAATACTATGAAGGATAAGTTGGCTCTAGTGTATAAGAATTAAGTATGAGATCTAGTAAAGCTTCTTGCAGATTGGAAGTTAGTTAAATGCAAATGGATTTTCAAGACCAAAAGGGATGCTCGAGGTAACATTAAGATGCATAAGGTTAAATTGATAGCTAAAGTTTATACACAGAAGGAAGACATAGAGCATAAGGAAATTTTTTCACTAATTTCAACTAAGATTCATTTTAAGTTGTCATGGTATTGGTGGCTCACTTTGATTTAGAGCCATATTAGATAGATGTAAAGACAACCTTCCTGAATGCTAATCTATCAGAGACTATTTACATAAACTAGCTAGATGGTTTCCAAGAGAAGGAAAAAAAGCACTTTGTGTGGCAACTTAAAAAGTTTATATAAGGCTTAAAACAAGCTTCTAGATAATGGTACCTTAAGTTTAATAAGATAGTAATTTTTCTTAGATTCAAGAAGAATGCAGTTGATCAGTATATTTATATATTGATGAGTGTGAGTAGTTTATTTTGGTACTATACATGAATGACATTCTCATTACAAGAAATGACATGAACTTGTTGATTGAGGCAAAATAAATGTTATCCAAATTTTTGATATAAAGGATCTAAAAAATGCCTCTTATATTTTGGGAATAGAGATCCATTGTGACAGATCTAATGGTTTGCTTAGTTTGTCTCAACATATATATATATATATATATATATATATATATTAAGAAAATACTGAAAAGGTTTAACTTATTAAGATACTCTTAAGTTTCTATACCCATTTCAAAAGGAATTTTTTTTTCTAAGTCCTAATATACTTAGAATGATGTTAAAATAGAAAAAATGAAAAATATCTCATATGTGTTGGTTATCATTAGCCTAATATATGCTCAAGTATTTATATGTCCTAACATAATTTATGCTATTATTGTATTGGCGAAATACTTGAATAATCGTAATCAAAGATATTGGATTATTGCACAAAAAGTCATTAGGTACTTGCAGGTTATAAAAGATGATATGCTAACTTATAGGAGATCTGAAGATCTCATGATTACATGCTACTTAGATTTAGATTTTACTAGTTATCTAGATAATCACAAATCGACATTTAGATCCATTTTTATAATGGCAAGAGAAGCTGTATAGTGTAAAAGTGTTAAACTATCCTTAACAACAACCTTCACTGTGGAAGTAGAATATGTGGCGTGTTATAAAGCCATTTGCATTGTTGTATGGTTAAAGAATTTTATGGCTAGTTCCGAGATTATTAAAAGTATATTTGAACTCCTGATCATCTATTGTGACAATACTACTATTGTAAATTTCTCTCGCAATAATAAAAGTTTTGCCCATATGAAGTATTTTAATATAAAGTCTATAGATCGTATGCTCATGGATCTACTAAACAAAATCTTAGCAGTAAGAATATATCATGATCATATAATTAATATGAGATTATTTAAGTTTTTTAATGTTCTAGATTAGTGAAAGTAATATATTTTAAATTATTTTTTTCGAGATGTATATAAATGAAATATCCATATTTTATCATATATTATGCACATTTTTATTATAACATATTTATAGAGACGTTTAGACCTTGTCTCAATATTGTATTGAGAATTACAATTCTCATTTACCATCTTAGGTTGATGTTTCGAACTAGTATATAAAGATTTACATATATTGTTATAATTTATTATGTAAATCTTATTAAAAGCAATTTTGTTATATATATCCTTATCAAATATTGTATATAATCAATGAGCTGTAAGTGTAGAGTATGTAATTCATTTGATATTCCTATTAGATACTATGTTTTATGTTATTGGACACCTATGATCTTAATTTAGATTGATAGTATAAAAATACTATAATTTACTTTTATATCTTATTAAAGTAACCATTATTATTGAATGACATGGTCTAGTGAGAGATTTTTAGATTTTTTATTTTAGATCTATTAATTCAATAAAAAAAATAAGATGCAAAAGGTTTGATCTAATATTAAAGTAATTGTGTAGTTTAAGCCCAATGACAATTTAACTTATTAGCATGCTAATAGGTGATTTTTGACAATAGGTTAACCCACTAACTATTACAATATAAATAAAGATTGTTATTCTTAAATCCTAAATCCTAAGTTAGTTTTGATCACTTCTTTTCGATGACAAAATTTCTCTTCAAATTAAAATACATAATTAAGGTTGATAGAAGTAGTGATTCTTACTAGAGTTTATGATTAAAGTTAATCGTAAGCAGTTTATGACATATTAAGAGATTTATATTCATCATACATCATATATAGATTCATTAAGTAATTATTA
Organism: Sindora glabra; assembly: GCA_020226215.1. Lineage (NCBI taxonomy): Eukaryota > Viridiplantae > Streptophyta > Magnoliopsida > Fabales > Fabaceae > Sindora > Sindora glabra. The sequence continues at coordinate 53,158,543 of CM035226.1, forward strand.
ACTTATTCTATCTACATTTTAATATTATTTTTTCATATGATTTAGCTAAAATTATCATTATAAAATTTAATTTTAACAATTACTTGAATTTTGAAAAATTACTTCTGGCGTGAATAGGGTTGTCTCCTATATTTATCCTGTTATGTCTTCAACTTTTTCCACCAATTAATTAGATGATTTCAAAGTCAAAATGTAATTTAATTAAGTCTATATTTTATTTGAAAAATTTTAAAAAATTATATATGTTATACGAAATACCATGGCTTAAAAGGCAAAACTGCTAAATCATACAATGATGAATTACTTGTTATGCATAATAATAATTAAGTACATATGTAGTAAATGTGCTATACACGGATCAAGATAAAAAGGTAAGACACATTATAGTTTTAAAATTAATATAACTTGCTAAGTTAAAATTGCTCATGCAATATAATATTATAATATCAATTAAAATATATTGGATCAATAAAGACATATACACGTTTAATATATAAAAATAAATTTGCAACAAAAATTATATGTGAGATAAATTAAAAGTTCTTAAACATGAATTTAATTTTAAGTGATATAATGACATTCATGAATTTCAAGAAGAATAAAAAGAATTAATCATTTACTATGTCTTCTAATATATTTACAAATAGTGTTGTGTATAAAACAAATAATTACATTTTAGTTTATTAATTGATTTAACAAGAACTTAAATGAATCAAATAATTTTCATACTATATATGCATTTTCATTATGTGGAGACTTTTTTTAATTTTAAGTTGAAAAATATATTATTTTAATATGTTGCACCGTGGCCATTGCACTAGGCGCTAAAGTGTAGGTATTTTATATTTATTGAGTAAAAATGGATTATAATTGTATAGTGGTATTTGAAAACATATCTTGGGTAACCCTGAAGTACTCATATTGTCATTATGAATATACAAACCAAAATTATGAAAGCCAAAAAATATACACACCCAGTTTAGATGTGATATGATTGCACAACGATTTTGAAGGACACGATTTGATAGATCATTGTATCATGTAGTTGGATCATAGTCTCTTTATAAAAATGGCTGGCATGGGTAGCAACACTAATTATGAGAAATCTACCAATCCATATGTGATGTGTAAACAATGACAATTGTGTATCATAGAAAGTAGTTACAGTGTGGATATGGAGGTATAAAATATATACGGTGATTTACACCAATGGTTAAAGAACTTAACATAGTTAAGTTAATAGGTAATTGAAGCATGCTATGACACTAGTATTTCATAGTAGGCCTTTATGGCCTTAGCAATGGACTTTTATGAGTAGAGGTGGGGAACAAATAGGTCAAGCCAGCCTGCATAGGTCGATCGTTAAATAGGTTGGGTTGGATTCCGTCTGTTTTTTTTATGGACTTTCAATGCGGAGGTTCTAATCCGATTTTTGTAGATTCAAATTAGCTAGCAATCTCTTTTTTAATTTTTAACTTTTTAAAGAAAATTCAACTCTTAAATAATAAAAAATTAAAATAATTCAAAAGTACTATATATTTATTAATAAATTAGCTATAATACATTTTAAATTTATATATATTCATTAAAAATATTGTATATAACAAATAAGTTATAAAATACTTATAAAATAAAAATATTATTTATAAATTATTCATAATACAATCCTACATAATTAAAAATGTAAAATAAGAGTGTAATTTGTATGGATTGAAAATATAAATTTATATAAATTTAGAAATTAAAAAAAAAGCTAAGCGATCGACGTGGGTTTTACCCATGTGGATTGCGGGCCATGCTAGTTATGGCCCATAATTCTTAAGTCTGTGGGTTAACAATTAGTTTGCAAGTTATGGCCCTATGCTAGTTATGAGCATCTGAAATATCTCTTTTATACTATAACTAATATTCTCTTTGATACTATATATATGATGGCTATTAGGAAAAGAATTGCAATAACTAAATTATTAAAAATAAAATTATGAACAAAATACGAGCTATTATATAATAATAATAGAATATTATATTCTTATTATTTTTATTATGTAAAGAGGGAAAATATGATCTAAAATTAGAAAGGGAGGTATATTATTAGAAAAGAATGAGAATAAGAAATCTTGTAAAGAAAAATCAAGAGAACACAAATTATCTGCGCTCGTTGATATTATAAAACAAGAGAAAAAATTCCAAATTTCTTTTCAAAATCTGAATGTGAGAAAAAATAAAAGGAAAATAAATTAAAGGTTTTCTCCACTCTTGGTAAGAAGAAGAAACCTGTTATTTATGATATTTACTATTCAGTGAATATCAATAACGTGGGTAAATATTTATTTTAATAATATAAAATTATAATTATATTAATTATTTACAAAGAGAATTAAATAAAAAAATAACATACAACTGGAAACTCTAAAAAATCTTATAGAATAAAATATTATAATTTTATTATATGTATATCATTAAATAATTAATATCGATATTATAATACAATAAAAAAATTGAAATTACAAACTCTTTCATATATATTAGATTATATAAAATAAATTAATTTTTTTCTTTTGAATACTCATAAATTAAACCAAAACTAAAGTACTTCAAATTGTTTTGAATATGTGTTACAATCTTTAAAAAAAATTATTTATACTTCTACAATACTAGATCGTAGGCTTGTAAGTTAATAACAACTTCATCTAATAGAAAAATTTTTAAAGTAGAAGTATTTTATTAATAGTAACAATTACAAAACTTCCAAAAAAATTTATGAAAGAGAAAAAAGAAAAAAGTTCAAGATAAAATAGGGAAAGGAGATATATTTGATAAAATAAAATCAAGAGAAATTTAAGAACCCACACATTTAGTTTAACATTTAAGTAAATAATTGATTTTAAATTTATTTTAACAAAAATATTAATTTTAAATTCAAACATTGTATTAATTAAATATCATTTTTAAGATAATTATTATCATTAATATTAATATTTAATAACATAATTTATGATAAGAATAAATTTTTTATGATGGTAATAAAATTTTCATATATCGTATTAGTTCATTATAAAATAAACTTTTAAAATAATAATTTTATATTATAGACAACTCATTGATATAATTCATAAATTATTATCTATCTGTTAACTAATATTTAATATTTTAATATTAAATATTTTTATTTTTTAATTCATATAGAAAAGAGGAATAACTTTTAATAGAAAATGCTAATAAGGGACTTATATTTAACTATTTTTTAAAAGTTGCATTATAATAGAAATTAAGAAAAAAGCTCCTTCCAATTTAAAAAAAAAAACCCTATATAGACACACAATAATATTATAGATTGTTGCTTTCTTAAAAATCATGATCAATTATGTTTATAAAACCATAAATTTATAAAAAAATGACAATGAAATTAAAAAATTTGATATAATCATAAATATAAAATAATTTGAGTGAAATTTAATAAAAATAGTTTAAGGATATGGATGAGAAAAAACTAGAAAAATAATATAAATATTTTAAAAATATTAAAAAAATAATTAATTAGATTATGAAATGCTGTGATTACCATAGTGAGAATCCATCAAATGAAAATGAATTATTATGTTATTTAGTAAAAAATATCATCAGATATTAAACTTAAACTTTTTTACGGAAAAGATGGTGTTAATAAGAATAAACTTGATAATAGATTTAAAAATTTTGTGATGGTTGCAAGTGGGGTTATTTGCTTGTATATGTGAGCAAATGAGGATTTTATTAAATATAAATGAAGAGAAAGTGCATTGTAGATGAGAGTTTATAATTTTTAAATTAAATCTAAAATATGATAAAGATATAGATAAAAAAATTTTATTTAAATTAAATGAAGATAAAAAAGTAAAAAAAATAAATAAAGATAGAGATAAAATAATTTTAAATTTTAAAAAAGAAAATATTATTAAGTTTATTTATAAATTTATTGAGTTTAGTTGTAAATTTTGCAAAAATTTTTAAAAATAACATCTTATAATAGTTCTACTCTTCTCATAATTTCCTCCAAAAAGTATAACTATTGTTTCCTATTAAAGAGTGTGTGAAATAATCAAAGAATTTACCTTATGAAATAAACTATAAAAGATATATGTTTTTGTAATTTTTATACATAAAAATTAACAAACTAATGAGAATGTATTAAATTATAAATATTTAAAAAAATAAAAATGGAAAGAAATGAAGCATTCATATAAAAAAATGGACAATCAAATTAGAACAATAATAATATAAATAAAAATAAAAATAAATTGTAAAAAAAATTACATGATAGAAGCATTACCGAATAGTTATAAAAAGTTAAAAGTAGTAAGATCTCATAAAAAAAGTTAAAGATAAAAGTTTTTATATTAGAGAAAATCATAGCAAGATGTAGAGAGAAAAGAAATAAACATAAATATAATTTGAAGAACTTTTTGATAAGCTTTTTATGATATTAGAATAATTTAATATTTATAAATTCTAGTGATTGATAAAAAGTAATCTAAATTTAAATTTTTATTAGAAATCAATTTAATGTTGAAAGATAAATAAAAAATAATAATAAATTAACACGTGACAAATTATGAGAATGACATTTGTTATAGAAAGTAAGAAATATCATGACTAATATATAATATATAGATATAAATATAAATATAGATTAATGCTGATATATACATATTAGAAAATTTTTGTTACAAGGTGTATAAAGAAAAATTGTAACTCCAAACTATAACCAAACAATCCAACACTCTTTATCTTCGATCAACGAAAGGAGGTTGTGCGACCGTTGATAGGCATCTTACTTGTAGCAGAAGGAAGTTAACAGCTTCTAATGAACACATTGTTGCGCATCCTCTTGGATCAAACTGTTAGTATTTTATGGACTTTATATTATTTATTAATAAAAGAATTATTATTAATTAAGCCTTATGTACGTGATAATTTTATATGGGCATATAAGTATTTCACCCAACATTGGTAAGTGATTTGGATCCAGTGATGGATAGGATTTAGAACCTATATTGTGTAATATATAAAGCGGTCCTTACTTCACATCTCTTAAGTCTAATAAGACCTATTGCACAAAGATTGAGAGATTATTAAATGAAGGATTCCCTAATGTATCAATGAGAAATCTTATGTCTGAATGGCAGGTATTTATAGATTATTATGCTAATAATATTAATTATATTTATTTTATTTCTTCTTAATCATATTGCAATTGAAGGCCAAGATTAAGGGAAAGTTTCATAAATATATTCCTGTAATTGGTATCAAAGCCTGGTTTGGCTTTTGATTGTAGTTAATTTTGGAGGAATTTTGAATAATGCCTATGCCTCCATAATTGTTTAGAAAATTTTTATTATCTTGCATTTTTCCTATCATGGATGTGTATTTGTGTAGTTCTATAAGAATGGCATATAGATTTGTTGGGTACATGGATATTGTTACAATAATCATGAGAATTCAAGATCAAGTAACAACCTAATATATATCCATGGAATTTTGGCTAAGATTGCATAAGACATAAAAAAAAGAAAGAATGAATAGTGCCATATTCGTGAGCTTCTATTAATAAACTTTTATAAAATCAAGATTAAAAAAATTGAAAGGAAAAATGAGTAGCTTTAAATTGGGCTTTTAAGGAGAATCCTAAGATGTGAGAAACATCATAAAACATGTAAAAATCTCCTTGAAGCATTGCAACCTCCATAGCATAAAAGCTTCCAATTTTGAAAATTTGAAATTGTATTTTTTTGTAGTTTTGGGCAAGAAATTGATAATAATGGATAAAAGGAGGTTAGAGCTAAAATTTTGGATGGGAAAATCATGTTGAAAATAGGCAAAATGAACCAAGTTGAAGATGGCCTAAATCAAGTCTCAAGTCACAATTATAGACACGTGAACCATACTTACTAAAGAAGAAAGAGAATAAGGCAACGTGCACATGACCCATACAGAGTGATGGCATGTGTGATGCACGTGTCACCTTGAGGACATTTTCCAATGATGGTAAACACACTGGTGTGCTCCCCTTTCTGAGTACATTTTAATAGGAAATTTTCCAAATTTTTATAAATAAAAATATTTTATAGTATTTATTTCCTAATTTATTTGAAATAATTTTAAGTTAAAAATTTTCCTATGTAATCTTTATGTTATAAGTTACCTATTATAATTTTTGTAGCAAGTTTGGAGACTAATTGTGTGATGTAATAATTTTTAAAGTATTATTATATTAATTGAAAATTATTGTATACTCATATTATGCCATAAAAATTTTATGTAATTGTGTACTCATTTTCGTGGACCAATTACATGAAATTTGGTGTAAAATTTTGAAAGGAAAATTTTGTTTTAAATTGTACAAGGGAAAAGTCATATCAAAAATATTAAATACCTTTTGGTATTATATTATTAATATGATAAGTTAGCTACAATATGAGTATAAGGTTACATATTATATTTCTAAAATTTAAAACACCTTTCAATGTTGGATTTTAAAAGTATGATATTTGACTTTTGTATTATATTATAAGGACTTAAATGTCCTTTAGTATTAGTCCTTATAATGTAGTACTGTTAATATTGGATAGTACAATTTTGTGAGAAATTTTTTTGCATGATTAAGATTTTGACATGTGTCGAATGATTTTAATATTTTCTTAAATTTAATGTCTATGTAATATAATTTTAAGATGGTAAAAAGAACAAGTCGTGTTTGATAAGGCCTAGTTCCAGATTATATAGTTGGTGATTTTAAATTTAGAACTCACTGTGAATTCAAATTTGAGTATAAGGAAATATTGAAACACAAAAGTTATTTTCACTTGAATTAAGTCGATTTGATAGTCATTTTGGACTAGATTATCAAATGAAGTATCCCTTAATTGCATGCTTGACCCATTTATTTTGAAAAATGGAAATCGCTAAACTTAGATTAAGCAAAAAGGGTCATTAATTGAGAGAATAATCAATAATGAGGCCAAAAGGCCATTAAGGCCCATATTTTATGAAAATATAAGATTTTAGTTTTTTGACTTGGTGTATGCTAAGTATTTTTTCCACCAAGTTTTTAAACCTCTTGAAAAGTAGTTTTACAATTAGAGATGAGTTTTGTTTATGTTGTACTAGAAAATATAGTATTTTATTAAATTTTAATAGTGAAAATTTATTTTAACTAGTTGACAAATTTTAGTAAACAAAACTTAATTTTTAAGGTATTTTTGGTGTACATGTTTTGAAAGAGTTGCTTAGGATTTTACAAAATTCAAATTTCAAAACTTAACCTTGATGCCATCTCTAGGATTTCGCAAGAGTGATCTATTTAAGGATATCCTAAGATAGTGGGAGACTATCAAATTTGGTAGAGCTAGAAAAATAAATGTGATATTAAATTTAATAGGGATGCTCATGCAAGTTTATGGTTTCAAGATTAGCTCGGTGAGTAGTTAATGACTACTATAGGATAATGGTGCAATTTATTAAAGACTCTCTTTTGTTAATGTTTTAAAATTTGCTTATGATCTAAAATAGCTCATTTTAGTAGGAGCCATATTAGTTGAAGAAGAGAGTAACCTTCTTGATTAGTGACCTAATAACCAAATAGTGTATTCATATAATTGTATCTTATTTTTTTATGAGATTATAATTTCTCTCAAATATTAAGAGATTAATGTATGATAAACTTAGGTATTTTGAAAAATTTTTAGATTTGCATGACGATGACATTCTTCTGAGTTGGTTATCGTATGGGTATATTGGTCGAGACAAAGCAATTAAATTTAACTTAGTTAAAAGTGGCTTGAGAGCAAAGTGTGGTAAGGCCTAAAATTGCATGTATAATAGGCCTATAAACTTAAAATTATTTATGTGGTGGGCTCATAACACAGATTCTATGGACATTTGATTCGTCTTATTTTAGTACTAAAAGAGTCTAACATATTGATATACTCTCATATTCATTAATTTAGGAAAATAAAATTTATTAGCCTAAGTATTTTTTAAAGTAATAAAGATTGTAATATATGAGTTGGTCATAAGTAACCTATTGTTAATTTAGGTCAAGTGTTTTTGGATTGCGAATGATGTTGTATAAGTGATTATATATTGATCTATAGAAGATTAGGAAATCTTATATATACAAGTTACTTTGACTTGTTCTATTAATTGTCTAGATGAACATAAAATTATATTTGGTCATGTGTTAGGAGGCACTATATTGTGAAATTATTATGTAGTCAATTACAATAACCTCCATTAAAGGGTAAGGCATGTCGTGTGTAATAAATTCCTCATCAAATTGGCAAGTTAAGGGTTTTCTAGCTTTAACCAGATTTATGTTGTGACAATACTACCATTATGGATTTTCTCTCAACAGTAACAAATTTACATGTATAAAGAACTTCAAATTGAAGTACCTATTTGTAAGAGAGAAAATACACGAGTATATTACTTAATTTTGGGGGATCAAATACTTACGGATTCACTAACTAGAAGACTTAAGGGTAAATATAAAAGTATGATCATGTGAATAAAGTGAATTTTCTTAAGCCTTTCTGGTATCTTGGGTTAGTGGGAGTTTTGCTGATATGAGCTCATTAATATCTTGTTATATGTTTAAACGAAATACTCATAATGAAATATTCGTAATATCACCATGTTTATGCACATTTTGATTATGACATGTTTATGGAGACATCTGGACCTTGTCTTATATTTGTTAAGCATTTTGAGTAGGTGTCAATGTATAGATTTACACATAATTACATAAAGTTATGTAAATCTTATTATACAGGTGTAGGTGTCTGATATGTTGTGATATCAATATCCCTTTGGATATAACATTTATATTACTAGTTACCTATGATCTCATTAAACTATTGGGTGTGAAAGTATCATTTTATATTAAATTTAATCCTTTTTTATGGCCATTATTAATAAATTATATATTTTCAAATGAGAAACTGTTAGTATTTTGTGAACTTTACATAATTTATTAATAAAAAAATTATTGTTAATTAAGCCATGTGTGTGATACAATTTTATATAGGCATATGAGTACTTCACCTAACACTGATAAATAAGTTTGGATTCAATAATGGATAAAATTCGAAATTCAAATTATGTAATATATAAAGGGATTTTTGCTTCACATCTTTAAGTCCTAGTTCTAAGTTTTCTGTTCCACTCCATCGATAAGACTTATTGCACATTGTTGAGCGATTTCCTAATATATTAGTGAGAAATCTTATGCTTTATTTTATTTCCTCTTGATTATATTGCAATTGAAGGCGGCCAAAATTAAAGGCAAATTTCGTAAATATATTCCTGCACAAACTATACAAGTTACTACATCTCTCGCTCTCTCTCTCTTCCTGTGAACTCACTGTTTCTGTTCATTTTTAAGTGCCACCAACTGAAAATTGTGGTTGTTATCTGTTTAGTTTATTCATCAACCATCGTCCTTGTGATCGTTATTCTGGGGATTATTTGTTGTTTAGAATTAGGAAGAATCAGCTTAGTTCATTTTAGTCTCAATTATTGTTTGCAATTCTCTGTTTTAGTACTCCCGCGTGTTCCTCTGTGTCTATCTGCGAAACAAAGGAAAAAGAAGGAACTAATGAAATCAACAACAACGTCATTGATGGATCCACGTAAGATGATTCTCTCATGTTCTTGTGAATAAGTGCAAGTTGATTGTTGTGGCTTTTATCGAGATTGTGACATGGGTACATGCTTTCTTAACTGTTGAATGAAAGTCTATAATCATTATAACCAGTACTTTGTCATTGAATAACTAACAAGTATATAATAGTTAGGTAGCTTTAAAATAATGTAAAACACTATCATGTGGACTAATTATAAATGCAGCACTGGTGTTGGAACAGTATTGGATTTCGATGAATGCTAAAAGCATTGCAAGGAGATGTGGCTTCAATAGCATAAACCAATCATAAACAGAACTGCATGCCACAGAAAAAGTAGTCCCATTTTGCCATTCTCTTTGGTAATAAAAGATGAGACAGTCGAATCTTGACATATCCTCTTTCATTTGGCGATGTCGTGATGAAAAAAAAATCATAACATAATAATCATGTTTCATGATTATTTTTAGTATTTCACAACCTACGATAGTATGCTAGAGTAAACTCAAGTTTTTTACAACATGATACTTTTGTATACTCTTCTTCTGTCGTGTTTGGTTGTATGATATTGTCCTTTTCCATGAATGATTTTGGATGAATTAAATATTTTACACTCGTTCCCTAGATTTTGCACATCTTTGGAATGGGAGAGCAATAAGCTTTATCAAATTTAGGAAGTCATAATTAAAAGGAAAAAATTACTTAAAATTGTATAGGACTCTTGTGTCTGCTTTCTTAAGTTCTTTGAATGGTATTTGGATGGTATTATTTTATTTAACAATTGTGTACTATTAGGGTGTGTCCTTTTGAGGAAGGCAAAATATATATTTCATTGTATGTGGGTTTGTAGATATGTAGGTTTAAATGAACTTTTGACTTATATAAAACTTTTTAAATTTTAGTTTATTAGCCTGTTTGAAGGCCTGTATGCCTTTAAAAAGGTTAAGTCAAATTTATATTAATATTTTATATAGTTTAATAAATTTAATTCATTTTTTTTAAAGTTTAGGCTATTATTTTATTAAATAAGCCTGATCAATTTAAGCTTCAACTTGATTTAACTTGGTCTATTTTCATCCTTAATAAGGATAGTTTATGATTCACTGATGAAATAAAAAATATTATTTGACTCATTTTCTTTGAAATAAAGAACTTTATTTGATACTTCAAATAATGTTGGGTTTGGATAAAGGGGGTGTTTGTGATCTAAAAGAAGCATGGCCACAGTTTATTTGGTGAGTCATTCTGTTGTCTAAGCACATATTCTTGGGCAGTCTGTGGCAGGTATTATTGAGAACAATATGTTGAAGTTGATGCTCCCTTGTTGTAAGGTGTATATATCTGAAAGCAGAAACAGGACTGCACTGGAATCAATTGAACGAGCTACCGAGCGATTCCCTCAAGCTCCCATCATCAATAAGTTTGAAGATGATACCTATAATAGAGTTGGCTACACGCTTGTCTCTACATTGGCTCCAAGTTTAACCCCTTCTTCAGAGCCATGTCCCTTGACAAATGCTGTGCCTGCCATGGAGAAGGCTGCATTCGATGCCATTGACTTTGAGATGCATTGTGGTTCTCATCCTCGACTTGGAATTGTGGACCACATCACTTTCACCCTTTGGCAGACGCTTCCCTCGACCAAACAGCTAGGACTGCAAGATATTTAGCAAAAAATGTCGGCTTTAGTCTGCAAGGCTAGTAATCATGGCTTGGGGTAATTCTTTTTCTAGGTTGGAGAATGTTATGTCTAGAATTAGGGGGTCTAATTTTACATATCAACAAAGTGAAGTTCATTCTCTGAATATGGTTCTACCTTAAAGAGGACACTTCATTTTAATGGAGTATTCCATGTTTTCCATAATAAGGCTTAAGAATGTTAGATAAATTGATCCTTCTTCTACCCATGTTAAAAATTGATAAAATTGCAGCAATGGCCGTCTTTGTGTCAATCATCCACGCTATTTCTTGCACCACTACCTCTTAAGTAGTTATCAAAAGATCTTTGTATTTGGTTAATTGGATCTTCCGTTGTGTTTGCATCATGATTTCTTGAACCCCCACTTTTTTTTTTCAGGAATAAAGAATTGTAATGAGAGTAATTTCTGCTGGAATGCGAATGAATGCTCATTTATTTTGGTAGCACTTAAATGGGAAGACATTTGAAGTTGAACAGTAATATTTTTTTCATTCGAAGTATTCCATTTACATCACTATTCATTGGAAATTAATTTTTGTATGGAATCTGAATGACTTAATGGCTACTTTGATAGATGGAATTTACATTCATTCGTATACTTTATCCTTCTGCACATATGATTGAAGTTTTGGAATCAATTTCTGAAAATTTATTTTGCATTGTCAATGATTATAAAATTTTTCCACTGTTCCTACTTTTCTATATGAAGCAGCGCATGAAGACGGGAGGGCACTGGATCTGAACAGAAGAGAGTTGGGTTATTTTAAGCCAAATTCTAGTGGAAACCTGTGGATTGGGCGGGCTAGAATCAGATGTCTTCCCATTGAAGCCAGATGGTGGTCCAGCTCAAGTAAGTCCAGGAAATGGTTTTGTGGTCATTGGATCGACCAATTGGGTTGATAACATGTCCCACCCTTTTCTTCCGATATTGGTGCTGTTCGCAAAATTGTAATGGCGGTGGACTTCCTTCTGTACAGGCAATGGCACTAGCAGACGGAGAAGGTGTCATCGAGGTAGCATGTAATTTGTTGAACCCAAATAAAACTGGGGGAGAAACAGTCCAGAAGGAAGTAGAGAGACTTGCTGCAGAAGAGGGCATTTCTGTGAGGAAGGGATACTTCACGGACTCATCGCAGGAAGAAATAGTTCAAAGCTACTCGAAGCTATGTCCTATTGCCTGAAAAGAAAATAGATGTAGAAGAACCCAGTCTTTCGGAAGTGATTTTTCTTTCTTAGAGAAATTTAATCCAGCATTAATTAAAGCCATTCAATTAGTTGGCACTGTGCAAGTTTGCTTCTAGCATGGATACTTATTATTCATAACATTCTTAATATAAGGTTTTACATCTGCAATGTCCATCATCTAGAGGTTTCATTAGAAAGGATGAGAAGGTGAATTGAAGCTTCATAGCATATGAATATCTTTCAAATTTCTCAATATCCAATTCAGATACATGATTTACCCCCCCCCCCCTTCTTTATCAATTTTGTAACAAAACTACCATGGTGTCCTTCTTTACCCTTGAAATTACCCTTGAAATTCGAAGGCTTCTGTTGAGCAAATATTTATATCACCATCCCCATGCCGCTTTCTTACTATTTGCATACATAGGCAGAGAACAAGCTGCCTGAAACACAGCTATGCTTCAAGTTCTGAAGAGATGTTGATGTTTCATTCTTTCTTTGTCAGTAGTCATATTTTATGCCATTATCAGAAATACTAATTTCTTGCACATTTTATTTGACATTTTCTATGTCTCATTTTCTTGTCTAGAAAGTCCTTCGAACCATATCCAATAATTGTTTGTATATTATTAAACTCAATTAAAAATGGTCCCTGGGATCGGGCCATTTACTATAGCTTGAAGATGTACGAAAGTCCAACATCTTCGGGTAGAATTGTGGCTGTGAATCTCCACGTCCGTAGTTTGTATCGATAGAACATTCTAATTTTGAACAAATTATATTCACCTCTGGTGAGATTTTAGTCCAATTATGCTTATACTTTTCTCTTTTTACTTATATACATCTACTTTTTCTTATATATATATATATATTTATATTTATAAGAGAGGTCAGTGTGAATTTAAAATTAATGAATAAGGGAGTAGGTGTATAATTTTTAAAACATAAGAATGAAAATATAACTAGATTAAATATTGGATAAGTTGAGTGTATTTTTTTTCCTTTCCAATTTCGTACACAATATATAGCTCATAGAATCTGAGTATGTTTATCTCATCTGATTAATGCAGAGGATGCTAATTTGAGTCAGAGTTTATCTTTGTGCAATGCAAAGCGTAAAAAGGTATCAGCCCAAGAACTAATAGTTTACTTGGGTGATACGTGTCATTTCTTTTTAATCATAAAAAGTTAATGACCTGGTAAGAAAAGAGGGAAGTGGGGAAACACATACCAAGTCTTGGTGAAATTTAAAATTGATTTCGCTTGGAATTACATAATTTAAAATTGATTTCATTTTATTTTAATAGAAATAATTTTAATTTATATATAAATAAATTTTATTATTTGATAATTATACGAAAAATAATAATTTCAATTTATTTGTGAATGAATTTTTTTGAAATATATTAAAAATATATCTAATTTAATTAAAAATAAAATTTAATAATATCATAATAAGTACAATGTTAAGAAAAAGGTAAAACTTTTGATATAACATTTGTTTTAGGGCAAATAGAAAAAATTCTAATAAATTTTTTGATAAATTCAATAGATTTTGTAATAATACAATGTAGTTAAAATAAAAATTGAATAAAATATACTAAAATTTCTTTTTACTTAAAATAAAAAATCATTTAAAAATGAAATTAATTGAAAATGTAATGTGATATTATTTTTAGCCATGGGGAAGTCAACGTGGGGAAAGCCTTGTTGGTGTGATATGGCAAACAAGAAGGCGATGCCTCAAAACTTACAACTTTGCTTAATGCAAATTAAATGGGCCTCGTTGATAGAAAGAGGGGGCCGTTATGCGCCAGATAATCAAAATTAATCATGCACATAAAGATATGAAAATTAATTTGAACATAAATCTTCAAAAGGCTGAAGGTTACCAGCCATTAGTTATCTGTTAGTGTTTGAAACTTGAAAGCTACTAAAAACATCAATCCTAAAAGATTAAAATATCACCTCATCGGTTATTTAAGGACAAGAACTGTGGGTTTTCATCGTTAATTCTATGGGCGGACAGCCTTGGATTCCTAATAATCAGAAGAAAGAAACCAAAGAGACATCATAGGCGTCACGGCTTTGGCAACAAGACATGCAGAGAAAAACGACAGCATAATGGGTTAAAAACCATCATTAATTTCAACAAAGTTAATCTCATCTTTTCGTTCTGATTTTTTCTTTTCTTTTTCTTTTTTTTTGAAAAGGAAAAGCCATAAACGTGACGATGCCAATCTTTTGGGGTTTGGACAACACGCAGCGGGGAAAATGTCTTATTTAGATATATCAATAAGAGGCTGATTCACTCTACCATATTTATTTCATCAGCAATTAACGTGGCTGTTTATCCTCCCTTTTTTGGGTTCAACTTCTCGTGAAAGTACCCTTGCGGCAGCTGACACGAAATTGAGCTCAAAGCAGCAGAAGTTACAGAATGGATTTCAATTCCACTTGCAAGGTCAGAACCTCTCTTCCTCCCCCCCCCCCCTTTTTTTTTTACCTTTTAATTTGGTGGTAGAAGTAATAACTCGCTTATGCACACAAAATTTTAAATTCAAATTCCATACGTAGTAAGAAGTATAGCATTTAAAATACTAGTGCATTACTAAGATGCTTGGCTTTCTTCCTTTTTCTTCTTCCTTCATTTTTCTACTTCTTAACATCAACTCTGTTTACATGAATACAAATTGTCAGAGATCGTTCGCCCATTAAGATATCTCTGTTTCAGTTTATTCCCCTGTGAAGTGAAATGATCCGTCGTTCTGTGTGTGTTTAGTATGTGAAATGCTTATCGACGCATAGAAAGGAAAAAAGGAAAAAAAAAGAGGGAAGGAGATGAATCAGAAATGGACCCAAAAAAGGAGAAATACTGTCATGTTTCAGGAGTAAGGTACGTTACTTTACGGAGAGAGATAGAAACAATGCAATGGGGGATGGGTGACTTCATCCCACTCCACTCATTTTATTTTTTTCTTGAAATAAAGTATAGTATTTTATTCCAGGAGTATATTAAAATTTTTCCTAATAAAAGGAGTGTGTAAAGATCTTAACCCTCTGTTGTAATTGTCTGTTTTGGGTTCTTGGCCGAAGAATGCACTGACAAAATTGCAATACGGGTGCCAAGTTACCAACGTTGAATAAAGTAAATATCAAAGAAAGTTCACTTGTCGACAAAGCTACATTTTGGGTACTAAGTTACCAGCATTTCAAGATATTTTTTTGGAAAAAAATCTTATTTGTTTTTATAGCATGTGATCTTTATAATTTGTTATAAAAAAATAATATTCAAAGATATAAAAATAAAAAATTATATATTTTATATTAAATATATAAAATATTTTTACACTATTTTATTAATTTATAATTATATTTAATGAAAGATCTTTCGCATCGAACTAATCGGAGCCTTGCTGCCTTATTATAAACAAGGAACCAATATTTTTGGATTTAAGATAATACACATAAACATTGATCACCCATCGCTCTCTTGAGAAAGACACGCCACTGGCAATCATAAATGCATATATCTAATATTTTTATTTTTGTTGCAAATAAATCTTTCTTAAGGTTTATCTTCAATAAAAATTCTTAATTTTTGTAATCTGAATTCTGAAATCAGATTCTTGTTCGGATAATATATTCCATCTTATCCTCTATTAGCTACCTTCAAATGGGAGCCACGTGAAACTGACGTGTCCGGTGGTAGTTTTATTTTTTTTTAAAAAATTATCTACACAAAATAAAATTATATAAAATAATAATTATCGTGAACCACAATGGGGAGCTTTTTGGTAGCTTTGGGACCGACCGAGCATTTATCAAAGGTCAAAGCTATCATAACCTGGGTAAAAATTCAAGCTATGGATAAGCGTAGGATTGTAGTAAAATATTTGATCAACGGCTCTTTTTAAGTAGTGGTTTAAAGGTACAATTAATGGATTGTTAAATTTTTAGGCAAAGAATATTTAGATAGAGTGTTATAAATAATTATTATAAAATTTTCAATCACAAATTTATACATATATTAAATTTTTAAGTAATCGAGTAATTAATTAATAATTATATTATTTAAATTATAATTATTAGTATAGGATTAGAAAAATAATATACATATAAAATTATGATTAAAAATTTTACAATGAAAACTTACTTTCTCTATTCCTTGTTTTCTATCATATTTAACTATTTTTACAAAAATTAAGAAAATAAGTTTATTTATTTATTTTTACTTAATTTTTCAAAGTTACCATTTAATTCAAAATGAAAATTTATTTCATCTTTTATTTTATGTACAAAGTTTCAAGAGGTTGAAAATAAAGAGAGAAATAAGATAAAATAAATTTATTGAAACATTTCAAAATAAATATGTAGAATAAGGAAATATTTATTAGTGGGGAAAAGGGTGAAATTCAAAAATAATATTTAATACCTCATTGAATTTCTAAAATAACATATAAAAAATAAAAAAATTCGTTTAAATGTGATAAATAATAAGGAATGGAAGAAATATTAAACTTCACCTAAATTTTTTCCTTTATTTAATATCACTATTTTTAGTGTGTATACCATTTTTTTTTATCATGTATTTTAAAGTAGAGATGAACAACAGGTCAAGCCATTGGATAAAATTATATAAAATTCATAATCCATGAACCTAATCCATTGAGTTTAAAAGAAAAATTGACTCGATCAAATTTGATTATTTTTTTACATAGCATAAAAGATAAATATTTAAAATAAAAATTATATATTTAAAGAGATAATAAAATATTTAAATATATAAAATATTTAATTATAATAAATTAATTTTTTATATTAAAAATAATTTAATGTAATCAAATTAAAACCAGCTGACTTATTTTTTATTTTCACAGACCCTAACCTAAATAATAATTGAATTATAAAAAAAGTTTAACAAGTTTATCCCAAAAAAAGAAATTCAAATGATATATTTTTTCCAAATGGCGCACATCAAGTGACGCAGGTCGCTCATTTAATGTATAACTCTATATTAAAGTCTTGTTCACGGGTCTATATGAACTAAATTTACCGGTAAGCCCAAAAAAATTATAATTATTGATATGGTTCAAAGTGAAAACTTTCATTAATGTCGAGTAATGAGTCTGGAATAGAAAAAGAAAAAAGTTCAACTTCTCACCTCTTGCTTCCGCCCGCAAAATAAATACGATTGAGCTCTAAATCACCATATTCTGGACATTGAAATTGTTTTGAGTGTGTCTAGATGGGTGTTTTACATATTTGTTTGGGCTCTATTTATGATTTTAAAACTTATATAGTAATAGAAAAAATAAAACAGAAACCTGCAAGTGACAAAGGAACCAGCCACATAGTTCATAGTTCTACCGCAAATCATTCTTATATCGATAACCCAAAAAAAAAAAGTATAAATATCCATACCTTGAATTTCTCTTGGGTACAGAAGACCCACCTTTATCAAAATCGACACACGTACACAGTAATTCTAAATATGAACACTAGACGTGATTCACGTTTTGTTCAAACAACCTCGATTTTTCAAAATTTTTAGTCCACGTTTTTCAGATCTTTTCAGAAAAATTTAAAATAAAATAAGGAAAATAAATTGGATACACTGCTCTAGAGAGACTCTTATCTCTCGTGTAATTAGGAGAAGAAAACCATCGACCAATCCGTTTTACTGTGCTGCAAGTTCTTCATCTCAGAAGCACGCAATACTGCTACTCTTGAATTAGTAGAGCGAGCCGCCAGACTGAACCCAGAAACCATCATTGCAAACAAGTTCGAGGACCGAGCTTACAACAGGACAAGGTACACTCTCGTATCATATGTTGTGCGTGACTGCACAGGAAGTCCAATATACAGCCCTTTGCAGCAAACTGTATTAGCCATGGCTGAGGCTGCTTTTGGAGCCATAAACCTTGAATTGCATGATGGAACTCACCCCCGCTTAGGGGTTGTGGATGACATTCTTTTCCATCCCCTCGCTAATGCATCATTGGATGAGGCTGCTTAGCTTGCCAAAGCAGTTGCTGCTGACTTTGGCAATAGATTCAATGGTAAGTTTATCTGATATCTCCTGTACAGTAAATGATATCCATATATCAAGTTTATGTGTTGGAATGATTAGAAGTTTAGAATTTCATCAGTGAATTCTGGTAATCATTGTTGGAAAACTCATCTGCCACAAAACTTACGTGAAATGCAGTCCCAGTATTTTTGTATGCTGCGGCGCATCCAACAGGGAAGGCCCCCGACACCATAAGGAGAGAGCTTGGATATTATAGACCTAATTTCATGAGCAACCAGTGGGCAGGGTGGACTATGCCAGACACCCTTCCCCAGCTACCAGATGAGGGGACCATTGTGGTTTCAAGAGCTAAAGGCATCTCAATGATCGGTGCACACCCTTGGGCTGCACCCTACAACGTACCCATCTTATCCACAGATATCTCGGCAGCCAGAAGGATCGCGAGAACGGTCAGTGCCAGAGGCGGCGGATTGCCAATGGTGCAGACACTCGGCCTGGTTCATGGTGAGGATTCAACTGAAATAGCTTGCATACTTTTGGAGCCAAACCAGATTGGCGCAGACAGTGCAGAACAGAGTTGAGATGCTGGCAGCACAAGAGGGATTGAACGTAGAGAAGGGATATTTCACTGATCATTCTCCAGAAATGATTCTAGAAAAGTACATGAACTTAATATCAGCTAACAGATCTTGATTCACTTGTCAGATTGAGTGAGGACAAAGCTTTCTAAACCATTAAGTAACTTGTAATTGCCTAAATGTTGCCAACTTGCCATTGCTAGCGAAAGGAAACATAATTGTCATAAGGACTTAAAAACTGCTTCTCTATGTTGCTCCTAACTTGAGATAAAATGCGTGAACATAAAATTCTGGCATTGTGCATTAGATTTATGACCTATAGCCACATCTATGTACACTTAATATTAGCCGATTCTAAGGGGTGCAACTTGGTCACAAACACTGCTTGCTTCGAAACTCTTCCGATAACAGTATCCGAAGCAGCTCATTCAGCCTCTCAGCACCAGGACCAGGCCTGAACACTGTATCATTACCGCGCTGAGAACAAGGGTCTGCCCCGCCATCTGAGCTCCCTATACACCATGCACCAGGTGAAAATCTATGTGTGCGTCCCAGAAGCTCTTTGTCGATCTTGTCTAGGACTGGATCATCCTTTGCAAATTTTCGGGCGAAGGCAGCGTTGCTTTTAACCATTTTATCAAAGTCTTTCATAGTTAAAGAGATGGGATGCTGCTTTGGAGGGGTGTCCCAAGCAATGTAGTGAAGATCATGGCTTATTGCAGTGTGGCGGAATTCATTGTTGTTACAAATGACAGTGTGGAAATAGCCCTCTGGAGAGGAGATAAAATTTGTATAATACATAAGGATAGTTCGTGGAAGGTTATCCCATCCCCATATGCAGTACTCAACAAAAGATCGGGTTAACATGACCCAAGCTGAACCTGTATATAGAAGGCATAGACAAACTTAATGATCTACCTTGGTATAAAAAAGCATTAATCCAACAAACCAATCAGACATTGTACGATAGAAGTAGTGTTACTTGAACCTTAAAAAGGCCATCTCAAAAGGTTTAGATTGGAAAATTAACCAACAAAGTGTATACAGGTACACATACCAGTGAACAACTCAAAGGATGTGGGAAGTGTTCTTTGTTGACTTGTTCGCGCAATACCAGTTTTCTTTGATAAGTAAAGTGCTGGATCAATGATGATTGGTCTCACTCTATGGTTCCTGAAGACAAGAATGGCAGAGAACCCTTAACCTGCTAACATGATATAGAACCAAAAGAAAAACATTTCACAGTACCTTTATGACACATGGATGAATCACTTACATTTTCCAACCAGCAATGCGTGAATGTTCAATGAAATTGAGATTTCTAGACAGATGAGAGAAAACATGAAGCAAATCTGCAAAAAAGGGGAAAAAGAATACAATAAATACATTTTTACAGGGTTTTTAAAGGATCACTGCAATCAACATATCTGATAACACTTAGGATAGTGCCTGTTATGACCATAACAAATATAATTACCTCTCAGAAACTGCTAAAGCATGTATGAATATTCATAATAGTCAGCTCAGTAATTCACAGGTAGCAGTGACCTTTAGAGCAGTAGACATCTTCCAAAATCGAAATAAAACAAAGAACCAAGAAAACATTTTGCTAGAGATGAGATATGCTACAGGAAAGCTAAATTTGAGGTTTCCTTGCCACACACTTTAGGTTCTAACACAAGATGATTCACAGCTATTGGCTCCTTGATACCCAAAACACAATATGCAGATACTAGTAATTTTGTTAGAGTAAAATTAACATAAACTTGATTGATTTGAACTCAACCATCCGAATTCACCAAAGATGCGATACTAACCTCAATCATCTAACTAAAATTAGAGTCTTTCATCTAGAAGCTTATGCATTACCATCATCTTGATCAGCTAGTTCTTTATATGAACTGAAAATTAATCACACAATACCTTAATGCCCACATTCATACTTGCAGCGAGGATAATCATGACTCATTCACAAACTACTCAACAATGCTACGCTTTAACCTAGGATGACTAGGTAGGAGATTGGAAAGAAGGTTATTGCTGGGTATTTCAATAACCACAAATGAAAAGTAAATTACCGATAAAAGAACTTAATGATGAACACAAACTAAAACTTGGATAATGAAGATAATTAAACATTAATTTCACTTTCATCTTTAGCTCAAGCCTTATTGCCTGCTAACTTACATATCATGCAGTCTTGAAATGCAGTGACAGGTGTACAATTTGAGAACCCCTAATCCATTAATTCAAACCATTAGTCATTTCAAATTTCAACCCCAATGCAACACCTTATAGATATCCATCCTAATGTCCTCAAAACAGCCATACTAAATAGTCATATCAGTGCAAGGGAAGTGGAACGATGCCTATAAAAAAATGCATCTGGGACATTAGCTACTACTAAGAAAAGATCACAATGAAGATGCCTAAATGACAAAAAATTTTCAAATTTTCACGGCCACAGTGAAAAGCTAAGTTCAAACTCAAAGATGAGTTATTGTTTCTGTAAATCATGAAAGCTTCACTGAATCATCCCAAAAGCAATGTGAAATGCAAGCATTATGACAAAAATAACAGCATCAATACCACAAAATAAATGAGCGTAAGAGTCTGTTACTAACCATCCTGTGTCACAAGAGGATAATCTGAGGCACTGAGGTTTATAAACCAATCCCACTCTGAGCTCTCTTTCAACAATATCGCAATAGCTTGAAGGGTACAAGCAATCATTGTCGGACCCTTATAAGTCACTAAATTGGATTGAGCCATAACACGAACATTCTCTACTTTGGAAAACATAGGATCAGCTTTCACCGAATTTGCCAATTCTAACCTTTCACGAGGTGGTGCCTCAAGATCTAAATGTAGTATATATTGATTTCTGGGATGATACACCGACTCTAAAGTCCTCATCATCCTATCACTATCACCCTTGGTACCTGAAATAAGATATGCTAACCTAGGTGATTCCACTCTGCGAAACACATTGGCATTTGACAATCTTTCCAAATCTGATTCTGCAAAATACCCACTTGACTCCTCTGATCTTGCAAATGAAATGATATCAAATGGTATCTGCTCTCCCTCACTAGAAGAATTAAGAGACCCAAACAGTGCAGTGAGAATCAGACTAACAGATACCAGCAAACTCGCAAAAAATGGGATAATCCACTTCCTGTCAGTAAATATCCTTCCTGAATGGAAATTAGCATTTTTCCTCATACTCTTTCAGCAGTACTAAATCTGAATGGAAAATTTCCAACTGTTATGCGTGCAGCAACCAAGATATCCAAACCAGATCCCGAAGGAAAGTTGAAAAACCAAAGCAAAACCGACAAGTCTTTAGAAGAGAAGGAGCAATGAAATTAGGTTGGTCGTGCAGCACTACATTAAAAGAAAAAAATTATACGTTATTAAGAAGTATGATTAGCATTAACGATGAAAGAGATGTTTCTGCTGCTAGGATTGTGATTTGAGATCTGAAAAAACTTAAGGGGCATATGACAAACGGTTGGCTTTGGGACGTAGGTCCAAAGAATAGACTTAAAACCGATAACCGCACTGGAAAGGAACAATTTTGAAGGTGGAAAAGGTGGAAGAAAATTAATGGTACGTCATCCTTCAATCTCTTCAAAAGTAACATCTACGAGAAATACAGACCATCTTCATCAGATCGGATTTCACCCGGAAATTGAATGCAGATTGTTCTATTCTATTCGTTTTTCTTCTTTGCGCAAATTACCAAAGATCTCTGTCATTCAACGGTTGAATACAGAACTAGATAAACAACAAAACACACATGAAGTCCAAGTTTAGGTAACTTCAAACAAGAGAAATAGAAAATTTTGAGAGAGTAAAATGGGATTAAATGGAAAAATGAACCAAACCCAAATTGGCAAAGAAGGATCCGTTGAAGATTCAAAATGAACAACCAAAAGAGGGCAATCTTGCGAACTAAAAGGTACCGTAGTTGCAAGGAGAAGGAGAGAGTTTCTGGCGTTTCAAGCTGAGCCGAGTATAATTTGTTTTTCACGCTTGCTCGAGCTCGACATTCGTGGTCCATAGGCTGAAAATAAGCCAAATTTGATCCGAGATGGTGGAAATTTCATTCGGCGTTAGCAGCTCATTAAATTAAGCTCATATACTGAATTAGTTAGATAATTAAATATTTTAGTTGATTTATGTTTTATTACTATAAATCTCTATCTAAAATTGTACTCACATAAATCACTCAAGAAGGAAAAAAAATAAAACTGCACTATTATAGAGAGTTGGGTAAACTCCTTTTCCTTATACATAAAATTTAATTTTTCTCAATTTTATTTTTGTAGAATATTTTTATATTAATTTTATTTTTATAGAATATTAATTTATTTAATTTAATTTTTTAAAAATAAAATAAATTTAATTTTTAATAAATATTAATAAAAAATGAAATTAAATAAATTTATATAGTATAAAAATAAAATTAATATTAAATATTTCATAAAAATTAAATAAAAATTAAATTTTATAAGGACGAAACATAAAATTCGGGAGTTTCTTTGCAGTCTTGCAAGTGGGGTTGTTTTTTTATTTTTTTTTAATTTTATAACCACACGCTCATTCTCTTTGAAATTACAAACTGCTCCTTTTTTTAAATTTCATTTTTCAACCCACCCTTTACCCTCACATTTGTAAATGCCTTTATCTTTTAATTTATTCTTCTTCTGATCTTACTTTTCATCCACCATATTTCTTTTTCCTGAACGTTTTGACCATCATATTCTTAATTTTAAATAAATTTTATGATAATACTAATCATCTTATTATGCTAAGAATTATAAACTAGAAGTTTTTCTCAAAATATATTATTACTTTCAATCATTTTCATTTTTTAATTAGTAATATTATTAGTTTTTAATTTATAATATATTTTAAAATTGTATAAAACTTGTGTCGCAAAAGATGGTATTGGTTTTTATTAAATGCATGTGACTAATGAATATGAGTATGTATAATAATTTTATTATAATTATTTTTCTCGTATTTGCCAAATTTCCCCTTGTTTAAGTGGTTAATTCCTTGACCAACATGGACTATGATTCGAAGATTGGCACAAATAAAAAACAACAATCCAAATATTAAACATTGGTCAATGTTTATGAATATATAATAGAATTATTTTTTACACAAAATTCTTTTTAAAAAATTATTCACTTACTAAAATATAAGATAATTATTCATCTAAAACAATCGTGCACATTTAATTTAAAAAAAAAAAACTTTTATACTTATATACTCCATTTAATCATATAAATAAATTTTTATTTACTAAATTGAATAGTTTTGAATTGATTATACTATCAAATAAAGGGAATTATTTCCTTCCACTTTTTGTTTTCCTAAAAGATTGAATGTAACTCTCATTTATTTTGAATGCAATAGGAATAAATAATAAATTTCAACCATTTCAAATACAAAATAATAACACACTAAATTAAAATACTTTCTTGTTAATAACATTATCTTGATTTGAACTCACAACCTTTAAAATGAAATATTAACCCAGTATCAATCAATCAACCATTTTGATAATAATTTTAGGAATAATTTATTAATATAATTAACTATCCACCTTTTAAACAGTAATTATATTTATACAGATTAGTATTTTTTTAATAAATAATAATATTGGCATTAATGTGATAAAATATAAGTATTTATTTCATTAATTATTCCTATAGTCAATAGTTTTGTGTTAAGTTTTATATTCATTTATTTTATCTTTTATATAGTAAATCGGAGAAGTTTTCAAATTTTTTGTAGAAGTTAATTTCCTATATTAGTTTATCTATTTTATTTTCACTAAAAAAAATTTGATTTTAAAGGAACTAGTCTTTGCATTTGCATTTATGTATAGAGTGACAATATTGTAAATTAATGTTTCTTTTTTTATTTTATGTTGGTATAATAATTTATTAATAATTCTTATTCTTTTTGCTATTCTATTCAAACATAATAATCCATTGATATATAATCCTAATGTCAAATTAATCAAATGGATGTAATTAAATAAAGAAAAAAATTAATACTCATGGAATAAGTGTTTGCTCATAAAAAAATAATGAATTCATCAATTTAGAGGTCTTTTTTTAAAGAAATTAAAAAGCATAAACATTAATTATAAATATTATTTGAATCAAGAATGAATTATAATTACTAATAATGTTTAAAACTTTCAATTTCTTAAAAAAAAAAAGGTTTTCAAGCATGCATGAAAATACGTGCAAAAAGGTAATAATATTTTTTTATATACAATTGATTAGTGTAATAAATTCTGCAATCATTGTTAAGTACATAATTTGAAGAAACATTTTAACTTTTTAATTTTATTTCTTTCATAAAACATATTGATATAAATTATTTTAAAATCTATATGATTTTTTAATTTTTTATTAAATAATAAATTATGTATTAACTTGTGCATGGTACAAGTTTTTTTCTAGTTAATGATGTATCTAAAACCATCCTTACCACATCCTCACATTCCTACATGGCCTAAAATTTTGAATATATATATATATATATATATATATATATATATATATATATATATATATATATATATATATATATATATATATTTCTCATTTAATTTGAATGTATAAATGGACTTATTTTAAGCTTAAATTTTTCCAAGGTGATTTTCATAATTTTAGCTATTTATTGAAATTTTTATAGCAATATAAATTGTAAATACTGATATAAATATTTTAATAATAATTATAAAGATAGGTAAATTTTTTTATAGTACTTATGCAATAACACTAGATTAAGAACAGAAAGTCTTATGAAAATTGGGAAATGGATTCCATCGGTCATGACCATAAAAGTCATAACAAAATTAGTATTAGAGTATGGTGTAAGATTTAGTGGGAAAGAAAAGCCCTCGGATAGAATAATTAGGATATGATTATAATTGTTTATTTATATGTTAGTTAAAATTATATTAATGGTATGTGTGCACTTGGAAATACATATAACCAATACCATTTTAGAGAACCCTGAATTATTTAAATGTACAATATTGGAGCTTCTTTCCTAGAATTAGTTAATATTGATTGTATTTGTTGAATGTGTGGGAAATCTTTGAATCAAGGAAAATAGTTAAATGAGATGTAAGTTCTTACGTAAGACTTCATGTTTTAATTTAAGGAAAGGTTACTATAATCGAGTGAAGAAAGAATAACATGAAAGAATTTATAGAACATTAGTTTGAAAAAAAAAGATAATTTAGGAGCAAGTTGCATGATGATGATTTAGTGATATTATGAAGTATATTAAAAGGAAGTTTTTTGTGAATAATAGGAGTATGAAGTTTTGTAGCACAAAATTAGGAAGATTAGAGCTTAGAAAATCTCTATAATGATGAGAAATAGGGAATTTGAACCAAATTTGAGGTTTAAACTCTTAAGATGACTAGCAAGTAGATTTGTTATAAGAGATTTCAATTTGAATTAAGAAAAATAGGATAGTGTAGGTGAGACTTTCATAAGAAAGAATGGGATAATTAGGTTCTTAAGAATTTAGAGACGAATTCTTTGAAAGGGGAAAGAATTATCGCACCTCTATATCTTAGAATTAATTTTAATTACTTATTTGCTAATTATGTATATATGCCAATAATTAAGAATGTTGATAATGCTTTAAGATAAGCGTTTATTTATGAAAAAAATGGTTTTAACATGAAAATAGGTGGAATTAGATTAAACAAAGGTTTGTATAAAAATTAAAATTAAATAAGTGTGTATGGAGAAAATTTATGAATCATTTTTCTCATTTTACCATCAAAAGCCTCATAGATTACTAAACTACCCTTAAAAATATCCCACCCCTTGTAACTCTAATTCCCTTACTTTCAAAAGCTAAAAGCTTCAACTCCCTTCTCACTTCCATCCCCAAATTTGCTTCAATTCAATCCCTAAAAGATTTTAGCAAGATCAAGCTCCAAATTATCATTAATTATCTATAATTCCTAAATATTCCAAGTAATTATTCTCAAAATCAAGCTTTTAAAGTAATTTCTTGAAGATATGGTTTGTAAGAAAGGTAGCTAGGGATCCTAGCTAAAATTTTCATGATCTTGTGTTGCTAAGGCAAACCATACTCATCTTTTACTTTCCTTTAGCTCCTTTATTAACACAACACCAAAAAGGACTTTTAATGGCAATTGTTTAGTGGCAATTATATAAAGGCCACTAATTCATTTAATTCATTTAATCTTTTCCAGCAATTAAATATTTGCCAGTATAAGTACACCATTTAGTGGCAATTAATTCTAACTGCCGTTAATTATTATCTTTTCCTTATTTTGTTAGCATTTTAAATTTCAGTTTTTAGCGCGAAAGCCGAGTGGGAACTAGATATTTTTTTCTTTCTTCCCCGTGCTATCGTCCATTTTGCTTGAATGAGGCACACATTTTTTGCTCCAGCAATCAGCATTTAGCTCCAGCACACATCATTTTTGCTTGAAGGAGGCACACTGATGGCAAAGCAATAGTTCATTATCCTGAAGGTATGTCAAGCTAATTGCTTCTTATCTATGATTTTTTTTTTCATTAAGATTGAAAGTTGTGAGGATTTGGGTTCTTGTTTGAAATAGTCGATTGAGTCGATTTCATACTTACATCCTCCCCTGCAAGTTCATCTGTTCCCTCTGTTCCCAATCTGTGTTTCATTTCCCTGTGAGAGTGAGAGATTTTAAGCAGAAGGGGTTTATGCTCAGACGAGGGATTGGGCTATGAATTGACATCATCAAAGGTATAAAACCAATTCTGACGGCCACATGAATTTATTCTACAAGTTCACCCTCTCTCTTCGCCACTGTCTCTACCACGTTGGTTTCTTTGCAAAGCACCAGTAAGTAATTTCTCTTGTTCTTCTACACTATTTGGCTACTGGGAAAACAAAGAAAGTGAGAAAGAAAAACTGATTTATTGTTTTCTATCTGCAAGGTTACCTGTTCCTGTTGTTAGTGTTAGGAATTTGACTTGGGGTGGCAATGGGAAGACGCCAATGGTTAAGTTCATGGCTCTATGGTTAGCTGATTGTGGAATTTCACCACTTATTCTTTCTAGGGTATTTCCATATCTTTCATTTTCCATAATTTTACTATTATATGTAGCTTGATATTTAGCTTCCTTTTGAGTTATTCTAATGTCTGTTAAAAAAGAAATTTTTTAAGGCTTAGTTATAATTTTGTTTATCTTATTTGGTCATTCTCAAATATAATATTCTATTTTAGCCTTCTAATATACAAAATAAATTTAGTACAAATAATGGGCATCCAAAAGTCATAGTTCGATTTAATGGGGTAGTGTAGAGATTCAAGTTATTTTGCTTATAAACTTTCAATTTTTATCGCCGAATGGTGGGTTAAAAGTAAAACTACATCCTTGTTTACGTTCTGATAATTTAGTTTGTTATTAGGATTTATTATTCTGACAATACACAGCTCTGCGACTTTCTATGTTAGTCCTATGACTGTGCAGGTACCATGTTGACACTATGTTCTTTATCTCAATTATTGGTAGGATGTTAAAATTTTCAAGTGACAAATAATAACTGAAACTATTTTATCAAAGACTACAACATATCATTTGGCTCTTTGGTTGCTAATTTCTTGGCTATTGTCATGTATAGTGTTTTGCCTACATAAGTGGAAAATCTGAAGTATTTATACTTGGTGATCTGCATCTATTATTGCTTTTCTGATTTCCATTGTATGCATGATGGAGTGGCTGAAGTATGCCTACAGGAAAAATAAATCCACTTGCCTCTTCTATATATTTGCATTCATGGAATGGCTGGAGTATGCCTATAGGAAAAATAAATCTATAGTAATTCACTTGCCCTTCTATAGATTGGCATTCATGGATAAAGAAAGCAATCGTTTTACTTATGCTCGGTGGAGCTGAAAAGAACTTAAAGAACGAAACCCATTTACCAGGGTAAGTTATTTCTTTTTTTTTTATCTTCCCTATTCCCACTCAATGTTAAATGCATTATTATCCTTATTGTGCCTTAGACATTTGTGCATCAGCATTTTGATTAAATATGAAACTTATATTGGTACTTATTGTAATTTTTATTGACATCAACATAAGGATGGTTAGTGATCCTTCGATTACCAAGTCTCAACTCCTGAGAGCAATTATGGATATTATTCCCTTGGCCATATCAACCACAAGTCGTAGTTTGTGTGGGGTTGGTTTGATAGAGCACTTGCTTCAGATCAAGAAACAAGTAAAGCATTTTCATGGGTTATATAGCATTTTAGTGTTGTTTATCATTTGGGAGGATTGTAATTGTTTATTACCAGAGGAATGAAGGCTAGAAGCTGGAGCAATGGCTCTTGTTGATCGAGGTGTTGCCTGCATTGATGAGTTTGATAAGATGAATGATCAAGATAGAGTTGCTATACATGAAGTAATGGAACAACAAACTGTAACTATAGCCAAAGCGGGTATCCATGCATCATTTAATGCTCGTTGTAGCAGCAACAAATCCCATATATGGATCTATAAGTTGCTACTTATGCTTTTAAACTATCCATGTTCATGCTAAAACTTGAATTACCTTAACTTGACAATGTGGCTATTTATGAGTCATTCTACAGTATGATGGTTCACTGAATCTAACCAAAAATATTGGACTGCCGGACTCCTTACTTTCTCATTTTGATCTACTTTTCATTGTGTTGGATCAAATGGATCCTGATATTGATCATCATATCTCGGAGCATGTCTTGCGTATGCATCGATATCGTTTTGCTATTAATGGAGGTAGATGAGCAATTTTTACATGCTTAAATATATACTTTCTTTTGAATAATTCTCATTTAAATCAATTTATTAATGAAGTTGAGGCAGCACTTGATGGGAGCTCAGGATATGGAAGGGAAGATGAAGCTGATGCTGATTCATCTATTTTTGTCAAATATAATTGGATGCTCCATGGGAAGAAAACAAAAAAAGGCTGCAAGCGTGACATTGTTACAATCAAGTTTCTTAAGAAGTATATTCATTATGCTAAGCATAGGATTCAACCTGAACTCACTGATGAGGTAATGTGCCTTTTGATATGGAACTCTGTAATTTGGCTCGTTGTCTTTGTTGCATCTTTCATAGCTAAAAAACTTCATTGAAAAACTTCAGAATTGGAACCAGTTCTAATGCCTATTTATTGAATATTTTTTGAGATTGAAGCGTGTTTATGTATAATTTTCTAACTATTTCTAATTTAATTTTTCAGGTCATACTCTATGATCTTCACAAGTATTCAAGATAAGATGATTGGGCAATAGTTAAAGATTTGTAATGCTATCTAGTAGTTTTATGAAGGTGGATAGATATTGGTGGATGAATTATTATAATGATTTTCTATTTTCTAATATATGAAGGTGTTAAAACTAAACCTATACTATACTTGTTTATTTGAGAAATTAATACAATTTGATATAATTTTGTGGCATTCAATTATCTTTTAGTAGTAACTTTGTATTAAAATTAAATTTGAATTCCAAACATCAATAATGAAAATATGTTTAAAAAGTATAATAATAAATATTATTGCAAAATTGCAATGAATTGGAGTTCTATTGAGAATTGTCAATTATTAGGATATTAGTGGCAACAATATTTGCCGCTAAAAAACAGTAACATTTTTTAATTAGAGGCAATAGTTTTAATGCTAATTAATTGTCACTATTATTAATATTTTTTAGTGGCAATTATTGTGGTTTTAGTAGCAATTATTGTGATAATTAGTGACGAAATATTATCATTAAAAATGGGTGGATGCACTTGTTCTTTTGAATTAGAGGCAATAATATTTGCCACTAAATAAATGTCATTATTATTGAATATTTTTAGTGGCAATTATTTAGGATAAATAGCTAAACATTGGGCTTTTTGCGGCAATAACATTTGCTGTTATTATTGAAAACTTTTAGCGGCAATTATTAGAGATAAATAGCGGCATAACATTTGCCACTAAAGATTGTATAGGCTGGTCATGTTATAAGTGCATTAGGGGCGATAATATTTGCCGCTAATTAATTGCCGTTATTGTAAAACATTTTTAGTGGCAATTATTGCAATTTTTACCGGCATTTAGCTTTATTGCCGCTATAGTCTTTGCCGACACAGACTTCAACGGCAAATTGTTAATTGCCGGTAAAGGAATTAGTGGCAATTTTTATTGCCGCTAAAAGGCAATTTAATTGCCGCTAAAAGCCTTTTATGGTGTAGTGTAACTTATAAGTAGATAATCTACTTAAATCTTATTAATTTTGCATAAATGTGATTCTAGTTGGATAGTAGAGGAAGTTATTTTTTTAATGATTTAGTATGTATAGTTGATGTTTGTTAAAAACTCGATTATTTAAAGGATTAGGAAAAATATTTGTGAATGTGGCTTGGTTGTGAAATTCTAGATTCATATGGTTGCAATATGTTAATTTTGAATAAATTGACATGTAATTTGGTGAAATTCAATGGAACTGAATAATTTTAATTAGTATTCAACTATAATAGTTGAATATAGCCTAAGAACTCCTCATAATAGGCTTGTAGTTAACTACTATAGTTAAATTTTGTAAAAGGTTTTCACCTCTGGACTTTTGTATTTGAGTACGATACTCAATTATAACCACACCAAGGCTTGTAACTGAGTACCATAATCAAATGTTATGGAAAGAAATGGTCTCTACCACTACTTATTTTGGTATGGTACTCGAATAAGATCTTCTTGCTGGGATCCTATATTCAATTATCATATTTGAATACCTACTCTTTCCAAAATAAAAGAGTTACTTGTTAATGTGTTGCATTAATATAAGCATGCAATTTACAAACTTGATTGTATATGAATAGATTTTGTTTTTGATAATATGCAACTAAATTATTTAATATAGTCTCATATAATAAGTTATGGTAGTGACATGAATTATTATAAGGTGAATTATGGTATGATTATAAATATTTGTTTATTGATTATTAGAATTATGATGAAATCCCGATAGGATTGTGTATTGAATAAAATGATGATATATGTTGAATATTGATAATGAACTGAAATGAGAATGATTTGATATTATGAAATTGTATTGGATTTGGAAAATATCAGGAAAGGATAAGATAGCACTGAGAAGTTACATGGTGGATCATTTGATTTTATTTTAGTACCAAAACTTAGGTTTTTTTATATGAGTATTAATAATTAAGCCTTGGAAACTCTTTTTTGCGAATAGTGGTGAAACATGACTATTCACCTAAAGGGTCATTCTTATGAAGGTTAGAGTAATTCTAGTAAGGTGTCAAAAGTTGTCACCTCATATCTCAAGCCAAGCGCATGTATCACATGATATGCCATATCTTGACTAAGCACTCATGGGGAGTAGGTAAGGAGAATGGCAAGCAAGATAAAAATAACCCTTAACATAGAGTCAATTGATATATAATGTTTATGATTGTGTCTTTATCTGCTATTTTAACATTATAAAACATTTGTACTATTTTGTGAAAGTAGATTAATTGTTTGTTCACTTATATTTTATCATTATTTGTCATTTTCTACCAATAATAAATGGTAATGTTTTGTGATATATATATATATGTGTGCTAGAAATATGACTATGCTTATGTATTGTTACATGAATAGCATTAAATGATTACATGTGATAGTTTGAATTTGGTTAAGTAGGATATTTGCTTAATGAGTCTATGACTCACGGTTTTGTTTAAAATGTTTTATAGATTTGCATGTTATAGGTTCCCTACCACTATTGGTAATTTAGGAATAGAATTCTTCTTAAGAGCATGTTTTACAACCATAATCAATATTTAGTTGTAATTAGAA
Organism: Sindora glabra; assembly: GCA_020226215.1. Taxonomy (NCBI): domain Eukaryota; kingdom Viridiplantae; phylum Streptophyta; class Magnoliopsida; order Fabales; family Fabaceae; genus Sindora; species Sindora glabra. The sequence goes on from CM035226.1 coordinate 53,191,603, forward strand.
TGCTTTAAGCCACTTAAGAAATAATGAAAACTCATGATAATTCAAATATAAATTTGTAAATACTAATGTAAATATTTTGATGATAATTTAATAAGGCAATTTATTTTATGTGTCTATGTAATTAGAGGTGGCTAATGGTTGTTCTTATTGGTTTGAGGCAATATAACCAATGGACTAAATTAAATTATTTGACCATTTAGTTAAGTTGATATCATCCAATAATATAGTATCAACCAAGATAATTGCCCAAGGCAATTTATTGTAGTTTATTACAACTTAGTTTCATTAAGTGAGAAAAAAGAAAACTTGCTAAAATAACTTTTTGGGCCAATTTTGATGAGCCCTTTAGTAAAGAAAAAAGGCTAATTTCTTAAAAAGGAAAAAAAAGTGAAGAAATAGACCATTGGATCTAACATTTCTTAAGAAAGCTAAATATTAGAAAAGTTTTTAAAATCATCTTTTAAGAAATCTACTAAAACTTGAAGCAACAGAGGGCTTGGAAACATATATTTGAATCAAACTTCTTCAAAAAAAAATAAAAATGGATGATGCATTTTTTTCTTTTACTATCATATTCAATTTTAAATTTAACTCAAATAGAGCGAAACATTTTTCATTTTTCTATGAATATAAATAGTTTTCAAATAACTAGTGAGAAATTTCATGCTGGACATTTTTCAAAGAAAAAAATGTAAATCTTTTCAAGGTGTTGGTCAAGAAGTCATATTTTTTGAAAAATAAAATATAAATCTAAAATCTATTAAAATTTAGGCTTCTTGCAACACCATAAATTATCATATTTCCCCATAAATCATAATTCCAAGGACATATCCCTTTTGGCAACACCATAACTTTTTCTTGAGTTTTTTTTATACACCCATTTTCAAAGAGAAAGATAAAAAGAAATAAACAAGGCAAAAGAAAGAAAAGAAAATAATTAAAGAACAAGTTAAGAATTTCATATTATTTTTTTAATTACAATAAGAGAAGGAGTAGCTTTATCATTGCAGAGTTCTAAGCAAACTTTGATCCTTTTATCTCTGTGGACTAGTTACCTTCAATGAAGATTGGTGATGTGAAGAAAGTGGTTTTAATTAATTGTTGTTTGCAGTTCTAGTGAGAGGTTAGTGGGGTAAGAATCATGAAAAAGGTATGGTTTGAGCTATATTGGGTTAAGGTTGGGACAAGTTTAAGTGCTCAAATTGGGTGGACAACAAAACTCGCTTAACTGAATAAATAAAATGAATACGTATAAAGGGAACAACATTGTTTGTACTCCTATTTTGGTCATATTCAATCTCCTTTGAGTTAAGACTATATCAAGCATCAAAATTTGTCTTAAATTTTCTTTTGCCACCACCTATTTTCTATGTTATATTTGTCATCGATCGATAATCATCGAACTATTTTAATTGGTTTTAAACATATGGATAAAAATTAGACAACCCTACAGGTCATGATATCAAAATAGGAATAATAGGCTTTGTGGGATCAAGAAATGGATTCCACACTAGTTATGGCTAGGTGAATTGTGACAAAATTATTGTGTATTAATTTTTTTTAGACTAAAAACCTTTTTGACCCTTATAAGATTGAATTTATATCAATTTGATCATTAATTGAAAGTTTATATCAATTTGATCATTGTAAAATTAAAAACCCTTAAATTTTAGTCCCTCTGTATAATTTTTTCCTAACTAAAAATTTATATAAAAGGATTAAAACTTAAGGATTTCTAATCTTATAAAGATTAAATTGATACAAACTTTTGTTAGAGATAAAATTGATATAAACTCAATCTTACAAGAACTAAAATAAGTTTTTAGTCATTTTCTTATAATAATATTAATAATAATAAGTTTTAATTAACTAGTGATATGAAACTAGTAATAAATAAGTGATGTAATAATAACGATAATAATAATATACTGTAAAAACACATTTGATACTATTTGGTAAATATCAATTTAGGATTGGGATTGAGACTATTACTATAGTAATTCAACTTGTTGAAAAATTAGCTTGAATTAATGTTGATTCATGTAAATTTTATTCGATAGATTAGCGTATTTTGATAGATCTAAAATTAAGTATTGGATAACGTATCTAAACTTTAAGTTGAATTCATCTAAAATGCATAAACTATAATGGTACAATCTTTAACAATAAAATTAAGAATTTAAAATTTGTTTAATAATATATATAAAATAATTTTTTAATTTTTTAAATATTTTTTTCTTAATTTCCTTATCAAGAATTGTAATACTCATTTTCCACTCTAAAAATATATTTACCACTTTAGAGGATCGAATTCTAATCTTCAAAGCAAAATGAAATAACCTTTCATTTGATGGGCCTATTAGTAAGAGTTGTTTCGCATACACAACGAACTTGTCTGCACACTTTGTGGATTATAAATTTTATACTTTTCTCACCTAAAAAAATTATACTTTTTAGGATAATTTTTTATTAGCTATAAACTAAACCTAAATGCAACTGGCTCATATAGGCCTACTTGGTTTATATTAAACTAGATTTTAAACCCGATCATTTATATAAATATATATTTTTATAAATAACATTTTAATAACAAAAATGTTTTAATTATTCTTTAAAATTATACAAGTAAAATTTTGATATATAAATTAAAGCTATAATTATATTCCTTAACCAAATTAAATCATATCATAAAATTATGTAAAGACAAATAATTACTTTAAACTATAATCAAAATAAAAATAGAATAATTAATATTTCATAAAATATATGATTTGCTTCATTACTCTCAATTGAATATTTTTAATTGTGTTCATTTTATCGCAAAATTAAAATATCAATATTCAAACTTATAATTTAGGCATTTAAAACTGTTCATTAACAAAAATAAAGTTGGAGTAGCAGTGAGAGTACACGTAGCATATGTGAGGTATTGAAGGACAAATCCAATATTATATTATATTACTATATATAGAAAATGAAGAAGAATAAAAAAATAAAATCAGAACTGTCATGAGAGTACATGTGGCATGTGTGATGTGTGGAAGGACAAGCCCAGAATTACATTATATATAGATAAGGAGAAGAAAGAGGCTCAACGAAGTTGAATGCTCCAACTAGTGAGTGTGGAAGCTATGTGTGAGTAGAAGAAGAAGAGTAATATCTTAACACTGATAAATACAGCATGTGAAAGCAACTCGTGCAGAGAGATTTATCGGCTAAAAAATACTTAGAGCCCGAAATCATGGTTTATATATAGATATATAGATTAAGGTGGGTTTGACCCTTAACTTTTAGAAAAATGTTGAAGATATAATAATGAGACTCTGCCTTATATATGTCATTGATAATTTTTTAAAATTAATATAATACCTTTACAAAACCTAAATAATAACAAATTGTAAGAGCATTACTTGGGCGTATCTTCATTCCATGTCCCTAACAATACTCTAGATTTTAAGGGATAAGTAATACAATAAATAAAAAATTCCATTATTTGAAAAATCTTTAACTAATTCATCTCATTTGAAATTTTTTCTCCAAGATATCATATATATCTTATCTAATGAAATACAAAACATACTTCTCCCTTTTTTTCATAATACACTTTTTATTACATCTATCTCTTTCATCATTATAATTGTTACTATTATTATTATTGCTTTCACCGTTATCATTATTATTGTTATTATTATCATTATTATTTTTATTTTTGTTATCATTGTTACAATCATTATCATCGATCATTAATACCACCTTTACTATAATCATCATTTTCATTATTATTATCACCGTTATTAATAAAATTTAAAATTTTATTATAATTTATCTCTTAATTAATGAATCAAATGATAAGAAAAAAAATCACAAATAATGTGATTCTATTCCTTAAATAAATTGAATAGTTGAAAATTAATAATAATTATTTTTTCATACTCGCTCTTATTTAATTAATTTCCTTCCTATTCCCAAGTGCCTCTCAAATTTAATTCCATAAATAAGACCGTATGGACTCAAGAACATGTATAATTTTTGTGAATTGAGCTTTTAATTTCTAAAGGGCAATTGATTTTTGAAATTTTAAGGGTTGACAATGAAATAAAGAATTGATTTTCTTATAGGATTGAGTGTTAGGTTCAGATATTGGTCCTCTCAATTTCTCACTTTATGAGTTATTTTAAATTTAAAAAAGATAAAGATGATATTTTTATTTCGTGATCCATAATTTTTTATTATAATCTATTATTTTATTAAAAAATTATATATTTATCTTTCTCTTAAATTTACATGCTTAATTTCTATAAAAAAAAAAATTAACAGGATTTATATTTATTTGTATTTGTTTAGTTCACATGTAATGGAATTATGGAATCTAGTATTATTACATATCTTTAATTAACTTCCTTAATTTGAAACCTTTTTAGGTTTCAAAAAATGTTATTCATGATTCAAAAGAAAAGGAAAAAGAAATCATCACCCTCCTTTTACCATATATCATCTATTGCAATTTTTGTATTCATTATTTATTACTACCTATTAGTTCATCACTACCACCATTAACATCACTCACCCTTCCATTTCGTTCCCCACATCAACACCATCTCCTCCACTCCGTGGCTATCATGCACCGTAATCCATTTCTATTATTATTATTATTATTATTATTATTATTATTATTATTATTATTATTATTATTATTATCTTTAATTTTGAAAATTGGAATGGATCGGTTAATTAGATTGGTAAAACAATCCTATTAAGACTTTTAGATTGGAAATATATGCAAATTGGTGGGAACCGATGTGAATTGGCTAAAATCGGTAAATTAGACTAGTTTTTCAATTTTTCTTAAAAAATGGTTTTTTTAATAATTTTATAATAATTGAGATGTAATATTTTTATAATTTCATATTAATTGAATTTATAGTTGTTTAATTATTTTTAACATAAATTATTATCATATCACCTATATTTTATTACTTTAAATATATATTATTTATATATATATATATATATTATTTTTAAAATTAAAGCCAATTCAATAATCAATCCAGTTTTAAAAATTTATGCTATTATAATTATCTACCATCCAATTTTATTTATTTTTTAAAAAATTGTTATAATTTTGAAATTTTTTTATAATTTTTGAAATTTTATTATAACTTTATAAGTTATTAATACATTTTTGTTGTAATCAGTAATATTAATTAATTATTTTTTATTTATCTACATAGATAAACCAAAAAATAAAAAAGAGAATTATAGATGCGTAGCTCTATCCCCCGATGGGGACCGATTCAAACACCCCCTAAAAAATAATAAAAATAATTATTTTATCTTTACCTGTTTTATTTAATCTTATTTCCTTTCTATCCCTACAAGTTACCAGATGTTCTCTAAGTTAATTTTAAAGCGAACTAGAACTAGATAGGAGTAACGCTTAACCATTTTACATTTTTATCCAGGGTTCATTTGCCACTTTTTTTCATAAAAAGCTGTAAAATATTTAGGGTATGAGATTGCAAAAAAAAATTTATTCTTATAAATTTTTTATAAGATGCTTAAACAATCATACTTATAATGCAAAAATTGTAGGAGAATCAAAACAAATCCTTTATCTATTATGCTATGTTGCGGTACATATATTAAAAAATTCATATTGATGCTTATGTTTATAGGTTTTGTGAATTTTCTTTTTACACTTTTCAATTTTTGATAGAAGAAAATTTTTCATAAGAAGTTAAATTTTTTAAAAAAAGAATTTATGGAATTTTTTTGAAGCAGCAATTTTTTTATGATTTATGATCTATTATTTATTATTTACAAAATTTGTATAAAATTACAATTTTTATATGCTTATACTGTGTATGTAAAATTTGTTAAAAATTAAAACTTTTATTGTAAAAAAAATTGTGTATTGATGGAATTTTTTCAAAAAAATTGATGCTTTTTTTATAATTTTGTTATTTATTATTCATTATTAACAAAGTTTGTATAAAATTACAAATTTTTATATGCTTATACTTGATGCAAAATTTGTGGAAAATCACAACTTTCATTGTAAAATAAAAAAAACTAATTTTTATGTACAAAATTAAAACATTGATTTTTATTACATTCAATGTATCCTTATATTTTTTTAAAAAAAATAGATATAAAACTCATCTTTATTCAAAATTTTTTACCAGAGTTGAAATACTTTGAAACCCAACCTATTCCTATTAAAACAATTAGTTATTGATAAAATAAAAACTTTTATGATATAGTTAAAAAAGAACTTATCAATTTCACAAATATCATTCTTCTACCGATATTTTATTCAAAATAGTAGATGAGTGAGGTCATCACATTGAGAATTAAAGGGTTTCTTAAACCTTAACAAACGTTCTCTTGTCTTTTTTTTTGTGTGATGGTCAAAGACTGTTAATTTCAAATTAAGTACGGTGGTAATTAGTTGCAAATACCAATATATGGCCCGTTTGTTTTCTATTTTTAAAAATAAAAGAACTTATTTGCTAATTTGTTTTCAAAAATTATTCTCTAAATATATAATTTAAAAACAAGAAAATAGAAATAATTTTTAGTTATTTTCTAAATTTATGGTAATCAAAAGGAGAAAATTGATCATTATATAATAGTTATGTTAGAATGGTAGCATGGTCTAAAGTATTAATAACTTATGCTTATTAGAAAAAAATCCCCATGAGATTGAAATATAACATTTAGGATGAGGTTTTAGTATGTACACTTGATTTGGATAGTATAGATATGAAAAACTATATTTATCAGATATTTATATATAACTAATCTTTCATTTGTATTTTTTTTATGGAGTTCTTTCTATATTCTATCCACAAATGCCTAAAAAGTACTATCACATATGGCAACCCTATGGAGAAACTTTAAGATAATGTTAAGATTGAAATATATCAATTTTGAGACTATGACAAAAACAAACAGGATTGAATAATGGAACTACATTGATAAAAAAATCATTGGAAAAGTTCTAGAAATAATATGTAAATAAGTATTTCAAGGTAAATTTTTAACATTCTAACATTTCGTTCATTTTAATGTCTTGTTGTCTATCATTTGTACTTATGAACTAATATATCCTTTGATTAATAGCAATCAAGTAAGTCTAACTTAAAAAGGCAAAGGAAGAATATATATCCATATAAGCTTTTCCAAAAAAGCTACCATAAGTTAAAAAAAGAGCTATGGTTGAGAGGTGTGCCAAAGTTGAGGGCAAGGATACTAATAAGTCACTTCCCATTTCATACATTTAGTTATAGAAGCGAGGTAGAATTAGTAAGTAAGGGAAGTACATGACCCTAGAGAGCCAAATCATTATAGAGAGAATTATAAGTGTTAAGAATTAAACTAAAGCATGTTTAATTTTAATGGTTAGATTTTACTCGAGTTAAATCTAATTATTTATTCTTTGTTTATTGTTATAGGAGACTCTCACATTGTAAGCATCCCAAGGTGAGTTTAAATTGGCTAGGAAAAATGACATCTTGACCATAGTTTTAGGATCTAAGGAGTATTATAACAATGTTTAGGGTGTTGGATATGATATTAGCTTGAAAGAGTACTATAGCTTATCAAGGTATCATTTAATGGGACATTTGCAAGATGATTTTGAGGACCTCAAAGTGAGTAACATCAATAACATGGCATGAAAACTTGATGCATATTAGGAGGTAAAGTTACAATAAATGTAGGAGTAGCACTTACAAATACAATAGCTTATATAGTAGTTCTAGCAGCAATAAGAGTAGTTTCACATTATGATAGAGCAGCAAAGTTGTTAGTAGATTGCATATTTAAGTTTTATAACAACTATCTACCTGACCCTTAGGTTTATCATTCACCTGGATAAGTTAATTTTTATGATAAGTGCCCTACCAACCTACTGGACTCCTAATTAGGAGGCAATGTTGACTTTTCCTATAACTTGTTTAGAAATTATGGTAGGAGTTATAGTTTTGATCTCTATAACAATAGCCTTTTTAAGCATTATACTTAAGGTAAATATCACTTTTAAATCCTATACTTTTTCATATATATTTATGCATGAATTGAATTTCTTATAGTAGGGGCTTAGATTGCATAGTGCAAAGCATGATGTGCTCTAATGGTGGTGGAACCACCTCTATGAAAAGTCATAGATAGGTGGATTTTAGTTGTTTATGAGTTCGCCATCAACTATTATTGCATGATTAAATTAAGGTGGTGGTTAACAAGCCCTTAGCCTATAAGACTAAGGTGCAAGTTCTAAACATTGTAATCTAGATAAGGGAGGAAATCTATAAGACTTTCATTACATAATTGATGACTTTTATTCAATTCCAAATAGAGGTATCATCCTATATTCTCCCCTACCACTAAATTTTTATATATTTTAAAGTTATATTAGTCTTGTTGCATAAGATTATTTATGTTTTAGCAATCTCTTGATCATTCTTAAAAAAAGCTACAGGCATACCTTGGTAACTCCTGGGTCAAACACATCTAAACCATACTTGGGATGAAAGTGAAATTAGTATGATCACGTAATCTGGTGTACATTGACAAGACCTCCATTTAGCAACTTTTGGGATTCGAGGAGCTCAATGTCACTTATATTTAGCTTAGGATCATGTCAGTTTGTATTATCTTCTTTAGACAAACACAAATTAATTGAACTATTGTCTAAATATAAGTTTAGCTTAAGTTAATCTTTTAATAGGTTTTGTTATGATTAGTGGTCATTAGCAAATGCTAAATATGGATTCTTAAATCCATATCAACTTAATTAGGAAACCCAAAAGAACTATCTATTAATAGGGGAATATGTTGTCAATGCTTTACTTTGTGAATCCAAGAAAACCTATTACTTCATGTTGTATCATAAAAGGTAAGTCTCACTTATATATTAATTATGATTTTTTCCAAAATAGATTTTATTAATTTGTTATGCCATTGTATTGTAAGCACCATTAAATTCTTATCCTGGTGTTCCCCAAGGAAGGTAATTTGCTAGTTGGATCATTTATTAAAAGAAGTGCGATCAATGAAGAATTACTTGAAAGGAGCTCTAATAATTATATACAAAAAAAGTGTGCAACTAGGTGTAAAGAACAAAGATTTAACATGGGAACTAGCAAAGGTATATTATCAATAGTAAGATTGTAATATGTTACAAATAGAAGCTCATGCATCAATGGAATCAAATTGACTTCTTATTTTATTACAGTGCTTGAGATAGCCCAAAAATATGGATTATAGTCAATACATTATACACTTCATGTACAATTTGTTAAATGTTTGTAAAACTCCAACTAAAATAATCACTTACTTATTTATAGTGCATCATATATTTAATTAATTGAATTGATCTTAACGATAACATATTAATTATATATAAATTGCAATGCTTCGAGAATAAGCTAAAAAGGCAGGATATTTCATTGGGATTAGAGTTCAACTACAATGAATGGCTTTAGGAGTTCTTAAATATGATTAGTGGCTATAATCAAACTTATTATAAATAAGTTGTTAACAGGTTGTTTTATTATTCTTGAATATGACTGGTGGTTGTAATTAAACTTCTTGTAAATAAGTTACTAACAATTGGTTTGGTTATAAATAATATATTGTAACTTAATAAATTTTTATGTGTAAATGAAAGTTTAAAAACTTTAGATAAAACTCCTACAATTGATTGGGTAGTTATCAATTTTTATCTCATTTTGTAGGTATCAATTAGTTATTTTTTATTTTGTTTCTAAAGTTATCAATTCATTATTCCTGACAAAAGATTTTTTCGAAAAAAATATATGTGAAAATATGTCAATTTTTTACTTAAAATTAATGTCTTCAATAATACAATATCAATTATTCATAAGAAAACTGATGCCATTAACATCAAGTATTACAACATCAATTATTCAATCATAAACTGATATTTAATCCTTTAAACACTTGACGTTAATTAACTATTTTATTAAAACTCCTTTTCTAATGTTATTTCTTATGGTTGGAGGATTGTTTTCCTATAAGTTTATGTACAAATATTATAACATATTATATATAAAAAGGAAAGTATATTTTTATTTTTTTTTAAAAAGTAAATTTGTACATGAAAATATAGCAAAATGGTCTTCTAATCATGGGAGACAATATCAAAAAAGGGATTACAGTCTAAAAGTTTGATGTTGTTGTATTTTATAATGGTGGAAATGCTTTATATGTATTTTTTTTTAAAATGAAAGATGTCGAGTGTAATTAAGTCAAACTTTAAGGTAAGTCAATGTAATTTGCTCTTAAAAAATGCAAAGTGTCTTACTTTTGTATAATTGACTTACTTTCTAACTATTAAGTATGAGTTTTTGCAGAGATGCCATTCCAATGTGTGCCTACATTAATGCTTTTGCAAATTTACTAAATGTATAATGTCCATTTTGCATTAGTGAAACTAAGATAGAACTGCATATTCTAGCATATTGCAAGTTTATCATTCATTTGTGATTCTAAATGTTGGGAATCTAGATAGGTTATACATTTTGAATCATTTATCATAACTATAGAATTGCAAATAAACGTCGAGTGTTCTATGGACTACACATTAATTTTTAATCAATGTCTAATTGAGTATTGTTATAAATTTGGTTTGATGTCAATTATATAACCAATGTAAAAAAAATAATGCCAATTTTTTATCAATAAAATTATTATCATTTCTTCATGAAAAATATAACACAATGAGATAAGCAGTTAGTTATTAAACAATGACATTGGTTTTTAGCATAGAACTCTTGTTAAAATGTAATAGTAAATATTGGTGGTTTTAAAATTTTTGATGTGAAATATTTTATATACGACATAGAGTTCGTTAAATAATCAATGAGGTATATTTCTCCCCAAAATGTTGTTATGTTCCCTTTTGTATATCCTTTTATTTTTTTTATAACTCCTTAGAATATTTTTTACTACACTACTCCCAATTTCAAGTACAAACAAAACCCCTAAATGGAATAGAAACTAACTTTGCAATATTTAAATTTTAAAATACATACAAAATACCCCAAATGAAATAGAAACCAACATTTTATATTACATTTCCATATTCTTTAATAAAGTACAAAACAACTCAATTGAAATAAAAGTCATATTTCCATTACACTAATTTGATATAATTGGGACATTAGCTTAAATAATACCTTATAAGAAAAAGATTGCATTGTTAAATATTGGCATATGACTAAACCATGTTTCAAACTATAAAGAAAAAATAAGCATATGAAAATTTATTAGTTATACTAATCACAAAGAAAAAGTTTACTAGGGAAAGTAAAACTACTTTTTGATTGTCCTTTTTTTTTGTCTAAGGATATTTAAAATTTTTCCCTTCATCATAATTATCTCTTATATAAAATTTGCATTAACAAAATAGAAACAATTAATGAAATACAAACTAACAAGCAAACAATTATGTATGTAAGCATAATTTTAAAAATGAGACCATTGCAATGCCACTAACGCAACTTCTGATAACGGAACCGCCAACATCCACCACCAAATCTTCTTTTGGAGAGACCGATCTTCTCATGAGGAGTGCCAAGAAGATCAAGCAAGGAACAAATGATTTCTCGGGGAAGGGTAGGAAGAGAGTGTGTCAGGAAGAAATATAGAAGAAATAGGATACGATTAGATCATACAAGGAATCCCTATTAGGAAAAGTTAAAGAGAAACACGTAGAACATTCTGGGCTGAGGGAAGGGGAAGAAGATGATAATAATGACTTTTGTGGTTTTATCATAGTGGAAAATTTAAATGATGGACATCCATGTCTGAATATCGTAATCTCCAAAGAAAAGAAGGAGAGACTGGGCAGACCTTGAAAATAATCTTTAATAATCAGATTACTGGGGTGGAAAATAGGATTCAAAATCCTAGAACAAAAATTGCAACAGTTGTGGGAATGTGATAGATTGATTAACATTATAAATCTCTCAGAGGATTATTATTTAGTTCATTTCAATGCATATTTGGACTACGAGTATGCTCTAACTGGGGGTCCATGGCTTCTCTTTGATCACTATCTCTCAGTTTGAATGTGGGATTTATCCTTTGATCCATCTAAAGATATAATTGAGAAACTTGCTGTGTAGATACATATTCCTGACCTTCCAATTAAATGTTTTGATAAGAAATTTTTTACCTTTCTAGGCAATAGAGTGGGAAGAACTCTAAAAATTGACAATACCACAAGAAAACAAGCTAGAGGGAAATATGCCAAAATTTATGTTGAAGTGGATTTAAAGAAAGAATTCATATCTGAATTCACCTTCCAAATGAAGAATTACCGCATTCAATATGAGAGCTTACACTTGATTTGCTTCATGTGTGGTAAGTATGGACATATCATAAATCATTATGCTAACAAAACCCTAGAAATGGAGCAAAAGGAGAAAGGCATAAACTCTACAGAAAATGCCTAAGCTCTCTATGAACTTGTGGAGACTATTCAAAATAAATATAGAGATTGGATGATTGCGCAAAGAACTAGGCATGGAAAAAAGAGATCAGATATTAAAAACTCCTCAAATGTAATTGACAACTCACGACGAAAGGAGAATGATAAGAGGAATAGATTTGATGTTCTTAGCAATGAAATGTTTGATGAGGTAGAAGATGGAGACTAGCCTAAGCATAACAGAATAGAAAATTTGAGTACGATAGAGGTCAGACCATATCATAAGAGGGAGGGCATAAGGGAGGGGAAATTTGTTCAAAAGCATTCTTCAGAATGGGGACCAGACCATAGTTTAAAAGGGCATAGTCAGGGATTCCCACGTGAAGTTCTGACAAACGTGAAAAATAGAAGGCCAACAATGCAAATGAGCCCCTCCTTGATCAACATAGTAGAGAAGGGTGTTCAGAGACAACATAATGAGAACCCCCAAGATAATCGAATTAGGGACAAGACAAGTGATAGCTTTCGACTGCAGGTGCATGAATTAGTCCCTTCCCATGTGTTTGAAACTCAGGATTCAATGACAGTGGGAAAGTCTTAAAGGAATGAGGTGGCTTCCAATCTTATAGTTGCAACCTTCTCCACCGAGATCTAAGGAATTAAAGAAGATCATTTAGATAAACAAGTGACTATTATCCAGCAGATGGATATTAAGGAGAATGACATTAATATGTTCCATGTGTTGAATTCCAATGCGTGGGATAAGGAACAAGTGCATGTGAATATGAATGTGGACTAAAATGAGTGTCTTTTTTTTACATTTTATGACATTTATGTTAAAGAATATAGTAGTTTGGAACTATATAGGAGCAGGTCATAGGAGCTTTACATCTAGGATTAATACTGTCTTAACAAATAATTATCCAAAATTGGTGGTGTTATTGGAAATAAAAGTAGAAAGGAATAAAACAGGGAAGATATTCCAAAAGATTGGCTTTAATTCTTGGCTCTGCTACAAGGGAGAAGGTTTCTCAGGAGGTATTTGGGTAGGATGGAAGAAAGACATTGTGTCTCTGGAGTTAATTGAAAAAAATTTCCAAATGATGCATGTGAAAGTCTCTCCTAAATCTAATGAAGACTAGTTCATCACTTTTGTATATGTCAATCCCAATACAGAAAGGAAAGCTATTCTTTAGAGAGATCTCCAATGGATAAGTCAGTCCATGGAATCTCCTTGGATGGTGATAAGAGATATGAATGATGTCTAGGATCCGTCTGAGAAAAAAGAAGGGGCTTCTTTCAATTGGCACAGAGCTAATATTTTTAATACACAAATAAATGACTGTCATCTTATTGAAGTAGAGGTGAAAGGCAGCATATTTACCTAGATCGATCCCAAATATCCTGATTATCCCTAATTATTTGAAAAGTTGGACAGAGCTCTATGTAATGTTGAATGGTGCTTAAGATTCAGTAAGGTAATTGTGAAAGTTCTCCCAAGATTTCACTCGGATCATCATCCAATCCTAGTATCCTTTTTTAATGCAAAAATAGATAGAGAGAGATGCCCTTTTTGCTTTGAAGCTACTTGGTTAACACATGAGAATTTTCAACCATTTTTATTTGCTAATTGGAACACAGAAGGGAGCGTTACTTCAGAACTTAAATCCTTAACTACCTTGTTGAAGGAATGGAATAAGCAGGTGTTCGACCATATCAAGGTAAGAAAAAGAAAGCTTTTAAATCAACTAGCTGGAGTGCAGAAAGCTATTACAACATAAAAGTAACCTTTTTTTAAGAAATTTGGAGAAGCAATTATAAGTAGACCTCGATTAAGTCCTTTACCAGAAGGAGATCATGTTGCATCAAAAATCTAGATCAGAGTGGATTATTGATGGGGATTGCAACACAAAATACTATCATACTAAGACAATAGTGAGGAGAAATAGAAATAAAATCAATATAGTTCGAGATCAGGATGGCAATTGGGTTGAAGATAAACAAATGATAAAGAATCTCATTATTTCCTATTATAAAAATTTATTTACTGATGACCTGTTAGAAAGGCTTTTTGCTAATACTCTTATCTCCTACCTCACTATAATAGATGGACAGAATATGCAGTTAACGAAGGCATTATCATATGAAGAGGTCAAAAAGGCCATGTTCACTATTGGCAAACTTAAGGCCCTTAGGCATGATGGCTTCCCAGCAATATTCTATTAAAAGAATTGGACGATAGTGAGTTCTAATGTATATAATTTTGAAGAGGATTTTGATGAGAACAACAAGACACTAATTTGCCTCATTCCAAAAATTGATAAGCCAAAGTTCATTAACCAATTCCGACAAATCTCAATGTGCAATGTTTTATATAAATGCATCTCTAAAGTGCTGGTGAATAGAATAAAAAACATCCTCCCTTAACTAGTCTTGCCCTACCAAGCTAGCTTTGTGTTAGGTAGATGTATACAAGATAATATTATCACAGCACAAGAGATATTCCACTCTATGAGGAGAATAAGAGGTCATAAGGGGTTTTTTGCCATTAAGGTTGATTTAGAGAAAGCTTATGATTGTATGAGCTAGGATTTCATTCGAGATGTTCTAAATCAAATTGATATGTAACCTAAACTAGCAACTATCATTATGAGATGCATAACTTCCACATCGTATTCAGTCCTGTGGAATAGGAACAAAATTGAAACCTTCTCCCTATCAAGAGGCCTTCGTCAAGGGGACCTTTTATCTCCATACCTTTTTATGCTCTGTATGGATAAGTTATCACATATTATTTGTGAAATAGTTAATAAAGATAAATAGAAGCCTCTTAAAGCTTGTAGGAAAGGTCTGGGTATTTCTCATTTGATGTTTGTAGATGATTTACTATTGTTTAGTGAAGCTTCAATTCAACAAATTGATACAGTTATGGATTGTTTAAATAATTTTTCTAGAATGTCAAGCCCCAAAGTCAATCATTCTAAATCCAGCATTTTCTTTTCTCGAAATGTAAAACTAGAATGTAGAGAGGCAATTATTCAAATAAGTGGCTTCACTAGTACCAATGATATTAGTAAATATTTAGGAGTCCCTATAATCCATCAACGGGTGAACCATCACACATATTCATACTTAGTTAAAAAGGTTCAGGATAAGCTATCTGGTTGGAAAATGAAACGTCTCTCCATGGTTGGTAGGGTCACGCTAGCCAAATCAGTAATAAATGCTATTCCCCTTTATATTATGTAGTCTACTGCAATCCCAAAGAGTTCTCTAGAGGAAATTGAAAAAATCCAACGCAGCTTTGTTTAAGGACATGAAGTGAGTGATCGTAAACTCCATACTATCGCATGGAATACTTTCTGTCTCCCAAAGAATGTAGGAGTATTAGGGTTCAGAAATCTAAATTGGATGAATGTGGCTTGTTTAATGAAGTTAGTGTAGAGACTTATTTAAGAAGAAGAAACCCTTTGGATCTCAGTGCTGAAAAGCAATTATCAAAGAAAGACAACATGGCGTGGAGAAATTAAACCGAAACAATTGGACTTGTTCCTTTGGCAGTTAGTACTTACTAGAGTTTCAATTCATATTAATAATAGGTGCAATACCTCCATATATCTTGACCGTTGGATAAGAAAAGACTCTCTAAATTCTATTTTTAGCGAAATTCCAAATTACTTCAGAAATAAGGTGGTAGATGATATTGCAATAGATGAGGGTGGCTGGGAATTAAGTGTTCTGAAATAATAGTTGCCTCCCCAATATCTATCTTAATTAGAAACCATTCCTCTTTCGTTGTCAAGTCTGGGAAGAGACAAAATAATTTGGACTGCGACAATAGATGGTATTTTCTTGATTAGTTCAGCATATCATAGTATATGTAACCATGAACATTACGAACCTGATATTATTTGGCAACATTTATGGAAGCTTACTATACCAAAAAGGATAAAGTTATTCGTTTAGAAATGCTACAATGGAGGCGTGTTGACTAATGCAAAGAGAGCAAGCAAAGGTTTGGGAAGCCTAATTTATGTAATTTGTTAGCATAGAAATGAAGACCTCCTTCATGCAATGAGGGATTGTAAGAGAATTAAAAGTTTTTGGTGTGATCTTGTACAAACATCTAAACGTGCTTCCTTCTTTGGTGTACAAGGTAAGGAATGGATAAGACAAAATTTAACTGGGCAATTAAGAAGAGATAATTCGGTGAGCTACCTTATCATCTGGAGTTTAGCTCTTTAAAGAATTTAGACATGGAGGAATGTTT
This sequence comes from Sindora glabra, assembly GCA_020226215.1. Classification (NCBI taxonomy): domain Eukaryota; kingdom Viridiplantae; phylum Streptophyta; class Magnoliopsida; order Fabales; family Fabaceae; genus Sindora; species Sindora glabra. The sequence goes on from CM035226.1 coordinate 53,208,333, forward strand.
ATGTATTCCAGGACATACACTGGATCCTAAGAGATGCAACTAATTTGATTAGAAATTCAACTTTTAATACAGTTACTACTTTCCAACTGAAGAGGAATATCTACATGAAGCAGACCAAAACAGTGCACATTAAATGGGTAGCTCCAAAAGCAGATTGGATTAAATTAAACATTGATGGAGCTTCTAAGAATATCCCGAGTATAGCTAGATGTGGTGGAATTTTCAGGAACTCGGAAGGCCAATAGATACAGGGATTCACAAGACAACTGGGAGCCTGCTCATCATTTAAGGCTAAATTATAGGGTGCATATCATGGCTTGTCTATAGCTTGGGACCTAGGTGTAAAAAACCTAATTATGGAATCAGACTCCAAAGTCCTTGTTAACTTACTAAATAGCGACTCTCTAACTAAAGCCAAACATACCGCTCTTCTTCATAGATGTTGATCTTTGATTCAAAGAAATTGGTAGATTTCTATCCAACAAATACTTAGAAAAGGAAATAAGTGTGCTGATTGGTTAGCTAACTATACCTTCACTATGGAGAAGGATCTTCACATACTAGATACCCCTCCGTGTGGACTTAACATTCTTCTCTTATTTGATGTATTAGGGGTCACTATCCCATGAAATATCCCTATGTAATTTGGTTTTTTTTTCTCTTTAGGCTTAGGGCCCATTGTTTCATAAAAAAAAAAAAGAGAGACCATTAGTACCTTGAAATTGTATTAGAAAATTTTTTTAGAAGGGTTATCAACCCATATCCCTTTAGTATAATCTTTTTACACATAAAATTCTTCTAAATTGTCTTTATAATTCATTAGAGGTAATCTTGATGAAAAAGAAAATGTGTCTTTAATATTAGTAACTATGTCTTATTCATTCTCACTACCAACAGTCTCACTATTAAAAAATGTAAATAAATGCCAAGTATTTAATTGATTATAGATTGGTTTCCTATTAAAATCTCATCAAGTATTAATATATATCAATTTTGACATTAGTTATATAATCGATGTGAAAAAATGTTATGACGTTGAATTTTTGGCTAAAAAAATTGATGTTTTTTTCTTTTAAAATTTTCTTTTTTTTTTACATTTCACATCATTTTTAGTAAAAAATGGATGTTAAGATGTTTACATAATTTTTTATGTTAATATTTCATATAAGTTTAAATTTTTTTAATTTTTATACAAGCCTAAACTTTTAATTTATATGAAATTATACTCCTTTCTTTCACTTTTGGTTATGTAAAATTGTGCTATAAATTATTTTTAGATAATGTTTTTAATTTTATAGGTATTTTATGACTTATATATGTATATATAGTGCTTTTTTAAAGTTATATATAGATTTTTAGTTATGACTTATTTATGAATGGATATATGATTCTTTGAAATGATTTTAATTTTTTTTATTATTTAGAAGTTTAAAATTTTAAAATATTTTAAATAAAAAAAGCTATTAGATCGGCTCATTTATATATGAGCTTTTTAGAATCAGATTAATATCTCTAATATGGAAGTCCCTAAAATATATAGGTTAGCTTGGTCTAACATGTGGATAAGCTAACTTAGCTTATTTCATAACTATACCATTGGGAACTTAAGTTACTTTGAGTCATGGCAATGATGAAGGTAACTAGGGAAGAGCATAGGTAAGAGTCAAGCTAGAGTTTATACATTGACATGCTAAGAGGTTTATGTTGGTGTGTGTCCTAGAACCAATCATATAAGATGATTAGAGTTATACACTATGTATTATATTTTATTTTAGGTAATTTAATTATTATATTTTGTTTTTATTATTATTATGTGCAATTTATAACTTAATATAATAATTATCCTTGGAATAGCTTTGCTATTCCTAAAATGCCCCTAGTCAAGTATTATTATGAAAAAGGATAGTAATAATACATCGAGACTAGCATGTATAGTGACTGATGATTACGAATCATGGATATGTGATATCAAATCAATACATGAGTACATTACTAGTGAACAATGTACTGGACTGACCCACTATGAGAATATTGCATGGATAAACGTGTCATAAGTTATTCTTATATGATCACAACTACGCATAAACCTTTGACCTGAAGTCACTACGGTTCCCTACATGAGGAATTACTCACTTTAATATTGTCCTATGTCACCTTTAATCAGGTGACAAGTAGGGCATTGATTGGGTGTGTCATAAATCATGCAGAGGGAAGTGAGTGATGTAAATGGGATTTTGTTACTCTTGTATAAAAGAGAAATATCCTTGGGCCCCTTGATTGAGTGAGACTTAGAAATGCATGGCCATGCTCATTTGAATTAATATGTGATATTAATTATTTATTTTAAGTCTACTCAGTATCAAGAAATATAAATTGAACATTGACGAGGATGACACATTCCATGCCTCCAGTTCAATTTGGATATTATTACAAAAGAGTTATGATGTAAAACGTTGATCATGTATTAGGTGGATGTCGAATCACAGACATTCTTACTACTTGAGTGGTAGTGATGTATTGCTAGATACCGCTCGCTGTCTATGGCTCAATAATAAGTCATTGTCAACGTAGTAAGAACCTACAGGGTCACACAAAAGGAGTAGGAATAAGACAATAATTAATTGGACTTTAATTATATTAATATCCAATTAATTGGACTTATTTTCGTGCATATATATTATTAAGAATAATAAATTCACGTTTTATATATATATATATATATATATATATATATATATATATATTATGTGATATTATTTGATATTAAAGTAATATCAAGTAATTATCTTATCAGATATTAGATAAATATATTATGAGATAATATTATTTTGATATTTGATAACTATATGCAATTATCTAATATTAAGATATTTATATTATGAGATAATATCATTATCTAATATTAGATAATTAATAGATAAGTCTTATCTCTTCCCATTATCTCTAGGATAAGGATAAGATGAGTTGTTAAGTGTGATTAGGATTTTGGAAGCATTATCCTAGTAGGACTAGGATTATGGCTTGCCTAAGTTCTATAAAAAGGGACTTGAGGGCAGCACTTAATAATCACGTTTTAAGCTTCCATATAAACCCTAAATCACTCAAAAAACATCCAATCCTAATTCTTAGAGAGAAAAACGCATCCTAGCAGACGCGTGGAGGGTGAGAGGTCGTTGTTCACTCCGTGTGGATACCGTAGAGACGCTGTACCTTCTGGCCAGCGTTTGATTCATCCGCTCTCAAGTTTTGATCAGTAGAAACACGAGTGCCCAATAGGTAAAACCCTAATTATTGACTTATGCTTTTTGCATGGATCCTAGGTAGAATTCGGATCAAAATTTAAAATTCCGCTGCATGTGATAATCCGAATTCCCAACAGTTTAGGCCATAAATATAGTTGTAACATGTATTTTAAGAACTGATAATATTCTTATTTGATCCTTGTTTAACCTTAGTTCTACTCACTCTTTTGTTTTTAAGAAATTTGCTACTTCTTTAAATAATACCCTACAACTATAAATGTACATTTGATTGTAAAAATCCCTATTGATAAGTCTTTAACAACCACTTATATGATGGAAGCATGTTTTATAAGTGTTCATGAGCATGTAATGCCTACTAACCTAATTTTATTAGAGATGATGGATTCTAATGTAATTTTAGGAATTAATTGGTTATCTAAGTACCATGCTTATGTGAACTATTTTGATAAATTTGTTACTTTTTCTATAAAAAGGACCCTACCTATTAGGTTTCAAGGAGAAATGTTAATGGAAACGATTGGCTTAATTTTAAGCATTAGGGCTTAAAGGCTTGTTAGGATGGGGTGTACAATTTATCAAATGATGATTTGGGATATAAAATAACTAATTTTGGATATCAACAATGTTTTTATAATACTAAAGTTTTTTAATGTATTTTCGAAAGAGTTACTTGGTTTGTTGCTAGATAAGGAAGTGGAATTTCATACTAACTTGGCTCTAAGCACAGAACCAATTTCCATATTGCCATATTGAATAACCTTAGCTAAATTAAAAAAGTTAAATGAATAATTGTAGGACTTGGTGGATATTGACTTCATTCATCCAAGTTTTTAACTTGGAAAGCTTTAGTATTATTTGTAAAGAAGAAAGATAGATTCTTGCACTATGTATAAACTACCTTTAAATGAACAAAGTTACCATCAAGAAGAAGTACACACTCCTTCACATAGATGATCTATTTAACTAACTGTAAGAGGCAAAATACTTTTTAAAGATAGATTGATGTTTAAGCTACTACCAATTGAAAAAAAAGGCTTTCTAGACATGTTATGATCATTATAAATTCTTGGTCATATCTTTTAGGTTAACTAATGCCCTAATTGTCCTCATAAATCTAATGAATCAAATGTTTAAGCCCTTTTTGAAAAATTTTAGCATAGTTTTCATCAATGACATCCTAGTGTATTCAAGAAATGAAGAAGAACATGTTCAATATATTTGAATGGTTTTATAGATCTTGCATAAGCCTTAGTTATATGTTAAATTCTCAAAATATGACTTTTAAATGACAAATGTGAAGTTCTTAGGACATGTTGTATCTTAAGAAGGGGTTCAAGTAAACCTATAAAAAAATTAAAGTTGTCAAAAGTTAGTTAAAGCCTATATCTATGAATGAAATTCAAAGTTAAGTTAGAAAGATATTATCGAAGATTCATCGAGGATTTCTTTAAGATAGTTACATCATTAACTAAGTTAACATACGAAGAAGTTAAATTCCTATAGTTGGATATGTGTGAGAATAACTTTTAGAAGTTAAAGGTGTGCTTGACATCTATATAAGTATTAGCATTACCCTCAAGCATAGGAAGGTATGTGGTGTACTGTAATACTTCTAAAGTTGGCCTCGAGTGTGTCTTAATGCAATATGGTAAGGTGATAACATATGTTTCTCAATAGTTGAAAAGGATCAAGTAGAATTATCCTACATAAAACTTCAAAATGGCATCCATAATTTTTGCTTTAAAGATCTAGAAGCATTATTTATATAGAGAAACTTGTTAAATTTATACAAATTATAAGATCTTAAAGTACATTTTTCAAGAAAAAAGATTTGAATTTAAGATAAAAAAGATGGATAGAACTCATCAAGGACTATGACTACTTAATCCTTTATCACCCTAGCAAGGCTAATATGGTGATAGGTGCATTAACTAGAAAATTATTGAACAAAGTGATTGAAACACCTCTAGAAGATCAGGGAATGTTGCTAGCTTAAGTAGCAATCTAGTTGGTTCTTGTTAAAAGGAACAAGAATGCTTAAAAGAATGATTCAAATTATCTGACATTGGTTAAAAAGCAACCAAGATTTAGGAATTGGGTTTAACTATTGATAAAAAAAGAGTGATTCAACATCAAAGGCGAATTTGGGTTCCTTTAAGCTAACAAAACAAGTTATTACATCAACCTTATAGTTTCTCACACACAATGAACCCCAGAGTAGCCAAGATGTATCATGATTTGCAAGATGTTTTCCAATGGAAAGGAATGAAAAAAAAATCCTTAATTTTGTAATGAAATGTCTCACATGCCAACAAGTAAAGGGAAAGCACCAATATTCAACAAGGATGCACCAATCACTTCTAATCCTAGAGTGAAAGTGAGAATGTATAAAAATGGATTTCTTTATAGGATTACTATAAACTCAAAAGGGAAATAATTTTGTTTGAGTCATTATGGATCGGTTAACTAAAATAACTCATTTCTTACTGGTCAAAATCCCTTTTTTGATAATCCAATATGCCTAAGTATATCTTGACAAAATAATACCGCTTCATGGAATTCCAACTATTATTGTTTTGGATTGAGGAACTTAATTTATAACTCATTTCAAGTAATCATTCTAACAAGGTTTAGGAAATTAATTGTGATTTAGCATGATTTTTCATCCTCAAATTAAAGAACAATTAGAGTATACCATTTAGATCTTAAAAGGCATGTTTAAAGCTTGTACCTTAGAATTTGATAGAAACCAAGAAACCTTATCATTAATCGAGTTTTCCTATAATAATAGCCATTAATCAAGCATTAAGATAGCTCTATATGAAACACATTATAGCCTGAGGTGTTAATTTTCAATAGGATAGTTTGAATTAGGAGAAGCAAAACTTATAGGACTGGATTTGATAATTGATGCCTTAAAGAAAGTTTAAATCATTAAAGACCAATTAAAAATGACACAAAACTAGTAGAAGTCCTATATAGATAAAAATAAAAGGGAGTTGAAGTTTTAAAAGGGGAACATGACTTTTCTTAAAGTCTCACCCATGAAAGGATTCTCGTAATTTAAGAAGAAAGGGAAATTAAATTCTCATTTTGTTGAACCCTTTCCAATCATCAAGCATATAAAAAGGTGGCCTATCACTTGAATCTACCAAATGGCTTATGAGCAATACACCTAGTGTTTCATGTTTTTATGCTTTGAAAATACATACCAAATGTATCCTATGTGATTGAGGACGAATCATTGCAATTAGATCCCAAGCTACCATATGAGGAGCAACCAATTGAAATTTTGGATCACTAAATTTAGAAGTTAAGGTTTAAGGAAGTGCCTTTTATAAAAGTTTATTAGGCATGACATGAAATAGAGGAAGCTACTTAGGAACTAAAGTCCTAAATGTGGCAAAAATACTTATACCTATTTGGTGAGTACTAGAGTGTAGTGTCGATGTATCCATAGGAAATTATAAAATTAACAAGGTTTTAAGAATTCAAAGACAAATTTTTTTAAAAGGAAAAAGTATTGTTGCACCCATTTAAAAGTTTAAATTTTTTATATGGAAAATAATTAAAATTTATTATGATTAAATTCAAATTGAGGTTTTGTGTGAGAAAATAGATTATTGAGATAAAATATAGGAATAGAAATTTTGTGAGCGATATTTAAGAAAAGAATATATTAATAGTATTTAAAAATTAAGCATAATTAAAAATAAGTATGTGAATATGAAGGAGAATTAAGAAACATTTTTCAATTTTGTCCTTAGCCTATCCTTCCTTTATTTCCTTATCCAAATTATTGTTCCTTATTTTTTTCAAAACCTCCCACTTTTCATCTTCTTATCCTTCCTTTTTTCAACTAACCAAAGTAATGATTGTCACTAATCACTCACATTCTTCAATCTAATCAAAGTAAGGCTTCTTTTACTTTAACCTTTGCCAAATTTTCTTTCTATTTTCTTTGAATTTGGATTAATTTAGTGATTTTAACTTAAAAAAGAAAATTTAACCTTAACTTGTTTTCTTGGGGGTTTTTTTTTTTATAGAAGCAAGCAAAAACACATTTCTTTTCTTTTAGGAGTTATTTGATTTACACAGGAAATAACTTTTTGTAGGAAATTGAATTTCTAAGGAAATAATTTCTTAAATGAATTTCCTAGGAAATACACAAAATTGTTTGATTGACTTATAAGAAGTAAAATTTTCTAAGAAATAACTTCCTATTTTTAATTTAGTTTAACTTTAAATATCTTTAAAAGTATTAATAAAATAATTATTATATTTTTAATATTATTATAACATAAATTAATAAATTTTAGTTGTCATTAATTAAATTTAATAAGGATAATATTGTCATTATATCCATAAATAACACAGGAAATGGAACTTACTTAGGGGGAAGGTGGATAAGTTATGTCTCATATTTTGTGGGAAGTAGAACTTTCTAGAAAGTCTTATTTCCTCCATTTTGCTAGTAGTAGCCAACCAAATAACTTAACTCTTTCCTATTTCTTGAAAAATAGAACTTTCCATGCTATTAAGGCGAACCAAACGACCTTTTAGTATCTCTTCCAAATAAGATTAGGGAGCATTTTAACTAAATCTTGTTTAACTAAATCTTGTTTAACTAAATCTTGAATGAATTAGTTAATTTGAATTGGTTAAGATTAGGTTTTCTTGTTTATTTGAATCTTAAGAAAAGTGTAATGATTTATGTATTTTAGATTGAGATTCTTATGGATTTAGTGCAAATAATGTTGAAAAATGTATGATATGGTGCTTTGATTGAGTCTAATAGTCTTAGAAATGAGTTTAGAGTGAACGTGTTTTGAATGAATAATGAAATTGCATGAAATTTTGTAGGAAACCAAGCTATGATTGACTATATAATTCATTATATCTTAGAAATACACTTTATAAGCAAGTATAATTAATTATATAGTTAATTATGGCCTTAAAAGATTTTTTTTAAATAGCTTACAGTTGACTATGTAGTTGATTATGTCTTTGTAGAATTACTCTTGTGGATTGTATAATCGACTATATACCCACAACCTTATTCTTTAGACCATTATAACTAACTATATAGTTGACAACATCCTTATTGAGTTACTTTTTAAGATTGCATAATCGACTATATAGTTGATTGTGCCTTGTAAAGTTTTATACACTATAATATATAAAGGGTTAAGGCATATTAAATGTTTTATAATAATGAGATAAGTTATTATATTGTTAAATAAATAATATGAAGCCATGCAAATAGCCATAATGATGTTATAAGATATAATATGAGATATGACCTTGTATTATTGAGATTGCTCCACATTATAAAGTGTAAAAATTGAGTTTACGGGCATATTGTTGATTTGTGATCTGAAAGTCAAGTCTAGTAAACATTTATGAAAGAACAAGATAGACTCTAAAAGGAAAAGGTTGGATTTATGAATGGATAATAACATATAAGAGTTACATAGAAATTTACTTGCTTTGACTATATATATGTGTATATCCTCTTGCAAAATTATTGAATTCATACCTTTAAAATTGATTGATGATATGAAAATAAGCTCCTTAATATACGTTTATTTTAAGAATGTTATTCTTATTAATGTTGTGTTTATGGCATGGTGAAAAGGTTAGATTATCTATGAAGTTAGATTATGTATGAAAAAAAGGTAAATTTGGTTAGTAAGATTTAATTGTGTTATGATTCCTTTTTCTTAAACTATTTACTTACTAAGCCTTGAACTTACTCCTCTATGTTTAATATTGTAGATCCTCTAGTTAAAATGTTTCCATCACCACCATAATAAGAATAGGTCCTTCAAGGATTTCCTTTTTGATATGTCTATGGGTAGCAACTAGTATTATTTTATAGATATGATTGTTATGGGCTTTAACTATAGAGTTAGGTAGTGGTGGAGAATTATATTAATCTAGTTAGGTTAACTTATACTTGATCTAGTAGGGAATATAATCAAGCTTAGCTTCCTCTATTTTGTAAAACTACTTAAATAAATGTTTTTCATCATCTTATTAATGTCAATTGCCTCTAGTGTTCACATACATGTATTTATAAATAATGAGTATACATAGGTTAAGCAAGTGAAAATTGATTAAATGGATTCAATGTTGATCATGACTAGAGTTGGATCATAACAATTTGAGCTCTCTTTTATGATACAAATATAAATTAAACTTTTTTAATTATGATTTGATTAATATTTAGGCTAGACTTATAACATGATTATATGAATTAGGTCGGCCTAATTTGGCTTGTGCCAATTATATAAACTTATTTTTATTAATATAATTATATAATAAGAAAATAGTTATGCTTAGTTATTTTTAACTTAAAAATACTTAATTTGATATAACCAAATATTATATATGTTTAAACACCCTAAAATCTATTTTAATTTTTTATATAAAAATTCAATTTTTTATTAATATAATTATAAAAATAAAAGTAATTGGACTTTTAAACTGAGTCTTAGATGATGTATGATTCTAATCAAGTTAAACTTCAGCTCGAACTATTGCATTTTATATAATTGTACATAAAAAGCCTTGCACAAAATCTAATAATTTGTTCATGAACACCTTTATATACGTATTAATAACACATAGGGTTATGTACATATTGAAGAAACCAACAACGACTAGTCTAAATGGCTGGAAGCTCGGTCTTCTTAAATAAAGTCTTAAGTTTGAGCTTTGTGAATGAAAAAAATATCACTAAAAGAACTTTGCTCTTGTATTGGATCTAATCCAACTCGACTTCAAATTAGTTGAGACCCAATGCGATTGTCGAATATTGGAGATCCTTGGGCAAAAAAAATGTACACACTGAAGAAAATTATAGAGGATATTATTTAATTTATCTATTATTAAGTATATAATTTATCTTGCATTAGTGATATTTGAAATTATTAATTATTTAGTTCATAATTTCGTTATGTGCTTGGTTCATACACCAATTCGCCAATAGTCATTGATATCATTTAAATATCACAACTCATCAAAAGGTAATTGTTAGATCTTAAGAGAAAATAATTTTCTATATTTTTATTTACCATACTTTATATTTTCTTTTGTATGCAACACTTTCATTTTACAAATAGTACTTAAGTTTATTATTTTCGTGTAAAATCTGATCTTTAAAAACTACTTATTCTATTGTCACACGCACACACATATTAAATACCTACCGTTTTAATTTGTAGAGTTCATTTTTCAATCAAGATAAATGAAGCACACATGAATAGAGAATAGTTAAAGTGTGTATATACCTCAATGGCTTAATCTTAGAAAGATAGACATCTTGCGGATAAGGTTCATAAAGTAGATTTATATTTGCCTTGTTGATCACTAGATCGAGGATAATTACATTGTTGAAAAGTAATTAATAAATCCCTACTCATTTTAATTTTAGGCGATGTTTAATTCACAGAATATTTTTAACATTTTTAGGAATGTTTCAGAGAAATATTGCATCCAAAATATTTTTGACCCAGCTTTCACCTAAAATATTTTTGAATGTCACATTTTCGAAATATGCTTAGGAATGTCACATTTTCGAAAATATTTTTAACCTAACTTTCACCTAAAATATTTTCATAAGGAGAGCTGAGAATCTCATATTCCTATAAGATGGGAATGTAGATTTTAAAATAAAAGAATAAAATTATTCTCATATTTAATTCTTTTTTTTATTTATTATTTTATTAAATAATTTTAAATTTAAATAGAAAATAATTATCACTTTATTTTTAAAATATTTTTATTATTAAAAAATACAATAACATTAATTTTTTAATTATAATTTCTTTTTTATTGTCATTCCTAATGCTTGCAAAATTATTTTAATATAGTTATATATACATATGAATTTTTTTATTAAAAAATAATACAACAAACTTGGAGTTTTTTTAAAAAAGGCATATTTATTCATAAAAATATAAAATAATAATATTTTATATTAAAGAAGAAATTATAAAATAAAATTTAATACCAATATAAAATATAATTATAAAAATGATTTAATCATGAAAATTTATAATTTTATAAAAAAATAAATACCAAGTATATTTAATATTATGATAATAACTTAAATAAATTACACTCATTTTATTTTGAAAATTGATCTAATAATAACAATACTAATAAGTATAATAATAAAGTTTAAAATATTAAAATATAATAAAGTATAACATATAAAAATGTAGTACATTAAATATTAAAATATAATAAAGTGTAAAATATTTATATATATATATGTTTTAATGAATTTTTAGATGTTAAATATTGAAATTTAATTTATTAGGTGTTAGTTTTTTTTATTATTTATGCTATTTTAAATAAAAATATGATATACTATATTATATTTTATAATAAAAAATTTGATAAGAGTATTTTTGAAATAATCTCAATAATAATAATAATAATTTAATACTAGTATGAAATATAATCATAAACATGATTTAATCTTGAAAATTTATAATTTTATAAAAAAATAAATAAAAATATATTTAATATTATGAAAATAAATTACGCTTACTTCATTTTGAAAATTGATCTAATAGTAATAATACTAATAATTATACTAATAAAGTATAAAGTATCAAAATATAATAAAGTGTAAGATATTTTTTATATATGTTTTAATGAATTTTCAGATGTTAAACATTAAAATTTAATTTATTAGATGTTAAATTTTTTATTATTATTTATGCAGTTTTAAATAAAATATGATTTACTATATTATATTTTATAATAAAAAATTTGATAAAGGTATTTTTGAAATAATCTCATAATTCTTAAGAATATTAAATATAAACTAAACATAGTAATATAACATATTTAGAAATTTAGTAAAATATTTTCAAGAAAATAGGAATGTTACATTCTTATCAATTAAATTTTCAAGAATTACATTCTCAAGAATATGATTCTTGAATATTATATTTTATAATAAAAAATTTGATAAGGGTATTTTTGAAATAATTTCAAAATTCCTAAGAATATTAAATATGAATTAAACATAGTAATATAGCATATCTAGGAATTTGATAAAATATTTTTAAGAAAATTTATAATGAATTAAATATAAAAATGTTACATTTCCATCAATTAAAAATTTAAAAATCACATTCGCAGGAATGTGCACTTTCTTAGGAATGTAAGATCATTCCCAAAAATATAAAATTTCACGAATCAAACATCACCTTAAACTTAAATAATAGTAAATCTTGTACTTGGTTTTTTTTTTTAAAAAAAAAAAGAAACAAGATTTGGGAATATTTGGAGTTTTTTAAAAAAAATTCTTTTATATTTTTTTTATCTTGTGTGTTTGTATAATGATTTGTTTTTTATTTTTCATTTTTTGGGATCACTTCATAAATTCTAATTATTAAGTCACTTTTGGTAGTTAAAGAACACAAATTAAATCCATACCATTAATCTGCTGGTAGGGACATACAGTAATTTGTTTATTAATGGCGCACCAAAGCCCAATCCTTAACTCTTAAACTTGTTTAACCAGAAGTCAAATTATCCATATATTCTTATATATAATACTCCCAGCTAAGTAATTAATAAGTTCCGTCTATTTTTGACGGAAATTAATTTTTATAAAATATAATTATAGAATAATTAAATAAAAAATTATTTTATTTATTGAATATTAAATATAAATAATTTGAAAAAGTAATTTTTTTAAAAAATTATTTTCATCTATTATTATAATTTTAGATATTATTTATTTAATCATAAATATAAATAATATAATATTTATTTATCAATATATATAAATAATATTTTTATAAAAAATATTTTTTGATGAAATAAAGGAAAGATGAGAATAAGATGCCCCTTTGCTGTTTTTCGGGGTGAATTACATCCATGTTTGTTCTTTGAGGAATTGACAAGAAGAACATCAGTATTTATTAAAAAAATAAAATCAATGTACTTAATGGTATGCCTTCGCTTGATATAATAGCAAAATCAAGATTTTTAAGTGGAGATGAACCCGTATCAAAATTTTGTAAATATAAAATATATATAGCTATACCATTTTGTCAATCCTTTTTCTCCGCCCCTGACTAAATATGGTGACGAAATGAAAGCTAAGAACAGAGACCAATGAACTTCAAATAATGCATAAGCTGTTTCATGCAGTAAGTTTCACAGGCAAGCATTGGTCCTAGCGAAACTTTAGAACTTAGGCTCCATCCATTTTTAGGGTTATTCTACGGTACTCATGCAGTAGATTTGTGAGTACCAGATAATTGGGCAACGTGAGCCGTTGATAAAAGGAAGAACCAATCTCGGCCCATAATTATTTAAGACCTGAAACTGGTTGATTAAAATTGAGAAGCGAAATATAAAGACCATTGTAACCTTATTAATTTAAGCAAGAAGGTATACGAGTTACTGATATTGGCTGAAATCGGAGACAACTTTGTTGGGGTTTCGGTCGTGGAGTGACTGATTGTTAGGAATTTGGGAACGTTTTTGCCCGCGAACGCACCTTTCTACGATTGGGATGAAATTGAAATGAAGCATGTCTAAGCCAAATAGTTTCTTTATCTTCTTTGCATATGACCGATGACACTGTTTGTGGCCAACATAGTCTGGTTTTGGTGCTATCTTTGTCTCATTGGTTGAATTATTAATCGGTTTCTATAGGTTTTCTGTAAGATGCTTCCTCGTCATAATCGATCAATGTAGTGTGGATTCTTGTTTGATTCTGTTGAGTTTTACAGGGCTCAACTTTTTGGTCCAATAAGGAACCAAAGCACTGCATGCATAAAAGTTTAGGAAATTGTGGCTCCAATATTCAAGGTTAATTCTGTTTTTCTATGTTTCTGTTTCTTTTTTGTTTCTCATATAAGATATAGGCACCATCTATATGATATTTTGCTTGAATTGCATGGAATGTGTAATTGTCTTTTGCTTATAGGTAAGCCTTCTAGCAGAAATTGTTTATAGAAGCAATCTTCAGTTGCCAACCTAGGATTAAGAGCTTATAATTATAACACTCCAACCCGAATTAACTATAGCAAGAAACCTTACTCTTGTGTGTACTGGGCTCTTATTATGAATCTTTTATCAAAATTAACTAAAATCATCCACATGAATTCACTTCCTCTTGTTAAATCTCCCTAAATTATGTTTTCTCCGTTAGACCTTTTACAAACATATTTGTCTTTCTTCCTCGTTAGAATATTTATTACTTTTTGCTTGTGTATTAATCATCACATCATTTCTTCTATCACAATTGTATCCTATCCTTTGCTTGTTTTTATATTTTTAATTTGATTCTTCGTCTTCTTTGAACACTGATTTTCTAATATATATATATATATATATAGTAACATACTTGTGCTTGGATGAAATAGTTATAAACAAGTCTTTGAAATAAAGAGGCAGACCATGTCATAGCCTTTGGCTAAATTTCAGTTAACAAAGTTTCTTTTCAACTTTTTTTTGAAATAGTAAAATGTTATTTTTCTTTATTTGTATTTCTTTTTAGTAAAATTTAATACATTGATGGAGATCCCGTTGTCTTTGTGTTCCTGCATGCAACAATTGGCTTTACATGGCAATAATTGTTCTTTTCCATTGGTTCGATTTATGGAAAGGAACTATCGACTAGGATGCCCCACCTAACGTAGGAGCTCTTGGGTCCAAATTCTAAATTGACCTATTCCTTTATGGCACAACATTTACTTATTGCCATAAACAGATACACCCTGGATAGGCCTAAATTGCTTTAGGTGACCAAACTTTCTGAAATTGTTTTTGTTGACACTAGTGCAAAAACACTAGCTTTGGTTGATCAACATCTCTATCTCCAATTAAAAGCTATATGTATGAAGTTCATTGCATTGTCTAAAATTTAAGAGGTATTTTGTTTACCTTATTAATCCTTTATATCTTTTTAATATTATGTTTAGAGATTGCTTTTATATATTTTTTGGCATGTGAACTAATCTACTCTTGTGATCCTTTCTTCTTTATTCTTTTGGTTACTTAGCATTTAAAGCTAAAAGCTACTTATGCATATGAAAATCTCTTTTTGAATTTGTTTATTAGAACATTTTGCCACATCTTTTAAATGCTCTTGCTTGTTGAATTAGAAAATTAATTTTTTTTTCAATTTGGTGTTTGTAAATCATAAATATTTTCAAATTTATATTTCCTATTTTATTTCAAGATGGTTAAATTTTCTAGTGCAACACATCTAAGTTTTGGCTACGGACTACCTATATGTTCTATGTTGAATTGTTGATTAATATGTAGTTCTTGTGATAATAATTTTTGAATACTTTCGCTTTTTTTTTCAAAAAGGCATTAGAGATTTACAATGTTGCAATTTTTATTTCAGTTGTGATGCAAATCAATGGTTTTAACCATTTAAAAGAAAACTACCCCTCTGTTATTATCAACTTGCTTCTATATGTGACTATAATTGGTAAACATTCTTCCAAAATTTTAGATGGCAATAATTTGCAATGCTTGGATGGAAGTGATATAAATTGAAAGCAGGTAAAACCAAGAATATATTGAGTTAGAAACAATAGGATATTGAGTCCAAAATGAAAAGGAGGTCATAAAATTTAGTTTATTGTGAAATACTATCAATGGCAAGTAAATCTTACATAAACTTTAATTGTTGCCTGATAACTTCGAACTATTTCATGATTGATATAGTTTTGTCTTAAGATTTAGTCATCATATAAGGAGTATATAGGCTAATAGTGTGATGTAAATGTTTATGTTTACTTGTATAGTTGGTTTGCTTGATTATTGTGAAGCATTTTTCTAATTGTGTACTATAAGTAATTCCCTTTAATTATGAATAATCTTTTGTCATACTTGTTAGACTCATGTGTTTTAATGGCTTGTAAGTGATGTTTACAAACTTAAATTATTTTTTACAACCTTAAAGTAATTGATGATGTAATCATTTTGTGAGAAAGATTTGTCCTTAGTTGCAAGTTGCTTTTTCCTATATAAAATCTTTAAATGTGAACTAAAAGGTGTTGAGATTCACATAAACTTAAACATAGCGGGTTTTCAAAAAAAATATGAAACTTTCTTAAAATTAATGTACAAGGACATAGATCAAGAATTTTCTACAAAGATTATCTCCTAAAGTACGAATCACAAGTATAGTCAAGCGATTATGCCTCTATAATATCCACATGGAGTGAATGACAACTTTTTTACCTTTACAACTCTACTAGGAAGTGCTTCTCTCACATGAGACTAGGGTTTTGGTGCAGTTTTTTATGGTAATTTGTATTCCATCAGCAAAGTGATGCCTTGATGCTTTTTTATAAAACTAAAGCACACCACTTTTCTAGTCTCATTAGAAAATTGCTTACACTCTCTTAATTTTATTCAACCACTAATACCTTATCCCTATCATGGCAAGAGTGGGGAGAGATAGAGTTTATCCATTAGTTATCTAATATTACCTTAAGATTAATAATTAAATATTATTAGATAATAACATTAACTTATAATATAATTATCTAATATCAAATGACATAATTATCTAATATTATTTTAATATGAAATAATATCACATAATATACTATATATTATGTGAATAATATATATATTATTACTTTAATAATATATATGGACTAAATAATAAGTTCAATTAATAGGATTTTAGTCCAATTAAAACTTAATTAATTAATATCTTATTTTTACTCTTTTTGTGTGACTTTATAGGTTTTTACTACATTAGTAATGACTCACAGTGGACCATAGATAGTAAGTGATATCAAGCAACACATCTGTTATGATCGAAAATTAGAGGTCGTGACCGATGCATGACCTTAGGGCAAAATATGACCTTATAGCCATGCTAGCCTAAAACATAAAGAAAACAACATGTAACCTGTTTCAAACTCAAGTGTGTACATGCCCAATACACAAACAATAACTTTTTACATACACATAGTCCCACACAGACTTTCCAATTTTTCAACATTCACCTGATAAATCATATATATATATTAACATAAAATCCATGTTGTTTGGTAAACAAACAATCATTGCAAATATAACAAGTGCATACATATAAGTCTACAGAAGCATGCCCCGCCTGTGGGTTTAATGGAGCACATCTAAGAGTATTCAAAATTTACAACTTTCAAAAATACACAAAGTTCTATATCAAGCCCACACGAACAAAGTATAGCTTACCATAAGAAAATGCTCCTCTCTCTCTCTAAAGAGCGGCAGGTGACAGACCTGAAGCCAAATCTCTATCTAAAAAATATCACAACAAAAAGAATGAGTGGTTAACTCAGTGAATAGATAATGTAAATTTTCAACAAAAATAGGACAAGCCATGGCATGAGTTTTTCCCTAGAAATAGTTAGACAACCTTTAAATACTAAGAGATATAACAAAAGTTATGCAATCATACTCGTTAAAACAATACTTGAAATGTTCATTAAAAGTAGAATATGAAAATATAAGTTCCAAGTCAAGAAATAGGTAGTAAGTTCGTTAATCAAATGAAATTATCATAAATATAGTATCATGGTAAAAATTTCAGTATAATATAATCACGATGAATAAATAAACACAATTAAAGTTAATAAGTTTTAAAATACATAAACCATCAAAATTACATTTTGAGGTAGGAGATTTTCAATTATGATTAATATAAGCATTCCACTTATGAATTAACAATTTCAAAGAGCTCTCAGCTCTAAGGCAACCTATCAGGCTACCATAAACCAATCCACATGTGTTTGTAAACACACGGGGTTAGCAACTCCCCTACTATCTGGGGTTCGAACTAAGGTGCACCAAGACTAACGTCATCACTGCCGTTAGCTACACTTTCTAACTAGTCTTCTCCCAAAATAAATTTATAAAATAGCAAAACACTAAGCATATATATAAATAACAGTTATATGAGAAATTATTGAAAATAAATAGTTTCATATATCAATAGTTTAAAATAATTTCAAACCATACTCCTTTCAACTATATGTAGTTCACCAAGGCTTTCAATCATGATATTCAACATCTCCAACATCATATCATTCCAATTCATCAAAAATTAATTTTTACAAGCATATGTGAAACTTCAACACATTATCACTTTATCCATAATAATCTTTCAAAGAACATTATATAATAAGATTTCAATAGTATACCATTTCAAAATAAGCTACATAAATCAATTTCCTCATCATAAGGTCATTTTAGCATCATTCTTATTTACTATAACTCAAAAAAATTTTAAGGTGCTTGTCCCAAGAGTACTTAGAGTTCTAAACATATATGGAATTAAAATGCATAAAAAGTAATGACAATTAACAAATTAATTCAAATTAATATTTCAAAGTATAAAGAAATTTGGAAAATATATAAAAATATGAAAAATACACATTATCTACTCACAAAATGGCCCAAATGCTCAAGTTAGTTCCTTGCCACTTCTTGAATTACCAATTCCACTAGGAAGTATTCCTTGACCTTGAGTAAGTAATCAAATAACAAATCAAACACAAATCAACACTTAATTACATTATCAAGCTTCCTATTTCAAAACCCCCAAAATTCACACTATATGCATAACCCTAAAATAATCTAATCTTTACTAACCCTTAATTAATTTAAGCTAATCTAACTCCTAATTAAGAGAATGAAGCTTAGGAATTACCTTATTAAGTAAAAGAGAAGAAATTTCAGAACTTCTATCCAAAATCCCTAAATTCAAAACTAACAAGGAAAAATCATGAAATGAAGGATACAACAACAAGAAACAAGGGAAAACAGAGAGAAAATAGAAGAAAACATGTAAAAATGTGAAGAAAAGGGAGTTGTCTCATGTATCTAGAAGTGGGAGAGGAGGAAGAAGAAGAAGAAGTGAGCTAGACGCTCTGTTATGGCTGTTGTGTTCATGTTTCTACTGTTAGGTTTGTTTCATTTTTTTTAGGGTTTATTTCAGGTTGGTTCCAGGTCTACTGGGCACGGGTTGGGGGTTTCAGCATACAGGATCATGGGTTCAGCAACTTATTTACATTTTTGTCGTTTAAGTAAATGTCCTCATTTCCCCTTTAACATTTTACTCTCTATTTACTTAAGATATAAATGTAAATAAGGAAATACCCTCCATTTGGATTAAAAAAAATTCAAAAAATTAAAACTCCAAAGAATAAAAATTTAGATTTTAGGTTTTAGTTCAAAATGTCGAATTTTGAAAATTTTCAAAAATAGCGTCTTCTTAAAATGGTCCTTTTAGATCTCTAAAAATTAATTAAAAATCAATCTTTGATGCAAAAATACTAGAGGAACAATTATCGAAATTTTTTATTCTCAAATAATGCATATTTTATATAACCCTCCAAGGAAGGCACTCAGACTTAGAAAAATTTTCAGAATTCTAACAGACTCAGCTTCATTTGTAAAATTAAGTTAAACAAGAGCATATATCAAATTAAATCATTTCAACAAGTTGAAAAAAGAAATAGTCTAAGGTCATTTAAGGTAATCCCAAGTTCATATCAAAACTATTTAACCGTATTTTACATTATAACGATTCCACGTTACCTATGAATGACAAAGCCGTTACAACATCACTGCCACCTAATAGTAAGAATGTCTGTGATTCGACATCCACCTAATATGTAAATAATATTTTGCAATACAATCTATTTTGTAACAATATCCAAATTAAACTAGAGGTATTGAATATGTCATTCTCGTCAATGTTCAATCTATATTTCTTAATATTGAGTAGACTAACTTAAACAAATGATCAATATCACATATTGATCCATTTAAGCACAACCATGTATATCTTAGTGTCACTCAATTAAAGTGCTTAAGGATATCACTCTTTTTATATAAGAGGAATAAAATCTCATTTATATCACTTACATCCTTCTATATCAATTCATGACACACCCAATTAATGCCTTACATGACATCTTAATTAAAGGTGACACATGACAGCATCAAAGTGTGTGACTTCTCATGTAGGGAACCATGGTAACTTCAAGCCAAAGGACTATGTACAATGTGGTCACATGAAAATAGCTAATGACATACGACAATTCATGTAGTATTGTCATAGTAAGTCAGTTCAATACATCTATCTACTAACAATGTACCCATCCGTTGACTTGATATCATATATTTATGATTCACAATCATCAGTTATGATACATACTAATCTTGATATACTATCGCTATCATTTTTACAATAATACTCAATTAGAGACATTTTAGGAATAGTAAAACTATTCGAGAGATAATTATTATATTAAGTTATAAATTGGATAAATATTAAAATGAAATAAAATATAATAATTGTTTTGCTTAAAATAAAACATGCATTATACATCATTAGAATAATTTTATGATTAATTCTTAGGACACACATACCAACAAAAGATTCTCATCTTTTACAAGGAAATAGTTATTGTGAAGTTAATTATTTGGATTTTGTTTAGGTGCAACATTAAAAAAATTCATCGAATTTTATAAAAAAAAGTTACATATTTTTAAAAATTTCATAAGTGTTTAAAATATAAAATTATAATTTTTTTATAAATTTTTTTAACTTATAAAATGTCATAACTTTTTATAAAAAATGGTAATTGGAAGTCATCCCTGTAAAGCAAATATATTTAAAGACTATGTAATAAAAAAATGGCAAACTTAAACTTTCATAGAAAAATTGTAAGAGATCATTACTGTACTATATGGACCCTAGTTAGCTTATTAAGCTTTAAATGCCAATATGATGTAAAATTAATCTTTGATGCTAAACTACATTTCTTATTAGTGATAGAAAAGGAGAACATTTTAAACCTACTTCCTCGAGTAAAAAGAAACAATAAAAAAGTGGAGTTACAATTTGTGAAAAATATAAGAGAATTAAAATTAAGTACAAGCAATTAACCTATAAGATCATATATAGAATTTAAGTAAACATAAATAGGAAATAACATGAAGAGTTGATAGTATACTATTACCAATTTAGTCTTTTTTTACTATTAAATCCAATTTTCAAGATACACTCCTAAAAAAGATCTTTATTTAGAGTACAATGAAAAAAGGTGAAAGAATACAATATCAATATTATGCCTTAAAATATTACAGGCAAAAGTGGCATAATTTTGAAACAAGTCAATGATAAATGCATAGTACAATTTCATAGGAAGAAACTAAGCCATGTTTATTAGAATCTTAATCCCCCTTATGGGATCGCACAATTCTATAGTTTTAGGTCTACATTGTATGATGAATCAGACACTAAAATGAAAAGAGATAGACTCTTCAAGTCTAGCGTAATGGATCAATTGACTTGATGGGATCGTATGATCCTAATGAGTTAGTCGATCCTTCATTTTTAGAGCAATGGGTTAGGTTACGATAGTTAGACTTGAATTTTTTCTTAAAAAATCTAGAAATTCACTAAGCTAAATTGAAAATTCCAATTTTTTACACAAAATGCAACTTAAGAATCAGAGGAAAAGCTAAAACCTGATCCAATCTTGCCCAACTATCAAAAAGCAAAGAATTGATCAAAGTTTGAACATTAGTCAGACATTTGATAGTCATTGTTTGCCTCTTGTTGCTTGTAGTTCACTATTCAATGCTTGCCATTTGTTATTTGGCAATCGTTACAACATTGACACATTGTTGTTCGTTGCTTGTTGGATAAAGAAGTTAAAGATAAGAGACAAAGTAGAGAGTAAAAAATGAGAGATAAAGCAAAAAGCCACAAGCAAGAGTTGAGAGCAAAGATGATAGATAAGACATGAGAGAGTTAGATAAAGAGCTAACCAGGTATTTTGGCTTTAGGTTTGAATAAAATATTTATGTTAATTTTGTTTGGCAAAAGGTGCTAAACGTGCTAGTTATTTTGCTTCATGAATATTGGAATTTGGAAATTTAAAGTGGATTTTGATAATGAGTTTGACTTTATCTATTAGTAAACTAGTAATTGTTAATTTGATGAAAATGACTTTAATTTTATATGCATATTTAATTACTTTAAAACTCTATTTCTTCTTATAAAAAGGTCATAAGTAGGTATATAAAATATATATTGAAACTTAATGTAGGATCTTATGACCCCATTATGATCTCACAATTTATAATCCCACCTCTTCCTTCCAATTTTAGGTAGAATCTCGATACTTACAACCCTGAACTGAGCTACCTCCATTTCATGGCTTTTCAATTTTCAATACTTTATGTCTTGAGTTATTTAATACAATGAAAAGTAAGAAAGTCATCAATGCAACATATTTCTTAGACTTCAGTCTCTCAAGCTTTCTCGATGGTTGATGGTAAGTTTCAATTCAAATGATTGATTTGAAATTATGTAAGATGTGAACCTCAATATTAGACTAGTTTTACACATGGTCGATGTTATTGCATATTTAAACATATTCAAATTCAATACCAATTCCCACTAACTCCACCTTAAGCAATAGTATGTATTAAGGCTTTAGCTGTAGTCCATTAAAACCTTCAATCTTATCATCTTCTACACTTTTATTCTTATAGCTTAGATTTCTTTTAGGATATGAACCACTTGAAGTAACATATTGGGCTAGAACAAATGGATACCTAACCATTTTTCCTTGTTCCATAGCCTCTATTGTTAATGTTCCTCCATTATAACGTGACACTTAGAAAGATCATTAACAATGTTAGTAATATTCTGTGTTGAGTTATTTGAATATAAAAAATACCTGCAATCACAACCTCAGATCAACAAGGTAAGGATCCTAAGAGAAAAAAAAGATGTAACATTTAAAGGACAATATAAAATAACCTAAAAATAAGAGTAATAAAAAAGATACCTAGGTAATGATGTATGTTGTCTCTCAAGTGGAACAATAGTTCTACCTTTACTATAGTGCTCCTTAAGAAAAGCAAATTGTTTAAACAAACTGCTTCTTAAAATAGTCAAAAACTAGGGAAAAATTAGATGACACTTAAATTTACAAGAAAAAAAAAGATGTAACATTTAAAGGACAATATAAAATAACCTAAACATAAAAAAAAGATACTTAGGTAATGATGCATGTTATCTCTCAGGTGTAGCAATAGTTCTAACTTTACTATAGTGTTGCTTAAGAAAAGCAAATTGCTTAAACAAATTGCTTCTTAAAACAGTAAAAAACTAGGAAAAAATTAGATGACACTTAAATTTACATCCATCCACTTTAATTATGTTTACTTCAAATAATTTATATGCCTATAAAGAATGGATGGCATACGAACTTAAACTTGAATTTGTATACTATATCTACAAACACACGTAGATGTTTAAATAGGCACATTAACAAAATATGGTAAAGCTTGTAATTACAATTTCTTGTAAATGTTATTTGAGTAATAATTTCTTTCAAATATTCTAAACATTCTAGATCATTGGATGTTAATTGTAAACCATCAAGTAATCCATAAATTAACGGACTGTTAAGTTAAAGTACTAAGAAAAAGAAATCACTCATTATGTAAATTGTAATAAGTATCTAAACAAAATGTGATGCTAAAACTTAAGTACAGATTTAGATAAAAATACCTTGGATATAAGAAATTTGTTGGCTTTACTCCCTCAAGATATTCCTTTAACATATTAGGATGATACTCTAGTATCTCTCCGCATGTAAGCCCTTATATATATTCCTTCATTATTTTGCATTTCTCAAATTCAAATCTCCTTTTGATAAATGGCTAAGTAGAAAGCTCTCTTGACCTTGGCCAAGCCTTTAAAATATGGATATGCAAAAGCCTAACAATATTCAATATCATATGACATGTTATAATAAGACTTAAGTAGAGAGTAAATTGCAAATGAGTAGATATTTAAACTCCTTAGTAGTAAGCTAGTGTTTATTTCAAATGCTAGCATTCTTTCTAACAAACAAGGAGTAAGGGGATTTATATTAGAAAATTTCTAGGAGAAAAGAATTGGCTTCTTCTTATGCTTGTTGCTTAAGTGTCTCCAAGTTTTCTCATTCCATACCTATTAGTATAATACCCATATTTTAATAATCAATAAAATAAAAATATAAAATTTATGAAAAAAATTTCATAAATAAAAAGTAAACAACAATATTACTCTAAAGATGAGAAATTATATAATAAAACCTAGCAATGGCTTTAGGAGATATAGTTCTGAGAAGATTAGTCATAAGGTCTAACTGTTGGGCAACATTCTTCCCTAGGAAGAAAGACTTTCCAATCAAAAGTTTTGCAAAATTGCAACCAATGTTTCATATGTCTAGAGCGTGTGTTTACAAAAAAAAATAAAATAGTATTATTATTAATATTATCTTCATTATCTTTACAAATACAAGTATTTTGCTACTATATATGCCTATTACAACAAAGTAAAAACCAATGCTCACAAAATAACCACAAATAAAGGGGCTCCTATCATATTTATTTTAAGGATAAATCTAACTGGGACAAAAAGAGGGGAAAGGCTATGTTTTCAAACTCCAATCTAAAATAAAATTTAGATAAATGGGTCAAGGATTTATATAAATAAGGTAATAAATATTGCACCTTGGAAAAGAAGGATCTATACAACTCAAGAGCCTTATACCATCTTGTTGCAACATAATCCTATAAAAAGATCAATGAGGTAAGAATAGAGAAGATAAGCTATACGAAAGGTGATGTCTTCAACAAAGCAATTTTCTTATTGTCCAAAATATGGTAGTAGATGTATCATTAAAAAGTTACTCTAGCAAGACCAAAGTCACAAACCTTAAGTTTGCAATCAACATTTGCTAAGATTTTTTTTTTCTTCAAATCTCAATGGAAAATATTTGTTGTAAGATCATTAAGAAGTTTATAATCAATAAATATTACCATCCCTTTGTCACTTTATCTTATATTACAAACTTCATATTTATCAATAGAATTTCTTTTTATCCCCTTTGCTTTGATAATAAGAGTTACTATATTAAAACATCCTAGAACTCTTACCAATAACCTTGTTTTGGACTATCAAATTGCAAATTCTAATCATTTGTTAAAGAGAACAAGACCATTTGGCATATTAAATGAAGTAATATTTATTTCTTTTCTCTTTTTGATGTTATACTATCATATATGTTTCTCTCTACATGCTTAAGTTCATTTACTTATGCACTTGTTGCTTGTTTTAATGGTGTAAGATTTAAATATTTATTTGATAGTTAAAATTGTTTGCTTGCACTACCATGCCAATAAAATAATAATGATTATGCTTTAGCGATGTTGATATGTAAGTAGGATAAGCATCACATAGGTAGACTGGTTAATACTGACATTAAGCCTATTTTTCAATTATAAAATAGGATTTATAAGAAAAAGTATACATTTATATCAAAAATCAATTTTGTCTAAAAGTGCCTTTGGCATCGTATTCTTCATCTACTCATTTTCTAAAGACATAACATTTTCTATAGTACTGAGGAAAGTAGAAATTTGCTTACCTTGGAATTTGCAACAATCTACCTAAGAAAAAAGAGATACGAAAAGTAACTTTGATGTCATGAACAGCCTTTTGCTACCATTGCTTGTTAGTCAGTTAAGATCCTCAATATGTTGGCAATGTGTCAAAAGGAACCCATTATGCCCTACCTGCATTGCTACGGCTCTTTCATTCGTCTCCAACCCTAACTTTAATTAATTTCCTTCTTTTTCGAAATAGCTTATTTTAGACATTCTTCTTTTATCAAAGAGCAATCAGCAGAATTTTAAGTTGTTTTTGCCTTAAAGTAACTAGAATTAATAGGTGTTTTATCCACATGCAAGGCTCAGAATGTATTCCAACTATGAGTACCAAAAAGTATAAGAAAAATGAATATTCAAGAAACTCCTTTTTTTTAATTATGTTTCTCATAGAATATTTTATTTTCTTATAAATATAAATAAATGAAGAGTACTTTATATTCTAAACTTATATATGATTGGATAGATTGGCCTATCAAAAAATAAAAAACTTAAATTTTTTTATAATTTGAATATTTATCAAATTTTATTTAAATTAGAATTAAGTTATGATAATAAAAAATGGATCGATCTGATCTAGTATGTATTACAAAAAATGAATATTTAATTATTTTTAATATAAAAATGATTTAATTTAATATAATTAAATATTTTATATATCTTTAAATATATATTTTTATATAAAAATATTTTTTTATTTAAAATAATAATAAAAATAAAAATAAGTTGAGCTTTCAAGCTAGACCTCGAGTTATGTATAAATTTAATCGAATCAAGTTGAGTTGAACTAAATTTTTTAAAAATTAAATAGATTAAACTTAGAATTAAACCATTGTATTACACGCAATTGTGTATGGAAAGTTCAATCTTTAAACTCAAACCTTGCTCATGTACATTTTCATATATTTTCATATTTTATAATTAAAAAATTCATATTTTTAATATGAAAATGGAAAAGGTAATTTTTTTAAAAAAATTATATTTCAAAATCTTTAAATTTAATGTTAAATATATAAAATATTTTTTATTTTAATATTTTATAATTATATTTCTAAAAAATATTTTTCTTCAAAACAAATCAGTTTTAATATCCACATACATGTGCCCGGAGACTCTCGCCTCATCAAAATGCATAGCAATTTGTAAAGTGGCTATTCATTTCTCGGTGAAACAAGAAAAGGATCGGATTTTGATACTCATTCTGGCCTCATCAGCTGCTTCTTCCTATTGAAGGCAATTTTTTATGGAAAAAAATGGAAGATGAATGCACAGTCAATTTTGCCGACTAATTAAACCTGCAGAGCTAAGAAGTATTAGGGTGTGTTGGGATATATTTTTATTTTTATATTTTTAAAAATTATTTTTTTATTAAAAAAACTAAAATTAGAAGATAATTAATATTATAAATGAGACAATATTTTATTTAATTATAAAATTTTTATTTAAAATAAAAAAATAAATTTGAAAAATACCTAAAAATTATTTTTATTTTTTTATTTTTAAGTTACATAGTTAGAGAATATTTTTTATAAATAAATTTTAAAAATAAATTATCAAATAGGTTCTTTTATTTTAAAAAAATAAAAAACTGTTTTTAAAAATAGAAAACAAAATCATCCAATTACTGTATAATTGCAACAAATTTATATCTCTCCTATGTCTTTTTCAATTTATTTCATGGGATATGATGTTCCCACGTTGGTTGCGCAGTTCTGCCTGTAAGGAAAACCACGTCTCGGAATTCTAAACTCAAAAGAGATGTTAGCTAACTTAGCTTGCTGCCGTTTACTTTTGATATTCCCCCGCGGATTCTAGTGCGGGCCGGGCTCACTGGCTCGGCAGCTAGCTAAGCCAGCAGCGATTTTATGTTACTTTTTTTTACTATTGGAGGCTCTCTTTTTGGCAGGAAGTGATTATTGGTAATGGTAGGCATCGACCAAAGGTTGCGTGGAGGCAGGGACTAGTTGTAGTAACGATGATGACAGTGTATTCAACCAATTCCACAATGCCGCTTCCACCATTGCTGTTTTCATGCCATGCTAATTGGATTATGTGGAAGCAATTTAGAATGCTGAAGGCCTGCCCGTGTCAAATATCAGGCCGATGGCCACCTAACAATTTGTATTCTGAACGGTACTGATGACATGTCGATGACTAATGCCCCTAGAGCTGCGCACGCATGTTGAATTCGAGTTAGCCTGCCGAGTTGCCAACAATGTATCAAGCTCTGTGATCCTATATCAATCAATCAATTCATGTAATATATAAGGAAAGTGTGTCAAATGAGAAAGTCTCTGCATAAATTAAAACAATAATGCTATTAGGCATACATCCGAAAATAATAATCTAAATAATACTTTCTTATTCCTTGTGATACGTGGGCTCCAACTCATGTGAGAGGAGTGTTGTCCAAACATATGATGTGTTATGTCTAGTAAGTGTGCAATATTTTTCTTAAATCAATGGTTTAGAATTGGTTAAATTGATATGTTAAGAGAAAAAATAGAATTACAAAACCAAGTTTCATTGGTATAACCATCTTATATTTGTATATTATAAAGTGGGTAGTATATAAATATAGTGTAATTGTAATTATTACATTTAATCATTTAAATAAGTAAAATTTTTATATTTTTACAAAATTTACATTAATTAACAGATATCAATCACAACTGTAAGTACAAAAAGAACTCAAATCTCGTGATATAATATATTAATATAATTGAATGATTTATTGATTATTCACTAATAACTTATTATTAACTCGTTTGACATGTGCTTTATTTCAAAATATATGTTTTATAATTTTTTTTGTAATTGCATACCCAAATTTTGATCTAATCTCACTTCATTTAATTCAAATTTAATAGATCACTTTATCTTGATTATAAAATAATAAAATAAAAAAAAATAACTCTACGGTTTTTTCAACACAGTTAGGTATCAAACTCGGCTCGCATGATGTTCAATCATCCCAATAGGCATTCTACTTCAACAAGTGCCAATTTCCACAAGGCGAAGCTCACATCAGCCACAAAGTGTCCACTTTCACTAGCCAATTCCTCGCTGTCTCACACTTTTGACTGTTGAAAGAAAATGAAAAAGTCTCTAATCATTATAACCAGTACTTTGTCGTTGAATAACACACAAGCATATAATAGTTCGATAGCTTTAAAATAATGTAAAACACCATCATGTGGATTAATTATAAATGCAGCACTTGTTGGAACAGTGTTGGATTTGGTTGAATGCTAAAGGCATTGCAAGGAGCTGTGGCTTCAATAGCATAAACCAATCATAAACAGAGCTGCATGCCACTGAAATAGTAGTCCCATTTTCCCATTCACTTTTGGCAATGAAAGATGAGACAGTGGAATCTTGACATATCCTCCGTCATTTGGCAACATTAGCAATCATGGTTCATGGTTATTCTTAGTTTTTTTACAAACTACGAATAGAATGCTAGAATAAACTCAAGGTTTAATTCTTTATATTCATTTATCAATGTTAAAATGGATAAAAAAAGTACTAAATTTAATAATTAAATTTCATTTTAACAATGTTAAATATATGATAGATTTTCAGTTATATTACTTCTTTCGCAATATATTTAGTGCTGTGAGTAGAATAGTAAATTTAAATAATTATAAATAAAAATATAGAATTAATTACAAAATTTAAAGATATAATAATCCATGTCCATATAAATAAGATATTAATTTCTATGATCACTTTTTAATATAACATGGATTCAATTGTTTGTTTTCATCTATTTCATCATAATTAGGATCAATTTGACTCATATTATATTGAAATAAAATTAAGATGCATCACCTTACAACACATCAGTAAATCTAAATTATTAGATATCATTTAATTTTTATAGTATTGCACAAATTCATAAATTTGGACTATTAAATCTAATGATGCATGACACTTTTGATGTATATTAATCTCTCCTTATATTTTATTTATTCATGTGGTTATGAAATTGAATGTAAATGGTACCTGTTGTTGTGGCAGGATTCTATTGCGATGAATAAAATACTACTTTTTGCATCTGCATGCTTTGCTCAATCTGAATCAAATTGATCCTTCATTTGTTTAAATGCAAATGGAATGGATTTAATTCAGATGATGTGATTGTATATAATTGCAAAGGGACAACCTACGCTACCCATCATGATAGGATGATCCTAGCTTGAGGCACAAGCTGTCCAACAGAAATGCATGCTCCCTTCCATCATCTGGGCCCCCAGTCAGCAGAGTCACTGGCGAGTTTCGGCATATTTGTGTGAACCAAAATGCAATCACAATTAACGGCTGAGAGAAGTTGTGCAATCTCAACTCTTGGATTTGAACAGAATCTGCAGAATGAAGTAAATACTAGGCATCATGATAGAATAGACACAG
Source organism: Sindora glabra (assembly GCA_020226215.1). Taxonomy (NCBI): domain Eukaryota; kingdom Viridiplantae; phylum Streptophyta; class Magnoliopsida; order Fabales; family Fabaceae; genus Sindora; species Sindora glabra. Next base: position 53,238,530 of record CM035226.1, read on the forward strand.
TAGACATGAATTTCTTAATCAACGGCTTTGCTCAATGCATGATATGCTCCAGAAGCAGCTGTATACGGCACACAGTTCGTCTACAGTTTTAGTAGCAGTATTTTTACATCATTACTTTGCAGCAGGAAACAATGCCGGTCACCTATCATTTCCAATTTGTCTGCCTTTTTCATAATTCGCACAGTGTGCATTTGAGAAAATAATATTTTAAGAGCTGTCAGTGTTCAAAACTGCAATCAAGACAAGATGATGGGGTAACTCTCATGCTGTGCCCTTTCAAGGAATAGTGCAGCGAAAAAGAGCAAAAAAGACTGCAATTCGATGTTTTTGAAACATAAAGGAAAATAAGGGATATATGCTAATGAAAGCGGATTTTACGAGTTAAAGGATAGAATTCAAGTTCTACATATGACTTCTGTTAGAAGAAAAAAAATTTTGCTAGTTCTTTAATTTCTAAAATAAATGTCTCACTTCACCATTATCTTTCATAAATCAACCCTACAAAAGAATTTCTCAAATATAATGTTTGGTGCAAAAAAAGAAGCTATGAACATAAATAAAAGGCAACTCAAACAATTTCAGAGCTTAGAGAGTGATGCTTTTGGACAGTAGGTGTGCTTTGTATTTTGCATCAAGTATGATCGCATTGAAATTGTATAATGTAGCTTTGGTTGATCATTTTTAATCTGAAAACACAGTTATATAGCAATGTTTACAGCAAGTTTCAAGCAAAATGTGGGGCTGGTAATAATTGATTTGGTGTTTCAGTTGGAGGCATGTGTTCTGGCCACCATGTTCCGATGAGCCATTACTGAATGAGCTTATTTGAAGTACACTTGATCCCCCTTTTCTTGGCACGAGCATGACAACAATAAATAGCGGTTCTGTATTCAGAATGTACATGCTCCTTGAAAGTCGAAACCTAATAAACCTATCTGTTTCATAAATCTCCATCTCCAAAAGCTGGACAATCAGATTCATTTACAAAGCTTTTCGTACTTTTACCTGAAATATGAACTAATTGTGAATAAGAAAGTGGTCCAATTACTTTTCCTAGTAGCATTGGGACGTATAAATAAACGAAAACGTAAGCAAAGAATTGATATAAATATTAAAAAAAAATTGGTACACTACTCTCAAATTTAATTATTAATATATTACTATATATTACATTTTAAAAATTATTAATTTAATATATAATTAAATTTAATGATATATTAATAAAAAAAAAATGAAAACCAGCGTTGCCGTGACTATCATAGATGGCCAAACTGTCAAAGCCCATTCCACATAACATGAGTTCAACATTATTGCTACCAGTCCTGCCTTTTCATTTTGCAAGCCATTTGCAAGATTGTTGTGTTTGACATTGTTCAAACAAATATATCAATTGAAAGACAGAATTGTAGTTTATATGATAAAAGATTTAAATTTGTCTAAAACCCAACCTCACAACAAGGTAAAAGTATAATCTTTATCTTTATTGGCTTGCATTTAAAGAGTCATCTTCCTAATCAAAGACCTTTTCAAACGCAAGAGGAATCGAATCGAGATAGAACTCCAGAAACCTCCCCTGAAAACTGTGGCACAGTGCAACTTCCGAAAAAAGCAGCAGTAAATAGAATAACTACAAATATCAAAAACCTCGTCCCCTTCCCATGAGAGGGATTTTTCCTATAAACCAAACCAAAAGCCCCGACCCAAAGCGATCTCTTATCATCTCTCTATCTCTCTCTCTCTCTGTCTCTATCTCACTCTCTCTCCTCTTCTCTTATGTCATATCATGCAAAATAGCACCCTAAACCCTTTACCCCTTCACCTCACGACATTGGTATAGCTCCGCCAGCTCATTCATTCAGCCCCATCACCATTTACCAACCGCTCTCTTTACATCGAGCGTTTTATTTCTTTTCTCTCTCTAATATCTCAACGTTTCTCCATCAGATCTCAGGGAGTAATCCTTGGAGATGCGTGCCGTGCTGTTGAGCTTTCCCCTCCATAGGGGCTAGTTGGTTTTCTGGTTTTTGTCATATCGTGTAGAAGTTTTTTCCTCTCCTTTTTTTTTTAAAAAAAACTGATATCCTCGTATTTTTCCTATATTTTTCGCCGCATTTCTCTCGTTCCATCATTGATTTCCCATATATTTATCGGGGTGGGGTTTTCTTCATTCTGACGCCGTCTTCCCCAAAACAGAGTCTTTTCCTTATCACGGAGGCATAGAATGGCGAATGGCTTACAGAGAGAAAGTGGGTTCACAATGTTCAGTGACGAAGACCTGAAAGATGTGAGTGGGGTAAAGAAAGTCGCCGAGTTTGTGGAGGTTACGTGTGGCTGTACTAGTCATAGGTACGGTGATGCTGTTGGAAGGCTTAGGGTTTTTGTTAATGGGTGTCTCGAAATCACTTGCGAATGCACGCCTGGTTGTCAGGAAGGTCTCTCTACTTTCTGTGCTCTCTCTGATGATGGGGTTATTATTTCTTTGCATGTTGATTTCATGTGTTTACGGAGTTTCTGTGGACTGAGTTTTGACGTCGATGGGTGTCATTATTGATTGTTCAATCTGAGTCCAGTTGATAGTATGGAATGTTGGATATGAGATTCTGTGGTTCATTAGCTGGTCACACAGTCGAAGTGTATGTTGATTTGTCTGAGTGAGCAAGCTCGCATGATACCAGACGGTCCGGTGATGATATTATGCGAATGTGAAAAATCCTTGCTTAGTGAAACATGGCTTGTTTCTCGATGGAAGACGTCTATACCCATTAAAAAGCAATGAATAATCACATCTAGCTTCTCAAATTTTCGCTTTGAACTAAGAATCTACTTTTCTGCTTCGAGGAGAGTCATGCTGTTGATCTATATACTCGGGTTTGATTATAAATCTTCTAATAATATTTTCTCAAATGTACAGTGGATAGAAGGCTCTTTAGTTTGGTGCATGCAGGTAGATTCACACCTTAGATATTAGTTCAGCGGGGATTAAACTTAGAGCCACCATACGTATGCATTTTTAGTTAGGCCTGTTTCATGTATCCATTTGTATGCGTTAGAAGAGTATAAATTCTGATACATAAGGACTTACTTTGTCGAAGCATGAGAATTTAATCACAAAGTAGTTGAAGTTTCTTGCATTAAAATGAAAACTTCTTTGCCGCAGTGCAGCCTTATGTTGTAGGACTGCGTGCCAAGAATTCAAATGATTGCTTCAATAATTCTGCATAGAATACTGAATAAAAGAGTTATTTTGGGTACCAATTCAATATGTCATCATGATCAAGGACCAGCGTTTGAGAAATATTCATCTAGAGAGGATACTTTATGATTGAGGGAAGATCGAAATTCTGATCTTTTGTCTATCTGAAGTTGTTTTGAGTTAGCATAAAGTTCTTATGTTAATTGGTCTCTATTTCTTGAATGTCATCCACTGGTGGCTAAATAATTCTCTTAACTTCCATCTGATTATATTATTACTATTATTTTTTATTCCAGAAAATATTTAATAATTGTTATGCTTTCATTTTGATATCTTGCAGTAGTAGCAACTAATGTTCTCTTGTATTCTTACTGGGCTCTATGTATTCTTGAATAAAATTAAATTCCGTACCAAATGATTTCTACCTTTTATGCCGAGTATCTTTAAATGTCAATTTTGTTTGAAACACTTTTCTTCAATTTTATGATCTTATTTGCATACTTGTGTTTTCTGATCAGACAAGTTGACTCCTTCCGCATTTGAGAAACATTCTGGGAGGGAGACAGCCAGGAAATGGAAGAATAATGTCTGGGTTATTATTAATGGCGAGAAGGTTCCTTTGTGTAAGACTGTGCTGCTCAAATACTACAATCAAGTGTCCAAAACTGCTAATGGGTCACATAGATCCCAGAATGGGCGAGTTTGCCATCGTGATGAGTTTGTTCGATGTGCTGAGTGCACCAAGGAGCGCAGGTTCCGGCTGAGGACCGAAGAAGAATGCCGCATTCACCATGATGCTCTGGCTGATGCAAATTGGAAATGCACCGATCTTCCATATGACAAGTATGCTTATTGATTTATCCTCTATACTGAAGTGAACATATATATTGAATAAATCCAAGACTTGCCCCATATTTATGCCTTAGGTATCTTATTGTTGCCCTTGTAATATGCTAATGACTTGAACAGAACTCCAAGGTATTTATTGAATAGAGCTCTGCAAAATTTTTTGAATGAACTTTAAGGTATTCGAGTCCTTAGGTATTATCAGATTACTACTTTGTCATTGATCAGTTATATGAAATTCAACAAAAATTTAAGGTGATAATAACTTGTATAGACCCTTCTGCCATCAATATGATCTCTCTGAAGAGCCGGTAGGCATTCTAGGTACAAATCTTGCTCGTAGCAACTGGTTTTGAGGGTTTACATTTACTGACTCACAGGAACCATTATGAACGGTATTTGAATTTTTATCACATGACGGGGAACAAATGTAAATATTCAGAGTCCACTATATTGGGTATTAAGTTTTAGAAAGGCAAAATATGAAAGCCGCTAGGTATCTTGGAAATTTACTGCACTTTAGAATGGAGGAGAGATATAAATAGTAATTTTGCTTTTATGAAATAATTTAGACGACTAAGGCAATTCTGAGGCTTGTAGGAATTGTCTGTGTTATAGTGGCTTGTGGTTGGACTTGGTTTAGTCTCAGGCCAATTCATGTTTAGGGGCATGTGATGTTTGTTAGTAAAACCTGAAATAAATACTAGCTTGTCAGCATTACAAATGATCCAGAAGTCAGGAAGAATTCAACCTTAATTTATATTTCTTTGAAAAAAGAAAATCAATCTTGACTTTGTTTTTGCAATTCGGACTATTATGCCTCCTGCGGTGGTAAGTGGCTCAAAAGGTGGAGGAGGCATAGTTGCTTATTGTGGGTTCTTGTGTTGGTAGTAGGCTTTAAGGTCTGGAATTTGTTTACTTTGTGGTCTTTTTTGCTATTAAATCTGACCATTCTGGTCAATGGCCCGATACGAAATTCGAGTTTTCAACATGTGAACGTAAATTCCTGAGGGATTCATTGGAGTCTAACTACACGTTTACAGCTGCTTCCTGTGTATGTTGTATAACGTGCGTCCATTCACCTGTACTTTAATTACATTTGTTTATATATTATAAAGCAATTACAAATTGCAACTTCAACCTGTGTTTCAGAATTACATGTGATGATGAAGAAGAAAGAGCAAGTCGCAGAGTTTACCGGGGCTGTACGCGCTCTCCAACTTGCAAAGGTTGCACTTCTTGCGTGTGCTTTGGATGTGATATCTGCCGTTTTTCAGATTGCAGTTGCCAGACTTGCACTGACTTCACAAGGAATGCCAAAGCCTAAGCCCCAGACTGTCCGATCTCTGATATTCACCCTACTCTGCACTTCAAAAATCGTTTACTTGCTAAATTGACTAAATCTCCAGTCTGAGTTTAGCGCTCATTGTTCTCATTGACTTGATTATAAGTTTTAATATCAGTAATTTATCCTTTTACGTCGTCATATTTCGTTCTTCCCTTCTGTCTATACTTGCACCCAATATATTGTTTTATATTCTCTCATTGTTTATAAGAATGTTGGTCTTGAGCTTTTGTTATATTACCAGGGCCATGCTCATTGTTTTGGGCATTTCATGTGAAGCTATCCGTCCCTTAACTGAAGCTATCGATGAACAATGTAGACATTATTATCTCCTGGCAATTCTATGTAGCCAAATAATTGAATGTTAGTTTCGAAGGGCAGCAACAGTTTAAACAGTTTCCTAATGCCTGATCACCTAACAATTTATAAAACATTCTTTCTGGGACAGATTTCTAAAGGCAAATTTCTAAACAATATATAGAATTAATCCTCAGCTATTCAAGCCATAGCAACTATTGCAATCTTGAAGTTTACATGCCACCGGGTGCCCAGAAATGTGATGACGACTGGTCACTTTTCATTTCAGAGTTCAGAATTACAGGGAAAATTGAAACACAGAAATCACTTAAGCAGTTAAGTACAAAGAAGGTTTCACTTGGTAGGCCGCCAACCTCTCCTACCTCCATGACGAAATGCTTTTCTTCCGCGACCAGCAGGTGCACGTAAATGAAATTGACCAGATGGACGGGCATTGCCTGGAATACTACCAGAATGCAAATTATAGTTCCCTTCTGATTGCATTCCATTGGTAAAGAAACCTTGCATTCCAGATGGTCGAGTATGTTGATCGATTGAGCTCAACCCAGAGGGCATTTGGTTTTGATCCATAAGCATCTGTACATAGATGGGCTGTGCATAGATGTTGGGTTGTACCCCAGGCAACATGGTCGCTGGACGTAATCCCTGACTGGGTTCTGACTGCTGTTGGAATGGAATTCCTAGCATGGGCAACTGATAACTATAAGCATTTTCTGAGAACCCGGGTACACCATTAGCGGGAAATCCATTTGGAAGCAGGGAAGACTGTGGCTGAGGAAATGTATTACCATTTCTCCAATTTCCACTAGAAACTGGGTTAATACCTGCAGCTGTGGGTCGAAATTGTGGAACCATAATAGTTGGGCCAAGGATACCACGTCCAGTGTCTGAAAAAGGTGGACGACTTCCAAGATCACGTAATGGCAGGGCAGAAGCAGCAGGATAAGTAGGTACAGCACCCTCTTCTTGTGGTGCTTTATTTCTATGGTTTTTCCTCTTCATTGTTTTCTGCATTCTCTTGTATTCTGCCTCTTTCTCGTCATCTGAAAACTCTGCTTCATTGGGCATCTCTTCATCGTTATCACCTGAAGCATCATAACCTTTCTTGTAAAGGTCCTTGTTAAGCACATGATATGCAAATTCTTGAACGAAAGAGATCAAGGTGCCTCCTTGGACACCCTTAGGGACCTCATCTTCAGAATTGTATCTGACAACATAATATGGGTTTCGGACAGGACCAAAGATTTCATCAACTATCCCTAATGGTGTTCGGCTCTCAGTCATCCACAGGATGGAACCCTCATTAAGAGGGTCATGCTTCTCAACCCCTTCCACAATGACTTGGGCACCGATAACCTGTAATATGAATAACATGATTTGAGATGATTCCAACAATATATGATAGCCCCCTTCAATTAATTCCTCCTAATGTATTATATGTAAAGAAAAATTATTTCAACTCCAACAAGTTTTTACCATCATAGATTTTGTTTCCCTTATCAGACATATGTTTTCTATGAGCTTACCGACATAACAATTCCCACTGGTTGCAATTGATGGTGTTGTCCTAAGGTCACATCCACCGGAGGAACTGGAGGAAGATTCTGCAAAGTTTAAACAATTCAGAAGAAATTCCCAAAGTAAATCCATATAACAGCACATATGTAGTCCTGCTAGTTAGTCAGATCAGTTTCACATTATTTATGGATCAAAAGCATGCTCCATCGTAGCTTTTGTGAGTATGATTCGTTGCATGAACCATGAAACATCAAAACAAATGCAGAATTTTGTAATTAACTTTGAGGAAAGAATAAATAAGTTTTAGCTTTACAGACGAGTTGCTTAGCATGAAAATAAAATGGGTACATGCTATGGTCCAAAACAAATCAAGTTCAACCTTTACCAAAGGTTCAACCACCCCTGCTCGTATATGAATATACAATAATTAATAATAAACAACTGTGTACTATATACACCGACATTATCCATTTAGAAACTCTACGACACAACTGACTTATTTAATGAGAGCAAAGTCCCCGTTAATTCCCAAGATAACTAAAGCAGAATCTAAAGGATAAGTAATAAGACTCGGTGGCCATATTTGTCAGTAATTCTTGAGTATATTTACTACATAGTTCATAAGATAAGCTTGAGATAATTTACAACTTACAATACATCACAATTGGGCTCTATACAATCAAATTGGCGAAAATTTATCAATAAAAATGGCAATAGAAAGAAAAAGTACCTTAAGTTCATTCTTTGACCTGATGGGTCCTTTGGGAGCTTCACCATCATCATTGCCATCCTCATCAATCATATCACTCCAACTAACCATCTTATCTACATCTTCATTCTCGTCATCATTTTCAGTGTCTAGCTCCTTTTCATGCGAATCATTTATCTCGCCTTCTTCACAGTCCACATCAATATTTCCTGTCTGTCCTTTTCCCTTCTTCCCTTCCTGCTCCTCTTCCACCTCATCATCATCACTATCACTACTATCATCACTGTCATTATTGCTGGAAGTTGAAGAAGAAGGACTTGCACTTTCAGACTCTGAACTTTCACTCGCATTCTCACCATTTATTGCATCACTCTTCATACCATTCCCATCATTTACAACCAAACTTTTACACCCACCAACTAAACTAATATTTCCCAACCCTTCCTCAATAATACAACTTGAAAATCCCAAATTTTCACGCTCCATTTTCTCCCCGTTCACCACACAAGCAGGCTCGATAGCAATAGGTTCAGGCCCATTTCCCTTCCCTTCTTCAACAGCACAACTCAAAGTCCCCACATTTCCACTCTCTGAATCCTCCTCCTTGAACAAACACGAAGATCCATTAGCAATTGGCTCAGAGCCATTGCTAGTTCCTTCATCAACAGTACAACCCAATATCCCCAATATTTCACAAGCTGGTGTCTCCGCTTTCACTACACGAGTTGACCCAGCAGCATTTAGCACAGTATCATTCATGACTTGTTGGTCCAAAAAACTACATTCCTTTAACAAATCTCCCTCAACCATCTGAACGGACTTCTCCACAGCCCCATTGTCATTGTTGTTCTCTTGGGTAGCCATATCAGCAGCTGGTATATCTTCAAACCAGTCTACTATAGAATCGAAATCAAGAAACGAATCAACGAACGCAAAGTCGTATGCTTGCGCGTCTAGAACCTCGGGCGAATCCTTTGAATTGATGAGCTTAGAATCTTCGTCAGGATTATCGATAGAAGGCCCCGGCACAGACCACACCATCTCTAAAGGCAACAAAATCAGAATCGAAAATTGGATAGAAACAGAAGAAGGAAGAGTGAAATTCCATAGCGTGTAGCAAAGAGGCAAATATATATAGTTTCAAGTGGAATAAGGTTTTGTTTGGAGGAGCTTGCTCCTTAAACCCTAGAAGGGATGCAGGGTTTAAAACATCACTCCCAAGCACGGGGCAGAGAGAGAGAAACGACACCGTTGAGTTGATCCAATTTTTTTTATTTTTTTTTGGGCCATAGTTGAGTTGATCCTAATGATTGCGATATAATAAGTTTTTTTTCTTTTGTCTTATATCAGTAATAGGCCCATTGTATTTGACCAAAAAGTAATAGGCCCATTGTCATTTCGGCTTTTTTCTTGTTGCAGCAATGAGTGCAACAAGGGCTGTAAAAAAATACGTCACTGGAGGCCCAAAAAGATATAGTAATTTGATTGTGACCGAAAAAGAGAAGCCTAAAATCACGAGACCAAAAAAGGAGTTGAGAGTGAGTTCCTGGATGTGACAAGAATGGATAGGGTAGTGTTGGTTTCTCACAGCAGCATCAAGATTGATCTCCAGCCGTGCAGAGATATGGAGGGAAATTCATTAATATTTTAATTTTTGGATTGGTTGTTCTACCTGATCAGAGATGAACATCGACCAAATCATCGGCTGTATTTTATTTATAATTGCTTGAAATATAATAGCTCAAATTCAAGCCCAACCTCTTTAATTTTTTTTTTAAATTTAGCTTGATTTGACCAGATTAATTTATACCTCTAGTCTAAAAATTGGATTATTTTTATTTTTATTATTATTTTAAGTAAACAATAAATTTTTTATACAAAAATTATATTAAAGAAAAATGGGATATTAAAATATATAAAATATTTAATTTAATAAATATTAAATTAAATATTTTTTACACTAAAAAAGATTAAATGTAATTATTTTTTATAATATATAATTATATTATTAAAAATAATTTATATAATTAGATAGAATTATATCGATCTTATCCTTATTATCATGGCTTGAGTTTAACCTAACTATTAATTGGGCAATAAGAAAAAGATCAATAAATATTTTATCATAACAAAGACCTCAAATTCTATATATATGTTTTAGGCCAAGTATTTTAGGTTGGGCGAATTAGTCAACCCATATATAAGTCTAGACTTGACCATTATTTTTTTAAACCAAAAAATAAAAGTCAATTTACTATTTATAAGTCTAGACTTGACCATTATTTTTTTAAACCAAAAAATAAAAATCAATTTACTATTTATAAGGTATTTATTCTATCATTTTTTTTCATATTAAAATCAAACATAAAGAAAAAGAAAACTAGTATGTAAATAATATAGTTTAAAATAGTATTTACTTCTTTTCAATATGTTATCTCTTGTTTGCAGACAATTTGTTAGTTTTCTTTTTACCTATCAAAATTGACTCAAGCAAAATTAAGGCAAATATAGTGGCCCCTAAATTCAATAAGTTAAAGCATGCATACTGATTAACATATTACAACAATAGGTTAAGTTTGCCCTTTTGGATAGATATGACTTGTCTAAACTCATCAAAATATATTGTTTTGTGTTCATTAAAGATCTAAATTGGTTGGTTAAGGACTTGACAAAAAAACTCAAATTTGATTCATTTTAATCCTTGTTTGAATAAGAGAAATAAAATTATATAACATTTTTTAATTAAAAGAGAAACATATAAATTTTTTTCTTATTAATAATATTTAATTCTTATAAAGCATATTATTCATAGTTTAGGAGTTATTTAGTTCAATTAAAAAAAAGAAAAGGAATCAATAAAGGAAAATAAGAGAAAAATGAAAGAATATTTCATGATTATTCATTTTATTTATGTTTTAGCAAAAAATTTTAATATATGATTTGACTTGTTGGTAGGCACTAGGTTCGGGACAGTTTATTGGCAAAGTTCTAAATTAAAGAATATTAATGTAAGGAAAAGCAATCAATTACTCTATAATAATATAAAATGGATCATTAAAGGCATAATTTATGTAAATGTTTAATAAAAATACATAAAAATTGTCACAATGACAATTCAAGTGTAATTTAATATTAAACCTTTGCAAAGTTCTTTGAAGAACAAATACATCCAAATTTATAAACAAAATCTGCAATAGTAAAGTGGTAGCTAGATTTAGGAAAAGGTTCTAACATGCCCACACTCAAAGACTTAAAAGAAAAGGAATTACAATGAATTGCAAATTAAAAGTAAAAGAAAGAAGTGGGCAACGAAAGGCTATAGTTTGGAATGTAGTGTGCATTGATTAATCTTGTTTGAATTTAGCTAAAAAATATATCCTTTTAGAATCTTTTTCTAGCTATCTATAACTTTTGTCAAAGAAATGCTATTACGAGTAATTATCAATCTCTTGGAATGATTTAGAAGCTTCCATACGACTAACACAAGCATGCTTTTTCATTATCGTATTAATCACCAAACATTCAATAATTTAGCCTTCAAACTGTTTCAACAAAAAATTTACAAGATGTTCGATCATCTCCACAAGATGAAGATAAACTAATTTATTTTAGCAAAAAATCTAGTTATTTGGTGATAAACAAAAGCCCTCTACTTTACATACTCTAACATGTCAAAGAGTAACTAAACCATTATTCTAGCTCAAGTCCTAACTTTACTGGGATGTCATCCTATTTGTTGGTATTTGGTATATATCTTGGTAATTTTGTTGAAGAACATCTTATACTCAATGAAGCATCTATTGGCCAAAACATATCAATTCTATATATACATCTTTAACCTTCAGATTTTATCAAAAAGTTAGTCATTTTATACACTCACCACATTTTCATTTTAACTTGAATTTTTGGTTGAAATATCAAGAATCAAAGCTTTTTATTGTTTAGTGATATGCATTGCAATGCACCAAAACCAATCCAAACTCACAAAATAGTAGTAAAGGTGAATTGGGTTAATCTCACAAAGATTAGAATTTAATTTACTTCCAATTTAATTATGAAACAAGGGATTTTTGAATGTAGGAAAATTGGAATTAAAGAGTACAAAAGATGAATCATATGAATTAAAAATGGCATTACTCATAACAAGAATAATTTCAGTTTAAAGGATTATACATCAATTTACTGATTTATCATCAACCATAAAATATAAACAATGCACAATTAATCATTTAATTGATGAAATAACTCAAAAGACCACAATTATTCCTAAATCCACTTGTTAATGTGATTAGAAACAAAAAATCAAAGTTGATTAATTAAACCCAATCCTTATTAAAATCTAATTGAAGCCAATTAGAATCAAACTACATAAAGATAAGCAAAATTCAAGTAAAATAAACTAAATAGCCTTGCGAACATTATAAAGTTTACCCTTTAATTCATCCCCTAAACAAAAATTAATTAAATCAATCCATAAGCATAAAAACAACCTAATCAACCACTTTAAAGTTCATTCACATAGACAATTAACTAATGAATCATTTTTAGAAAATTATCCATGTAATTGTCAATAAAGAAATATATGAACAAAGATAATTAATTAGGCATAAATAATAAGCAAAAGGTTTCAAAATTAATTAAAAAGAGTATACCAAATCCTTTAAACTAAAAAAAGAGAGTTTAGTAACTCATGGCTTAAAAGCTTAAAATACTAAGGGAAGAAAACTTTGAATTGCCTTTTAAAGTTGCATTTTATCCATTTTAAATCATTCTAGTTTAGCTCAACATGGGTATAAACACCTAGAGTTGACTCTTCAATAACTGATGGATAAGATTTTTCATAATTTAAAGACCTATAGCTTAGGTTATGACCCAAACATTAAAATAGGTCTAATGCTGTTTGATTTTTATTACTTTAGTTAGGGCTTTGCTTTCTCCTTCAAAACAATGTCACTTTGGCTCCAAAGGTTTAGAAATAAGTTACTTTAGGTCTTATCTAACTTTATGCACTTGAATTTTGCAATTTGATCTTCTAGAACTCAAGTTGTGGGCCAAATAATGAGGAAAGATTAGGATAACACCACTAAATCAAATTCAAGGTTAAATTTGACCTACAAAACATCCAAACCATCTCTTTCACAAAAAATGAAAGTTGTAAAGCATTCTCTTAACTTTTATTCCTACAAAGATTAGCCCAATTAAAAGTCTAAAACTCAAATTACAGCTAAAAATTTAAAATAGTATCACATTACTACCATTAGTCAATGTTTTTCAATTAACCCAAAGTTTATGATTAATTCCAAAATAAGCTTTGATCTATTAAAGTAAGCATAATCACACTTTAAGAGTCATAAATATAAAATAATATGTATATCATTTAGCAGCAATGTTCAAACATCTTAAATATTATTTTTCCCTTGTTATCTTTAATCAATGTATTAAATTTTAAAGGTTAAATGTTTGATCATGCTTTCTAATCTTGACATTGGTGTAGTGAGATTCATCCTTATTCTTTTCGGCCATTATATCTTTAAGTTTCTTGCAATCCATATTTACGAACTTTTCAAATTCTCATAATTTTTAATATAAACCTTTTGTAAACCAACCATTTTCCTCATTATTAAGAAACTTTAAAACATTAATTACTAAAAAACTCATTTTTATAAATCTTTCAAATCTTATTTTATTTTTACTTTTACTTTCTTTAATTTACTTAAAAATTTCTTTGCTTAAGATTTCCTTTGAAATTTTTCCTATGATTGCTCCTTCAAGTTCATCTTTCTAATTCCAATTTACATTAAGATTGGTGAAGAACAATGAGTCTAACCTATAAGAATCCAAAATCTTAAAGCTTGAGGTATTGCTTTGATCTCATGCATTCTTTATGGATAATGAACCACCTTACTACAATTTTGGCCCTTTTGTAACTTCTTTGAATGATCAACTTACTAAATTGGAAACTCCTCTTTTGATTACTAAGCTTTACATTCCCATTTACCCTTAGATAGCTAAAGAAAACCAAAACTTTCTTGATGTTCCCTTGCTTATATCCAAAACTGAAGTCTAGTATATGACTTAACTTAATTGAGTTTAGAATCAGAAAGCTAATCTCTAAAAATCAATCAAGATTTATGAGGCCATTTAACTACCTAGGATTATTATTCAAGCTAATAGCCCTATAATGGGTGCAACTATTTCTTTTTTATCTTCTTTGCCGACTCTCTGCATATCCCTTATGGCTTCACAAGCTCTTGTTCAATATTTTTGCATTTATAAGTTTACCATCTATCAAAAAGATAATATCTCTCTTTCTCCAACTTTTAACCGAAACCTATAATGACTTGGTTATAGTTTCCTTTGCCAACTTGGCATATAGTATCTTCATTACTACTTTTCGAGGATGTGAATTTTCAATTATGATAGATATTAAACGTATAACTTTTTTTAACATATTGACTTTATAAACACTTATTCTACTTCCTTTCCTTGAAGGTCTATTAGACCTATGTCCTTTTAGCTATAATTCTTTAGCCAAAAGATTGCATTTGCCTTTTCCTTAGCTTATATTTTTAACATTATAACCTTGGCATTAAATTTCCTTAAATAGAATAGGTCTTTACTAATTTAGGGGATTTTCTTTAGGTTTTCCAACTTTAGCTCATTACCATCCTTTGGTATGAGTTTAAAATAAATAAGGCCAACAAAAATATACTAATTCTGCTCGAAAGGATTTGATTTGCCTAAAGGGTCTTAAAAAAAATAAAGTTAAAACCAAAAGAAGCTTATAAATATGTCTTTTCCATTCTTTAACTTTTTTATAGAGTGTAAATCTAAAACAATTAACCTTTTTTATGCTCAATCTAGAGGTCCAAACTAGTTTACATCTATGCCTACCATGGCTAATCCTTTTTGTGTAAAATTTGATCAAAATTTCTTTACACACAAATTATCATTTGCAACTTACAAAATGGGTCAAGTATCTCTTCCTTAAAAATTTTGCTGAACTTATTGGCACACCATTTCAACTTAATTCAAAGCCTCCCTTTAGTCTATGATAAAAACCTTGTAAGAGCAACCTAAATGAAGTATTCTAATTGATGAAATAAATCAATCATTGACCAAGAAATTCATCCTTCATAATTTTTCTCCATGCCATGGCTATACTAAGTGCTTCTAAGATTGGCAGTTCATCAAAACCAAGAAACATTTTGATATATGTATTGATAAGAAACTAACTCTTACAAGTTGTGAAAACTTTGAAGAAAATTATAGGCATGCATTATGTTGAAACTATAGCTTTTAAAATAACTTATAAAGTAAAATATGATTGTAGGAGCATAAATTATACATTAAAAGAGGCCAAAGTATTTTTAAAAAAGAAAAAAAAGGCTCATTACTAGTTTCAAACAAAATTTTTAACTACTTCCATTAATAATCTTGATTTAGAAATTTCTTTAATAAAACCTCCCTTTGGCCTAAGTTGGTGACTTTGTTAAATGTATCCTTTAATTTAGCTACATGTATAAAAGCTAAAAGGTTAATGATGTATACACCTGAAGTGATAATTGTCGATCTCTTTCTTTACATCATAATTGAAATGGCTAGGTTAGTTAAGACTATATCTCCGGCTGCCTTTGACTTGCCACTTAGTAACTTTTATATTTGTATGTTTCATTTTTTATAATCATTTACTAAGATCCATTAATCATATTCTTGACAGGCTTTTGGATATTGAGTATGCAGTCTAACAAGCCGCTTTGAAAGCTAAAAAAGTAAAGAAGGTTCATAAAGAAGATAAAATAACTTTTATTAAGAATGAGGAAACTTTTACCTAACCCTTTTGAGAAAGGAAGTAGATCGAGAGGAAAACTTCTACAACTAGTAGTAATTAACAAATCGGTTAGACTACACAATTGAAATCTAAAAGGTTAAGATTGAAAACTTTAATTACTTAAGCACGTATTCTTTTGACAACCATTTTGGCTAATACTAGTGTCAATCTTCTTCCAATTGAACCACTAGCTAATATTACTCCTCAAGCTACAAAGTTAACCTTGTCATGTATAATTCTAATTGGATTCAAAATAAAGATACACCAATGCTTATATCTTGATTGAATTTGAATGTACTCACTCTTTGCCATATTTAGTTTCTTAAACACTTAAGCTTCCATTTCTAGATATTCTAGCTAACACTTCTATTTCAATCTAAAAATCTCTCAAAAGTAAGGGCATTAGTTAACCTTAGCCTACTAATTAGGAGTTCAACAAGTGACAATTCATATGATGATGAAGGGTTAAATAAACATTTTAATAGATAGTTAGAGCAATAACTTGTAGATATCAATGATAATCTCAAAGTTAAAAAGCCTAATCACATGGAAGTCTTTTTATATGATTTTGATGATCCAATCACTCATACACAACTTAAGATTGCTTCAATTACAGCTAAAAAGTAATCTGATCCTAAAGGCTTAAAAAAAGAGAAAGAAAAAGAAGCCAACAGTGAAGATGACCTTTTCACTTTCTTAACCAAGGCTACATCTGGTAATTATTCAACTTCATTTGGTTAAGATTTTGACTTAGTTAATAAACTAACTACTATAAATAATCATACTAAACAAATAAAGGATACAATTTCTTTACTGTAAGAAGTTCTTGGCTAAGACTTGCATGTTATTATCGAAAACTTGAAAAGTTAAGAAAAACCTTAAAAAAATTTACAAATTTTAAAAGAAAGCTAATAAATTTGATTCTTCTATCACTATTGGCTTCAAATCATTCATTTTAAACATTGCTAAGACTTTTCCAAATCTTGTAGTTGATTTGAGCAAAGCCTTAACTATAAAAAAATGCTTATAAAAACTTGTCCAAGAAAAAATAAGAGTGACTTAACTTTGATAAAGTTGGTAAAGAATGCCAAAAAAAACCCAAAAAAAGAAGCATCAATTATGTAATGATAAAATTTTAACTTATAATAGTAAAATCTTAGAGTTAAAAAAAAGATAATCATTTATAGCAAGAGCTGAAATAACTTAAAGATCTTTAATTAAATTTTCATACCAAACTAGATGTTATCAAAGTTGAGGAACATGAATGAAAGTGTTAGAGTAAAGAGGCAATCAAGGAATACAAGTCCACTAATGGTTAACTGACTAGTATGTGTAGTGAATACCAAGCTATGTCTAATTAGAAGTCTTTAATAATAGCTAAATGGATTAACTTTTGAGAAAACATTAAGTCTTTTTTTTAGAACTTGTAAAATTTTTAAGCTTTGTAATAGATAACTTGAATGAGTCTCGACCAAATCAACTTTTGACTTGAAGCTGTCTTTTAGCTTTTTCTTTACTTTTATAATGTTTGTGGCTAAACTTTTGACTCTTTTAATCTTGTAAATTTTTAATTGAATATTTGCTCGATGATCTTTTGTAATTCTTTAATTGAGCTTCAACTTAATCAAATGATATTTAACATTAACTTATCTTTAATTCTTAGCTCATGAATGCTTGATTTAAATTATTTAAAATATTTTTTATTTATTATTTTGGGACTATTTTATTTTTTATATTCCTATTTTTATAACTATTTTCATAAATAACTTTAGCAACTTCAAATAATCCTTCTAATGAGGTGACTATTTGCCATAATTCTACTTCACTTGTATCAATAAAATAACCTTCTAAACTAATTGGCTTTAAACAAACTATTTAATTTTAACTCATTTATTATATTACTTAGCTAATCTTTCTTTAAGCGTCCAATGCATTCTAACTCATTTCATCTAACTTTTCTATCTCTTTAAGCATAAAATTGTGATATATAGCTTATGGCAATTCATTCTATTTTTGTACTCTAAATCCTTGAATAATATGTTTGATTAGCAAAATAGCATCATGACTATAAACTAGTTTATAAAGTGTAATTCTAATTAAGCTTTGAGGAGAGCTTCTAATTACCCAAAATGCATTTTCAAGCATTCAATGCTAATTTCTAGGGCATTGACTAATGTCCTTCTTGATCAAGTTGATAATTAACTTGTTTGTAGCTTTGGCTTGCCCATTGGCCTAAACATAATAAGGAGTTGAAGTTAGCATTTTTCATCCTTTTAGATTTAATGTAATTTTTAACCTTTTTTTTCATAAAAATAGTTCCTTAATTTATTGTCAAAGTTTTAGGTAGGCTAAACCTCACAACTAACTTATTCTTAATGAAGTCTATCATATTTGATTATTCAGTCTCCTTGTAAACTTCAACTTTTACCCATTTAGTAAAGTAGCCAATTGCCACTAGAATAAACTTATAGTTTTTAGTCGATAGAGAATAAATTTTATCAATAATATCTAAGGCTTAACCTCTAAATGATTAGGGTTTAATTATATATTTCAAATTAGCTACTAATACTTTTTGGATTGATCCATATTTTTTGTCTTCTTCACAACTTTTGGCAAAAATCTATATAATCTTGATCCATTTTTGGAAAAAATACACCTTATTTGAATAAAATCCATCTTATCTTATTTCTAGCTTAATATGCTCCATATATCGTTTCATACACTTCTTTTATGCCTGAAATAGCTTTAGTTTCTGCTAAATATTTTAATGGTTAGGTTTCAAATCCTTTCTTTTATAATTTCCCATTTATTAGCACAAACTTTAAATCTGTAATTTTAATTATTCGAATTACATCATTAAATGGATTTTTAGATAATCTATTAGGGTTTTCCTCCAATTGTTTAGGGATGTTTTAGCACATGTACATAATAATTATGTATTTTTAACTAATTCTAAGCTTGCACATATCCTAACAAATTCAAGTAATTTTGAATTGTTAACTTATACCCAAAAGCTATTTAAGCCAACATGTTACTTTCTTGTTCTCAACCTACATATATGGCTAACTACAATAACATTGACTCATATAATAACTAAGCCAAAATGGCTAAATACTTGGCCATATTTGGATTCACACAAATGATCTATTATAAATCTGTATGTATTTCTATATTATATGCTTTTTATTCTAGTAATAATTCTAGGGAGATTATTAATACTTTATATTTGGCTATATTATTTGAACACATTTTGTCTAAAGAAAATATAAATTTGACTAGTTAGCCTTGTGGTGTTACAATTAAAACTTCACAGTTGACTTTATCTTTATGACATGATTTGTTAAAATATAATGTCCAATAGTTGATTCTGATAAAGCTAATAGCTAGTTTATAATGCTTAACAACGAAGCCAACTATGACTTAGCCTTTTACTACCTTTAAAGAATAATACTGTAAGTTAAATTTAGTTAAGCTTAAAACTTATATTCTAACTTAACCATGTATGAAAGGCCATGCTAACATATATTTTAAAATATAAAACTTGGTTATGACTAAAATTGTAGTCGATAATAAGTAATAATTTTTTTAACATAAAAAGTACAACATAAAGCATAATTTTTCAATTGCCAAATACTTTTTGTTAGATACATTTCACACCCTAGATAAGTAATACATTACCTTTTTTTTCCTTTATCATTTTCCTAGGTTAGAAAATAACTAATTATATCTTTTGAAGCTAAAACATACATTTTTAATAGTCATCCTGGAATTGATGAAGACATTATCGGTGTATTAGTTAAATATTACTTAATGTTTTCAAACATAGCTTGATGTTCATCCAACCATACAGATTGTTTCTCACTCTTCAATTTCAATCGTGGTGAAACACCCTTGTTCGATTAAACAAATTCGATATAAACTACCTTAGGAAATTAACTGTTGCACCCTCCTTAGTTATAAATAAATTAGAAACTATGATGTGAGGAAGAATGATTAAGGCAACTGATAATTTAAAGTGAATTAAGAATATTATGTGTGAATTATGAAATAAAGTAGAGTTAATGAAAATAAGATTGTAGGAATATGATTCGGGTGAAATTATTGGGGAAAAGTTTATTAAAATTTTGATATGTAAAGTTATATACTAAAATAAGTAAGTATATGAGTATGGAAGAGGAATAGGAACATTTTTTCAAAAATGCCCCTGAGGCCCTATTCTTCCCCTTTTTAGCCCTAAAGACCATCACTCCTCTCATTTCTCCATTTTCTTCCACTCTCTCTACTCACTCCTCTCCCTTCTTCATTAACTAAGCAAGAGAGTCTTCAAATCTTCTGGATTTCTTTATTTAATTGAGGTAAAAATAATATTTTCATAAAAAATCCCTCATATTTCTTTTTAGTTGATAAATGATTTAAAGTTAATTTAATTTTGTTGAGCATTTTAAATCCTAACTCTAGAAACCATGGATTTTGATGTAGTTAGGGTTGAAAAATCTTTAAATTTGTCTTCTAACATCCTCTTCCATATAAGGTGAGTGGATAATCTAGCTAAATCTATATATTTTGAGGTGATATGAAGATATATGTGAAATATAGATTAGTTTGTGATGTTGCTTAATTTTGATTTATTTTGATATTTTGGAAGTGATAAATGATGCAAAGAAGTGATATGAGATGTTAAATAAGTGTATTGATAATCATACTTGGGTTTGATGTGCGTTATATATGATTATGAGGTGTTTTGAATCGGTTGTACAATGAAATTTTTGCAAAAAATTAAGTTTTTCATGTATGAATCGATTCACCAATTGATTCTGGGGGTCCAAAGATGAAATCAGGCTTCAGAATCAAGTGGCCAAGTGATTCTTGGCTTCCAAGTGCTGATGAATCAATTCACTAATCGATTCCAGGATTCCAGAGGCCAAAACTGGGTTAGTGAATCAATTCACTAATCG
Organism: Sindora glabra; assembly: GCA_020226215.1. Taxonomy (NCBI): domain Eukaryota; kingdom Viridiplantae; phylum Streptophyta; class Magnoliopsida; order Fabales; family Fabaceae; genus Sindora; species Sindora glabra. Next base: position 53,259,245 of record CM035226.1, read on the forward strand.
ATTCATCGACTGCAGATTTTTATACCGATTTTAAAAGGGCATAACTTCTTCATCTTATGTCTGTTTTAAAAAATCACCTATTATTTTAAAGGTAATTGAGTTTACTTTCAAATAGATTCAGTTTCAAATCAAAATCACATATGAATTTTGAGATATCCTTAAAATAGTGAGTAAAGGTCATGAACTTTAAATTTCAAAAAAGAGTACTTTTATGTTTGACTTCAAAAAGATATAACTTTTTCAAAACTTAGTTGATTTAGGCAAATAAGAAGACTATGGAAAGGTGGTTGAACCTACTTTCATTTTGGAAAAAGTTTTATACATAATATATCTATAATTTATGAGTTATTCCTAAGATATCACTCATAGGTCAGAATTATGGTCATCATATAACCCATTCTCAATCTATTTTACGTTTTCATATCTCAAAATGATCTATCATGGATATTAAACCTTTAAGTACTAAAAGTGTATTGGTTTATGACAAATTATAGCATAAGAGTTATGATATATATAAATGCTTGTAGATATATAAGAGAGTACAATGATGTTGATAGATATTGTAAGGTACATTGAATTGAATTGTGATTATATTGATTGGAGCTTAAGCTCTAATATTTAAATTGCATTGAGAACCATGCCACAAGTGGTATTAAAGGCGAAAAATATGATGTGGGTAAGGTTGTGAATATCGGATGGAAAATTTTTTATAATAAAGCAGGTAAGGTATAAGGTTAGCCCGGGAGGAACAAGGATGGAATAGGCGGGTAAGGTATAAGGTTGGCCTAGGAGTTAAAAGGAGGATGAATGTATTTTATTTATTATTTATCCATTCAATGAAACATGATGTTGAGTGCAATAATCATAAGTATTGTTATATGATACATTGAACATGAGATGAACGTGTGATAATTTTAGTGTTGATGGCTCTTGTTTACTTATATGTTTGACCATGATATAATTTTATTGAGGGAGGACTATTTGATGGGTAAGGTATTGTACATTGTTGATATTCTTATAGATTATCTACTAACTGAGCCCCGGACTCACTCCTCCATATTTTATTTTACAGATTCACAGGTTAAGCCTCTACCTCCACCTCCACTTCCATCTCCTCAAAACTAGAGTTCAGGGGAAACCCGTTGATGGTATTTTAGTAGCACAAAATCATGTAAATAGAAGTAAATTTTAGGCCTCTTGTTTGTCATAGAGTTAGATTGATAGAATATTGAACTAACTCTTTAAGAGTTAGTTAGGCTTGCTTATCCTCATTTTGGAAGGATTATAAGTATTTCTAACTTTCATATCTTTTGTAGAAATTTTGATAAATGCTATCTTTGAAATACTATTCTCTTCTATGAATGTCTCACTTTTGATAGGTTAGTATTAAGTTAAGTACACACATATAGGCTGTGGAAACTGGTAAAGGGGTTCCACATCGGTTACGATTGGGTTAGGGTCGTAATATTAACCTTTCTTAAAAAATATTATAGTTCTTTTGTAATGGTTATTGGTAATATTTCCATGATAGGTTTAGCATTATTTTTATTGATGTTAATTCCCTTTTAATGAATGAGAAAACCAAATAAATTTTCTATCAAAATGCTAAAAGGTCATGTAAAAAGATTCATCTTCAAATTATCTTTTCTTATCTAAGTAAAAGCTTTTTTTAAATTAACTAAATACTCTTCATGACATTTCTCCTTAACCATAACATCATAAATATAAATTTCCATTGACTTACTAATCATGTTATGAAAAATAATTTGAAAGTGCACCTAAAATAATCATGCTCTTCACACGAATCTTATCTAAATACTAAAAGTCCACCTAAAAGGATTCATCTTTAAATTATCTTTTCTTATCTAAGCAAAAGCTTGTTTTAAATTAATCAAATGCTTTTCATAAGAATTCCCCTTAATCATAACATTATTAATATAAACTTCTATCAACTTACTAATCATATTGTAAAAAAATGGTATTCATTACTTGTTGGTAAGTGGTTTTAGTATTTTTTTATCCTAAACAACATGACTATCCATTCAAAGGTACCAATTGAACCTAAACACCAAAATGTGGTTTTTGACACATTTTCTTTAACTATAGAAACTTGGTTGTATTTAATATTTCCATTTATTAAGCTTACTTCCACATGACTTAAAGTTATATCATAGGATATTCATCTTTTAATGTGATATTGTTCAAACCTCTAAAACCAATGCATACTCATATCTTTCCATTCTTTTTCATTATTGATACTTTTTTAATATCTATTTGGCATGTCTAGCTGTCTAGATGAAATTAAATTTTAATAGCCATTTTATTTTTTTCCTTAATTTTTAATATAACCTCTAATGCAAATTATCGAGGTAGTTATTTATAAGATCAAAATTCCTCATTGATTAGTAATCCATGTTTAAATAAGCTTTTACTCAGCCTTGGCATCTTATCATAATTTCATGCAAAATAATCTTTGTATTCTTTCAAGATGTTAACTATTTGCTTTTTGATATCTTCCAATAAGATCCACTAATAAAAGTTATTATTTCATTATCTTTCATCCCTAAATTGACCTCTTAGAAAGTATCTTAGGCCTTAATTTTCTTTGTGTTTTCTTTTATTAGTAATTCATGAAATCCAAGTGGACTACCATCATAAATTAATTAGGAACCTTGTTTTAGACTTCTTTAGCTATATAAGCCAAAATCTAAGCAAGTTGTTACTACCATTATAAATGTAATAAGGAACATTGTATTTTCTTTGATTAGCATTTCATGAAATCCAAATGGACTACCACCATAAATGTAATTAAGAACTTTGTTTTAGACTTGCTTAGCCATATAAGCCAAAATTTAAGCAAGTTGTTACCAGTAGTCACTCATCAAAACCACAAGCCATTACTATCTTTTCAACTTTCAGGATAATTATAAAATCGGATATGTCTAGAATTCACATATCAATTATAGGCAGGTTAAAACCACTAATGGTTTATAAGGATTTGACATTTAGATTATACATTTTAAAATTAACATGTTATTGTTGCATATAGTAAGGACTGCTATTTGTTATAATGATTTTGGTTTTTCTATCTTCTCTTCACATAATCAATTTTTGGTACAAAGTAGAAGGAACCATTCTAACTAAGTGAATCCAATTCCTTCTTAATAGTAAATTATAGTTGACTTTAGATGGCACGATCACGAATAAAGTAGGCTTGTTAATTGAACCATCTTTCAAATCAATTAATATTATTCCTTCAATTGCTAACATTCATCCCTTATGGTTAATAATCATTTTATTAAATAGCACAATGTATTTTGACTTTAATCCTAGCCAAATAAACATTGACCTTAGCATAAAATTAACTTCTACTCCACCATCAATTAATATTTAGCTAATCAATTTGCCATTTAATTGGGCTCTAATATGTAAAGACTATAAATGATTTTTCATCATTGCATTTGTCTTCTCAAATGTGACCTCTTTTGCAAGCATCTCTTCTTCATCTAAGATTTTGATTATTATAGCAGTTATGTCATCTTTAAAATCTTTATTCAAATTGTAGACTTCATTGCTAGTAAATAAAGGTGGCAAAATGGTAACTACATTGACATTAACATCTATATTATGACCATGGGCTTGGAAAAAGGTATTTTTCTTCTTGTCATCTTTCTTATAACCTTTTATCTCCCTATAGTCAATTAGTGTTTTTGCTTCTATACTTTCTTTCTGTTTTCTTTTTTAAGTAGTTTGCCTTTTGCATATATATGTGTCATAGTTGGCAGAGGTCACTCATAGTACTGATAATGTCCTTTGCTTCTTTCTTTTAACCTTGGCTTCCAAGGTTATTTATTTTTGTTATGTCATGGCTTATTTGTAATCCATTCTCCTTTGACATAATCTCTTTTTGGCTTCTATATGCTAATTTGCATTTCCATTTCTTTCCTTAGTTAATCATATTCTAATAGATAATATACCAATTTTAACTTACCTTTTGTCTTTTCAAATTCTTATATCCTCTTCAAAGCTTTACTTTAGTCATCAACTAACTTTTGCACCTCAAGATCAATATAGTCTTTAACCATTTGCTATATATGATTACTTTTCACTTATCCAAGTATTCTTTACAACTAGGACATATTTTTAATACTCCTTCTTCACACTAAATTCTTCTTATAAAATCTAAATTCAACTTACATTCATTAAGATAAGCTTTAAGGAAGAATGGAGTATTCTTTGCATTATTATATGCATGATAATAGACCACATTGATGTCGGCTTAAAGAAAGTCATAATCTTTATCTAACTTTTTGTAACTCTTGGCATCCTCTATTTCATGATATATAATTTCAATTTAAGGCCAAAATAAGTCAATGTTATCTTTTAGTTCTTAGAGGTTATTTGTTACTGTTTGCTCATAGTAGGTCACATCAACCTCAATATCAAATAAGACAAAATCACCACATACTCCACATTATTAGATCTAATTAGAAAAGGATCTTTGTTTATCATCATCTTTTTGCCCTTATCAACAAATTTTAATCTTCTTTACTTAATGGTTTTTTCAATGATATCCCTAAAATGAATGTAATCGATAGCATTACGATCGAATATATTGTGATATTTATAGTATCTTTTATCTCTTATCTCTTTTTTAGATAAAATTATATATCTTTAAGATAATTTTAACTATTTATCTTTTATTAACATATTAAAAATTTAATTGGCCTTAGTTAAATTGAAAGAATAAATTTTCTTGTTAATGAGATCCATTTTATCTTTTTTTTCAATATTTTTCAATGATGTACAAAAGTATGGCAGGTCGGGTTTAAGTTTAGTCACATAGACCTCATTATGACTACCTTTAATAGCTACATATTCATCAATGTAAGCTACCTTTTCTTTCTTAAGATCCCTCCTAAAGCTAGTCTTCTTCATTTTCCCATCTTTCTCTCTTTAAAACTACTTTATTTGTCAAACTTTGTTAACAACTAAGTGATATTAATTATGTTTTGGTTGACTAGCTCCTTGCAAATGGCATAGTTAAAACCTACCACTATGATCATAATCATTTCATTTTTAGTCACTTAAGTGAAGCACTTACTACTAGCTTGCTAAAAGCGAAATAAAAAGTTTTAGTTAACAACATTGGATTTTTGGGAATGTTCATCAAGTTATCTAAATAAATCTTAGTTTCCCTTTTATAAAATTAGTCATGGAATATGTTACACCTTTTAAAATTATTTAATTTTATACTAATTGCATAACCAATAAATCCATAAAAGTATCAATAAACTAGGGCAATTGGAAAGGCTTAAGGTAAATATTTAACTATAGAAAGTTTAGTTTGAATATGAAAATACATATAATAAAGATAATTATAGTGTCAAGTAAAATTAGGTTTAGGATAGAATATGTGAAAGGAATTTGGGGTGAATATTTTAAAACCACCTTTGATAAATTATAAATTACCTAAAATAACCTTCCTTATTTAAAGACTCATACCAACCTTATTTATCTATGATTTCCACCAATAAACCTAATCTCATCTCTTTCCTTTACATCTTTTTTTTTCTCTTCAAGCTCATCCATTATCAAAGCTTGTTAAAATTATCAAATTAACAAGAGGAATCAAAAATACTTTTTTATTTCATTAATTAATTATGGTATCTTATTCAAATTTCTAGATAGTTAAATGTTGGAGTGAAAAATAAGAGCTTAAAGCTGAGAATTAGTGATTTGAAACTTTGCTTAGCTTGTGATGGTAAAAACTAACTCTATATCTTTTAATTAGGTCTTAATCACATCCAAACTTGCAAATTTGAGGTAAGTAGATAATTTACTTAATTTTTTTATTCTTAATTTTATTCAAGGCATGAATTATTTATTTAATATCCTTGAAATTATTTAATACATTTAGTTAGCACGTAGTATCATTAAAAATATTAAGCTAAAATTTGTCACTATAAGCAATGATGAGATGTATTTTGAAAGAATTGTAAGTTGAATGTGAAATTTAGTAAAAAATAGCTAAGTTCTTTTGTATTTTTGGATAAATTTTTGAAAATTTGCAAATGGTACTCGAGTTTAGAACTCAAGTATTGCCTTATGAGCAAAGTAAACAAGGCAGTAGTTAAGTAATATACTTAAGTACTAAAAACCTATAACTTACTGCCTTAAAGTATTTAAGCATCGTACTTGAATATTGGCTTTATACTTGCTTGTATTCGAGTTTTGTACTTAAATACTCTACCTCATATTCAACAAATGCTTAAATAATTGAGCAAATAAAGTTGAGAAGCTATCATTACATGCATATGTTAGAATTATTTGGATTATAAATGAAGTATAGGTTAAGATTCATCTAATGATCTTATCAAAATTGATTATAAATTAATTAAGAATGGTTAAATCATGACATTGGATAACTACAATATTAAAATAATGAATTAAATTGATTGTATCAAATTTGAAAAAAAAAATTTACATTTAGGGAGTGTTGGAAGGCATAAGGTTAAAATTATGATTGATGTTTGGAAAGACAAAGTTAGGATTGTGATTAATGTTAGGAGTCATAAGGCAGATCTATTGCCAATAATTGTATATTGTTTATAGTGTTTGACTATTGTTTTAAGACAAATAGGTTTAATTGTTACAATAAGTGAAAGTATACTAATATACAATGTATACTTTTATATATACTTTGTTAAGCAAATTATCTACTTGCTAAAACTTGGAGTCTTATAATTTTTCTTTTTGGTGATAGGAATAAAACTCCATAACTACCACCTTATAGTCCAAGAATAGTGTCATAATATGTGCAACCATAATTAGAAGTTAAGAAAATAGAATAAATGTTTAGTGAGCTCTTTTAGGGAAAAAATTGTGAATATTAAATATATGTTATCTACATTTTTATGTAAATATAACTTTAATAAGTATAAATGTATTAATTTTTAATTAAATAAAGAATTGGTTGCAAACAACTTATTTACCATTGTGTGATAATACTATATTAAGATTGGCAAGGTTGGTAATTACCAATAATAGGAACTATGCTGATCATGTCCAAACAAGTCATGATAAAGTTGGTATCATGGCAATGGTTATAGGAATTAAGTGAGAAAAAGTTGACTAAAATAGGATGAATAGGATTTAAGTTTGGCTTCTTTATTAGTTGTTAATTTAAACTAAATAAGTGATTCATGTGTGCCCAAGAACACATACCACTATTACTATTTTGGTGAACTTTAAGTTTGTGAATTAGTGGTGTAAAGCCTTTTATAAGAATAACTATTGAAATAATTATTCGTAGGAATATTTAGTTAATTAAAAGTTTAAACTTACTCTTAATATAGACTATAGTAAACTTAAAAAGTCACAGAGCAAGTGATTTAGGGGATTACAGATTAAAGAAAAGGTTACAAGCTTGTAATGGTACTTACAGGAGTAACGATGAACAAAATATACTTCTATAGGCTACCATTGTTTGTCAACAACTTCTATTTGATGTGGCCTAGATTTTTCAAGTAGGAATAACATTAGGATCAAGATGATAAAGCCTCTAATCAACAAAAAAGAAAAAGAAATAATTCTACCTATAACCATTTTTGTCGATAAACTCTTAATTCTTCATGAATTTAATAAATTGAAGCCTTCTTATTTCTCTAAACCTAACTCTGACATTGATCTCCACTAATTTCTTGCTTAAATTGAGCATTATCACAAAATAGTGACTTGCTCCAATTTTATGATGATTGAACTAGTTAGGCATAGACTAAAAGATATTGCTTGCTTGTAGTTTACTAGTATAATAAAATATTAACATCCTTCTTTATCACCTTTGACATAAGTTAACTTTCAACAAATATTTCTTAATTAATTCTTGCCTACGAGTGTTAAAGAAGCCAAAATTCATGAGTTTAAGAATTTGAAACAAGGCTTGATGCAAATGAATGAATATGTGGCTCAGTTCCTCTATTTATCTCGCTATACAAGACATCTAATTCCTAGTGAAAAAGAAAAAGTTCATTAGTTTGCTTATGATCTTTATGACTATTTCTTTAATGTTACTCATGTCACGAAAGATGCCTTAAGCATTAGAAGTAGAGTTTAAAGTCAAAGATTGAGATGAAAGAAAAGCATAATTTGGTAGAAAATAAAGTAAGTTCAAAGAACTAGTCAATCATTTAATGTTAGAAGAGTGCCTCCATCTTAACATTTTCAAGATGATAGAAGTCAACCTATTTCATCTTTCATTCTAGAAGTGCCTTTGGTGCACATCCTAAAGGAAATGACTAATATTTTTTATCACATTCCTTATTCCTTGGTACTTCTACCAATTTTAGTAGAGGAGCCTCTCAAATAGAAATAATTTTTAAAGGAAGCCACTTATATTTATTCAAGAATAAACATGTTGGTTTGTCTAATTTAGTGAATATATTTTGTTTCTAATGTGGTTAGTGAGGCTATAAGTAAAAGGATTATTTGGATAATCCTTTAAACTTCAGTGTAAATTATCTAACTCTTCCACAAAATTCAATCACTAATTAACCAACTCCTCTAAGGCCCTAAATGTCATAAAGCCTTAATGACAGTGGTAATGCTAAAAGGAAAAGTCAACCAAGAAACTAACCCAGAATTTATACCTTAACCCATCAAGAGGCATAGGCTTCTAATGATATTGTTACAGGTATAACATTTATTAATAATTTGTCTACTTATATTTTGATAGATTCCAGAACTACACCTTCTTTTATTTTTATGAAATTTGTTGCATTATTAAATAGGCCTTTTAATAAATTTCCAAATTCATTATTTATGTCTATTTTGTTAAAAAAGATTTTGGTAGCTACTTAGTTTGTAGGAAGTTATCTTATATGTATTTATGATTAAATTATGCTTAGAGATTTAATTCTTTTGGAAATGGTAAATTATAATATTGTTTTAAGTATGGATTAATTGCCAAAATACTAAGCTTAGATGGGTTATTGTAATAAAATAATCTATCTCTTTTGTTGTAGAAAGAAACCCCCTTTTACCTTTCAAGGAGAAAAGAATTTCAATATTACTAGAATTATCTCTAGCCTTAAAGCTTAAAAGCTTATGTGTAGTGGATACTCTATCTATCTTACTATTATTCAAGATCTTAACCATCCTCCTTTTAATATCAAATATGTTCCAGTTGCTTGTGAATTCTTAGATATATTTCCAAAAGATCTACTAGGTTTACCTTTAGACCATGAAATGGAATTCAATATTAAAGTTACTTTAAATACTGACCCTATCCTTATTCCTCCCTACTAGATGGCTACGACTAAATTGAAAAAATTGAAAAAGTAATTACAAGAGCTAATCAACAAAGATTTCATTTGTTCTAGTTTATCTTCTTAAGGCATTCTTGTTTTGTTTGTAAAGAAGAAAGATAGAATTTTATATCTTTGTATTGATTATAGATAATTAAACAAAGTCACCATAAAAATGAATACTTTTTACTTAGAATTGATGACCTATTGGCTAATTGTAAGGTGCTAAATATTTCTCCAAGATTGACTTGTGTTTTGGTTATCATTAGCTGAAAATCCAAAAAAAGGGATATTCTTAAAATAGCTTTCAAAATTTAGTATAGTCATTATGAGTCTCTTATTATGTCTTTTAGCCTTACCAATGCTCTATCAACTATCATGAATCTTATGAATAGGATCTTTAAACCATTTATTGATAAATTTGTAATTGTCTTCATTGATGATATCCTCATTTATTCTACGAATGAACGAGAGCATGCTTAACATGTTTAAATCATCTTGCAAACCCTTCATGAACATCAATTTTTTATGAATTTCTCAAAATGTGAATTCTAGCTCTCTAGTGTGAAATTTTTAGGGCATGTAATCTCTTAAAACAATATTCAAGTTGATCTACAAAAAGTAAAGGTAATTCAAACTTGGCCTTTACCTTTCACTATTTCTAAGATCTATAACTTTCTCAAAATGATCGAATATTATTACTACTTTGTTAAATATTTTTTGAAAATAGCTTCCCTGTTAATGAAATATACTTAGGAAGAAGTGAAGTTTGGATGGTTTGATAAAAGCAAAAATAACTTCTAACAATTAAAAATCTATTTAACAATTACTCTAATTTTAGCATTTTCTTCCAAGTCTAATAGATTTTTAATATACTACAATGCTTCTACAATCAGATGGGGTTAGGTTATGTTTTATGTAGAATGGAAAAGTGATCACATATGAATCTCGATAATTATAGAAACATAAGTTAAAATATTCAATGTATGATTCTGTGCTTAGATACTTTACCCTCTATTAGCAAATGCCTAAATAATTGAACAAGTAAAGTTAAGAAGATATAATTACATACAAATATTAAAATTATTTAAATTATAAATGAAGCATAGGTTAAGATTCATTGAATGATCTTATCATGATTGATTATAATTGATTGGTAATGAGATTATGAATGGTTAAATTGTGATATTGGATAGCTACAATATTAAAATAATGAATTGAATTGATTGCACTAAATTCAAAAAATCTTTTTATGTTTAAGAAATATTGATAAGGATAAGGTTGGAATTATAACTGATGCTTGGAAGGATAAGGTTAGGATTATGACCAATCTTAGAAGTCTTAAGGCATACATGTTATTAATAATTACATATTCTGTATTACATTTAACTATTGTTTTAAGACAAATAAGTTTACTTGTTATTATAAGTGAAAGTATACTAATATACAATTTATATTTTTACATATAGTTTATTAAATAAATTATTTATTTGTTGAGACTTTAAGTTTCATAGTTCTTCTTTAAAATGTTTTAAATGACCAAAATGAAGCTCCACAACCACCATTGATAGTCCAAGAATAGTATTATAACTTGTGCAGCTATAATTAGAAGTTGAGAAAATAGAATAAATGTTTAATAGGCTTTTTTGGGAAGAAACTTATAAATATTAAATATATGTTATCTACACTTTGATGTAAATGTTATTTTGATGAGTATAAATGTAGTAGTTTTTAATTAAATAAAGAATTGGTTATGGACAACTTAGTTGTCATTATACGATGTTACCATATTAGGATTAGTAAGGCTGGTGGTTACTAATAGCAAAAACTGTGTTGGTCATGTCCAAGTAGGTCATGATAAAACATTAGTTTCATTTAAGTCTATGAATGCAACAAGTTTGATAACAAGCCCAAATATTAAGAAAAGGTTGCATAGATTAAAGAAAGAGGGAAATGTTTTAATTTTAAAATTTTATTACTAACTAACTCTTCGCATTTGGCAATGGACTAAGTGATATGCTCAATTCTAGATTAATTGTTTTTCCCTTAAAAAAGTCATGAACTTTGACATTTTGAAACCTTTAGATAATTCAATTTGATGAATTTACTCAGGGAATGCTTGTTAGTAATTTGAATACATTCCTTAGCCACCAAGTTGTCTTAAGAATCTCTTAACCAATTCTTATACAATTTAGCCCTAGTCACCTTGATTTTGACCTTAGTAATTTGGATTGATGTTTTGTTGATTTAGTGCCTCTTTGTTCCAATTCACATGGAAATAGTTTGGCATTTTTTAGTTTAGCTAATAAATGTTATCATGCATTCCTTTATTTTAAGGTCCAATTAATCAAACCTTTCTCATTTGTTTTCCTCTCAAGGTCATCTTACCTAGCCATATTTTAACTCTTGCATTTTAACTTTAACCTTTGGATCTTTAAGTTTAACTTTAGGCTTTTCTTAAAGTTTAATTTATTCGGTCCTCTTATTATTGGTTGCATTCTCGATAATTGGTCTAAGTATGGTACTTATGTTTTTTGATAAAATGTAAACCATTTCATGATTGCTTTCATCCATTTGTTGTCTTAACATAGCTAAATTGTTGACAATAAGGATGTGATTTCCTTCTTCTTTGGCCATTTTACCATTAGCTCTTTCAACCTAAGCATTTCGGCTATTATAAGTGATTACTTGATTATTTTTATTCGTTTGTAGCATCCCATAAGATATTTTTGTTAGTAACATAATAGGTCTTAACATTATTCAACTTGTGTTATTTGCCTATTGCCTTAAAACTCTATTGTTCTAATTGTGTGGCTTATTGTTATTACATTAGCCATTTTTTTTATGATTTTAGTTCTAGTTTGAATTCAAATTAGCCTTATTCTAAACATGGTGGAGATTTGGGTTTTGTTAGTTATGACTATTATTAAGTATATTATTCTGGCTATGCATCATGTTTAGTATTGAATTTTTAGCATTTAGGTTCTATGCATTCATATTAAGAGCCTTATAAATAGGATGCAAAGTTTTTATACTTATATACTGTGGCTTATTAACACTTATTGGTATTGACTAAAATAAAAGGTTATCTTATGTTGTGCTAGAGGAAGATACACTATTAGGATTCATATCATGCAATAGTAAAATTATTCCATTTCTGAATTGTATAAAAAGTAAATGTTAAAACTAAAACACTTTAATCGTGTCCTACCAAGCATATCATTATGTTTCAATTGAAAATTTCAATATATGGTTTGACTTATTGGCAAGCATTGGGTGTAGCCTTGTTTACCAGGGAAGAGTTCTGAATTGAAAGATGTTGATACAATGAAAAGTAGTCAATAACCTAATAATATCATAAAAGGCATAATTTATGTAAATGATTAATAAAAATACATAAGCCTAGTCATAAATGACAATTCAATTATATTTTAACATTAAACCTTAATTTAATTATATTTTAACATTAAACCTTTGTAGAGTTCTTCAAAAGATAAATGCATTCAAATTTGTAAACAAAATCTACAATAATAAAATGGTAGATGGATTTGGGAAAGGATCATGATATATGCATACTTAAAGATTTAGAAGAAAAAGAATTATAATGAATTGCAAACTAAAAGCAAAAGACAAAAGTAGGCAGCAAAATACTATAGTCCTAAACGCAATATACATTGATTAATCTTGCCCAAATGTGGCAAAAAAGAAAAATCCCTTTAGCATCCTTGTTTGGCTACTTATAGCTTTTGTCAAGAAAAATGGGTTATTGGTAGTTATTAGTCTCTTACAATGATTTACAAGCTTCCACAAGTTTTGCTTTTCCATTGCCACATAAGTCACTAAGCATTTGGCTACATTGCAGCAATTTGGCCTTCTTTCTATTTCAGCCAAAAATTTAAAAGATATTCGATCACTTCTACAAGCCGAAGATAAACTAATTTGTTTTGGTTGAAAATCTGGTTATTTAGTGGCAAATAGACCTTGTTTAGTAAATAGCTTATTAGATAGCTTTTAACTAATTAACTTATTAAACCAGCTATTTTTACTATTTATTAAAATAGCTAATTGCCTTCAATAAGCTATTTTTAGAAACATTGAAGCCTGCAACATTTTGCTTCAATTGTTTCAAACTAGTTTTTGCTTCACCAAAATATCCACAATAAATTTTTATATTTCCTGATCTGTCCTTCCTAAAAGAAACTCAAGCCGCTCTCCTTTCTGCCAGCATAAGATGTTGCATCTTGTTTCCCCTTAGGGTCAGTTGGGGAAATTATAAATATTTAATATTTAATAAATTATAATAATATATTATTTATAAAAAAATTATTAAATGATATATAAAATTAAAATTATTAATATTTAAAATAAAAGAATATTTAAATAATTTATAAAATATATTTATATCTTTATATGTCATTTTATATGTAAACAATTAATCATAAATAGTTAATTTTATTAAAAATTCTTATTCAAATAGTTTATGTAATTAACAAGTTAAATCAATTAATATAATTAGTTATTAACTAATAATTAATTGAATTAGTTAACCACTAAAACTATCAGTTAATTACTAAATAAGGTCATAGTTTGATTCAAAAAAGAAATGCAATCAAATTTTTTGATTCATTTTATTGACAATCGATATAGTGAGGGAAAGTATCTTATTTTTTATTATTAAATAATTATAATAATTATTATTTTATTATTTATTATTTTATGAAAATATTTTTATTATTATAATTATTATTTTACTATTTATTATAACTTTATTAAGATTATTATCATCATTATTAATATTTTATTTTTATATATTAATATTGTTATTTTTATTATCAATACTATTATTATTATTATTTGAGAATTTCGGGGAATTATCATTATCTCATTTAAAGTAATCCTATTAAGAGTAAATAAGAAAATAGAGTAAGATTTTTTCAAACTACATACTTACAAAGGAAAAGAAAACCTCATTGCTCTTTTTCTTTCTTGACTATCTTGAATTAAACGATCCTTTAATGTAATACAAAAAAAATTTTAAAATTTATCGAATATTTAATGATTGAACTTAAATTCAAATCATTAAAATAATAAATCTAATTTGAATTTAATCTAAACTTAGGTCAATATCCATCGAGATATTATTGCCATCCTATTATCATTAAGTCTCATAAACAAAACTTAGAGTTTAGTCTTGTGTGACCCACCAAAAACTTATATCAATTTGGAGATGGAATCAAATCAAATTTTAATATTATCAAACTCTTCTGTGTGTATATATATATTGAAGCTCAAATTAGTTTTTTTTTTAATTATCTAAACCGTAATATATTTTCTTCAATCTTGCCAAACGGGTACCACTTGAGCTTCCTTTTCAATCTTCACAATTGAATTTAATGTCATTCTCAATTGTGTCCACCATGTACAAAATTTGTTAAGCTACCTCACGGGCTAGTCAGAAATAGTATTGAATCTATATATCAACTTGCCGTTTTCGTTTCTGTCTTGCCCAGCAATACTGCAATAGTGACCGTGGGCCTGTTTCAATGGCTCATTCATGGCATTGTTGCTGCCCCAGCTAACAACGCTTCTTTTACTTCTTCTTTTTTTTTAAAAATAAATAAATTTATTCATGCCTCTCAATTCAATTTATATATTCAGTAAAATTAAATCCTTTAAATGCTTTCACTAAATTTAAACATGGAATAATTAAAACGATGAGTGGACTCACTTTTCAATAGGAATCAACATGTATTGGTTGTTTATTGTGGTATTGATTTTTCGGAAAATACTACTTACACATTTCTTTTTTAAAAAATGAGTATCCACTCCTCTTTAATTAATAAAATATATTAAATTATGAATCTCACGAATTATAAAAAAGAATAAATAAAGAATAAATAAATAAAATATAATGACATCACCCTTAAACGCTTACGGCCTTACCAACGTTTCTGAAACAAGCTTTCAACACATGTGCCTCCACGTGGTGCTGGGCTAATACCCAGGGATAATAATTCTTCACACGGCACAACAATTTAATATGGACACGATATTCGAATTAATATATTAATTTATTTAAAAATTTATACAAAATTTTTAAAAATGTTATTAAAAAATAATTGATAATTTAATTATAAATAAATATATACTAAAAATATAAAATTTTTATGTTAATAAAATAATAATAATTTAAAATAATGTTTTATTAATAATTAAATATATTTTTCATAAAAATAATTAATTTAAAAATAATTTTATAATATAAATTTTATTAATTAAAATTATTAAATAAATTAATCTATTCTAACACAAGTTGCCAAGTGCCGCGAATCGCTGCCCCAGAGGGTACATGTGAAAGATTGTAGTTGCCAATTAGTCAAATTATTAGCAAAAGCAGAAAGAAAATTGTGACTAGTTAGTGGTTACGTATATAAATCTTTTATTTGTTAGAATTTTAGAACGCATACAAATAATTTAATATTTATACAACCATAAATCTATAAAGAGGAGTACAATAATTATACAAATAAAATAAAAAAATTTCAAATTACCTGACCCTCTTGCTGCATCCATAATTTCTGACTGTGAGATGGCTGAATTGCTGCCCACTCATCCTCAAGTGAGTCTCAGAGAAAATGTTTAGAATTACAAGCTACAATATGATGATGACTACAGCTTACCTTATAAGGAGGTGGGTAGGGATCCAAACCCTAATTAAAATTCAATTAGGATTAATTAGCCCATCACAATTAATCTAAAATTAGGATATATGCACACACTTTAAGTTATATTATAACATAAAGTGTAGGTATTATAATTATATTAATGATATTGAATTAATATTAATTCAATCATATATTAAAATATGTTTAATCCACAAAATTATTTTACAATTTTCCACTTGGACAAACACATTTTAATGTATAATTTGGATTACAATATGTGGCCACTTTTAAACAATGTCATTAAT
The DNA here is from genome assembly GCA_020226215.1 of Sindora glabra. Taxonomy (NCBI): domain Eukaryota; kingdom Viridiplantae; phylum Streptophyta; class Magnoliopsida; order Fabales; family Fabaceae; genus Sindora; species Sindora glabra. The sequence goes on from CM035226.1 coordinate 53,275,520, forward strand.
ACAATTCATACCATTACAATCATAGGTCAAATATGAGATTTCACTAAATGCAACCTGATCATCCGATAGGGTTGAAAAGATATACATATATGAAATACCTATTCCAAAAGATCAAACAATATAAAATGTGTGCATAATCAAAATTTATAAAATGATTCGTGCATTCGCCCAAGATGCTTTACAATAGTTTGAGACAGGGTCTTAATGTCTCCTTATACTGTCACAATTCAAACAAGTGCACTTTATAACATAATAAAATGGCAATATTATTAAAATCTCGATATCAACACAATTTCAATTTCAAAATACACAAATACTCCCACTAACTCAAAACATCAAAAAATTCAATAAGGCCTATATCCAATACATGTCTTTTAAATATTCCTACAGCTAGACCTTTAGTTAATGGGTCTGCAAGCATACAATCTGTCGAAATATGCTCAATATGAGTAAGATGCTTGCATGTCTTCTCTCTTGCAAATTGATATTTCACATCAAAGTGCTTTATATGGGCAGAACTTTTATTATTTTGAAAGAAGCTAACAGCAATAGTATTGTCACAATAAATGGTTAAGGGTTTTGAAATACTTTCAACTAAGAAGAATTTAGAGATAAAATTCCTTAACCATATAACCTCTCAAGTGGCTTCATAACAAGCGACATACTCTGCTTCTATAGTGGAGATTGCTATTAAAGATTGTTTGACAATTTTCCATGATACAACTCCTCCTGCAAGCATAAAGATATATCCAGATGTTGATTTCTTATCATCTGGATAATCAGCAAAGTCAAAGTCTAAATAGCCTGTACAAATCAGATCACTGGATCCTCTGTAAGTCAACATATAATTCTTTGTACCTTGTAGGTACCTCATGACTTTCTTGGCTGCTATCCAGTGTCTTTGACTAGGATTACTTAGGTACCTCCCAAGCACACTAATTGTAAAAGCTATATTTGGGCGTGTACACACCTGGGCATACATCAAGCTACCGACAACGGAAGCATATATGACCATACTCATTTTAGATTTCTCATCATCATTTTGAGGATACTGGGCTTTGGAAAATACTTCATCCTTTTGAACAGGCATAGCACTATGCGAGCATGAAGCCATGTTAAGTCTTTTAAGCACTTTATCTATATATGCCTAGACAAACCAAGCAAACCCCGGGATCTGTCATGATGGATCTCTATGTCAAGCATAAAAGACACATTTCCAAGATCCTTCATATCAAAATTCTATAACGTACTATTTTTGTCTCATTCAAAAGATTTATATCATTACTTGTAAGGAGAATGTCGTCAATATCACAAGGATCATAAAATTTCCTGCACTTATCATATAATAGATGCATTGATCCACTTCATTCTCCTTAAATCCAACAGAGGACACAATCTCATGAAATTTGAGATACCATTGCCTAGATGCTTGTTTCATGCCATATATCAACTTATTCAACTTACACACCAAGTGCTCTTTTCCATTCTCTTGGAAACCATCTAGTTGTTTCATATAAACTATCTCCGACAGGTCACTATTAAGGAAGGCAGTCTTCACATCTATTTGATGTATCTCGAGATCAAAATGAGCTACCAAAGCCATTATAACTCGAAATGAGTCTTTGGTTGAGACTGGTGAGAAGGTCTCCTTATAATCAATTCCTTCCTTCTATGTGTAACCTTTAGCTACTAATCTGGCCTTGTATCTTTCAATTTCACCTTTAGCAGTCTGTTTGGTTTTGAAAATCCACTTGCACCTAACTAGTTTACATCTTTCAAGTAGTTCCACTAAATCCCATACATTATTTTTGTACATTGAATTTATTTCATCCTCCATGGCATGAATCCATTTAGAGGAATTAGAATTTGAAATAGCTTCTGAAAAGCTAATAGGATTAGAATCATCATTCATATCAAACTTATGTTCTTGCAAATAAATGACGTAATCATTTGAAATTTCCTGACACCGAGTTCTTTGTGATCTTCTCAAGGGAACTTCCTCAATTTCTTCATTTGGTTCATTCACCAGTTAGATCGATTCAATTACGGGTTGGACTGGATCAATTTATGGTTCTATGTGAGATGGTTCTTCAGAAGGCACTATTAGAGGAACGACAATTTGCTTATCAAGTATTTAGGAGACATTACTTTGTTCTTCTCCTAGGGAGATTTGAAGTGATTTTCTCCCACTATCTAACTTATCCTCGAAGTAGACAATGTGATCAAATTCAACAACTCTTGATGAATGAGATGAGCAATAAAACCTACTTCCTCTTGAACCAATGCAATAGCCAATAAAATACCTACTAATTGTTCTTACTTCAAGCTTCTTAGTATGTGGGTTATAAGGTCTAACTTCAACTTTGCATCCCTAAACATAAAAATGTTTCAAGTTAGGTTTCTTACCATACATTAGCTCATATGAGGTCTTTGGTACAGTTTTGCTTGGAACTTGATTCAACACATACGCAGCTGTTTTTAAAGCATCACCCCATAAAAATTCTGGTAAAGTGGAATGAGTCATCATACATCGTACCATTTCCATGAGTATTCTATTCCTCCACTCTGCGACTCCATTCTGCTCCGGTGTGTCAAGCATATTGTAACTAGCTTCTATTCCATACTTTTGCAAATATTTTACAAAAGGACTAGGATTTCCTCCAGTTTCATTATATCCGCCATAAAATTCACCACCTCTATCTGAGTGTACACATTTGATTTGCTTTCCCAGTTTTAGTTCAATTGTAGCCTTGAACCTTTTGAAGGCTTCTAATACTTCAGACTTTTCAGAGAAAAGTTCTATGTAATATCCTGAATTTTTAATCCTATCATTTGAATTTCTAAATTCTGAGGCCATAGAAATGAAGAGCACGTTTGAATTAGTTTGGTGGGTGAATCTTAAGTTAAAAAGGAATTAAGTGTAAAGGTAAACGAAATTCTGAAGGAAAAATGATAGTAGGAAAAGAATTAATTTTCATAAATAGTATAGATGATCAGAGGAGGTTAGAAAACCCTAAAAAGGGGAGTTATCTAAGTCTGACAATGTAAGGAATTTTAAACAGACAAAAAACCTATTGACCAAATTGCAAAAGTACAAAATCGAGTGTGGTTTAAGTGTAAATAACCAAGAATTTGGGATCTAATATGAATAACCAAGAATTTGGGGTGTAATATATGATTTTATTTAGTGTGACCAATAGACACATGACAAGTGTCATTTTTTTTAAAAAAATGGCAAGAATAGCCTTACTAATTGGTGAAAAAGGACTAAAATACCCTTGGAAATTTCAAGAATGACCAAAATACCCTAGAAGCTTCATGAAAACTCTTTCTTCTTCTCCATTTCACCTTGTAGTCATAGAACACCTCCATGAAAACAAGCTTGGACGTGCAAGAGAGAGAAGGAAGAGAGAGAAAATTTCTCTTAACTTTTTCACTTAAAAATAGTGAGAATTAGGCTTAGGTGTAGAAGGAAAAGTTACTCTTCTCATCAAGATCTATCTATTGGTGTGTTTAGATTGAGGAAATCTCAAGTTTGATCAAGTTTGGTGAGCTCTAAGTGAGGGTTTTCAAGTTGCACCAAGAGGTAAAAATGTTCTCCTCTAAAAGTTCTTTAATGTACTCTTTTTAGTTTCTTGAAATTTTATGTTGGTGTGGTCAAAGGTGGTTGACCATGGAGTTTTGGATGAATTGAACATGTCTAATGGTGTTTTAGATGTTGTTATGTTGATCTATGGCTTTAGTTTGGTGTAAAAATAATAAGAAACCATGATGTACACACTAGAGTCTTAGAGGCATAATAGTGCATGTGTGGAATTGGCATGATTTGTTTGGATTTTGGCTAAATTGATGAAATTTTGAATTATGAAAGTGTGTGTGTGAAACTTCCCTTTTGAGAAGCCAAAACCATGAATATGGAAAAGAAGGAGGGAAGGAGATTTAGCCATTTAAACTGTGTTTTTAGAAGATCAGTAATGTACACGGGATATAACACGGCCCATGTTGTACCCCGTGTTCTTCAATGAAGGCTGATCAGTGTGTTACACGGGGTATGACACGGCCCGTGTTTACCCCTGTGTTCTTCTCTGAGCAGTCCAGTGAAGCCTCGAAGCAATCCAGTAAGAAACACAGCCCTTAACACGGGGTATGGGAACCCCGTGTTCTTTGTCAAGTGAACATTTTGGCTTTGATTCTTCAGGATTTGCACAGTTTTACCTTCAGATCCTTTTCTGATTCTCATATATGTCATTTCAAAGCCTGAAAATAAAATATAGAGCACCTAAGTATGCATTTGTGCATCTATCAATATGGAGGAAGTAAAGAATACATGAAGTTTAAGAAAAATGATGGTGTTCTAATAAGAACTATGATGTGTATTTATGTAGACTAAGGAGTGACAAGTTGAAAAGGCAAGAGGCATTATAAAGAAGTTTTTAAGTGAGGGCAAAGGAAACATCACTATTGGAAGCTTTTAAAAGGTAGCTAGCTTTATCCTTAAGCTTTGTTTTCTATTTACATGATTTTAAGTATTTTATGCCATTTTATGGAATGTGTATGAAATTATTGTGTGCGCATTTCGGGAAGACAGTAAAATACTATGTTAGGCCTATGGCCCGAGTTCCCCGGGATAATAATGCAATTATTGTGTGCGGTACCTATGGCCCGAGTACCTCGGGAAGACAGCGAAATGTTGTGTTAGGCCTTTAGCCCGAGTACCCCGGGAAGACAATGAATTGCTGTATAAAGGCCTAGGTACGATTATCTGTGATGGCCATCTAAATATTTATATAAGTCCTTGAATGGGCTTGATGATTGCTGCGTGCAGTGCATATTTCTTACAATGGTATTGAATGAGATGACAAATGATTAATTATTTTTAAAATGTATGTTTTATTTGCTTAAGGATTTGGAATGGCTTGATATATTTACGGTAATAGCTAGCTATTGGGAAACTTTGTTTCTTATGTTTTTGTCTTGTTACTAACCATTCCAGGTGATGCTTCCAAATGCTCTCATGATAGACGAGAATGATGTTTTTGAAATTGTATTAAAAATGTTTATATAGTTGGTGATGTAATATGTGATGGATATACAATTTGTAAGTTGAACATTTTGTATAATTACATGACTCTTGCCTATGTTGTATGAAATACAGGAATTTAAGGTATTATAAGCTAGTTTAGAGTAGAAGGCAAATTAGTATGCAATAATTATCTATTTAATGAGGATTAAGGTGTTAATAAGTAAGGGAGTTCACATTCTACCCATCCAAATCTCGAATAATCATCAATGAAGGTGATAAAATACTTGAAGCCTCCTAATGCACTAGGTAAGATAGGCCTACACACATTAGTATGTATTAACTCCAAAATACTTTCTTTCCTGGTCTTCTTCCTTTTTCTAGCTCTAACTGTTAGTTTTCCTTTGACGCAATCTACACAGACGTTGAAATCTAAGAAGTCAAGATTAAGTAAAATTCCTTTTTTTATTAATCGTTCCATTCTTTCTTTAAAGATGTGGCTTAATCTTCTATGCCAAAGCATTGAAGAAGTTTCATTTAATCTTGGCCTTTTATTTCTAACAACTAAGTTAATGAAATTTTCAAAAGCATTATCCAAAGTATCAGTTCCAATAACACAGGAGTCGTAATATAACTTAAAATTATTATTTTCAAATAAACATGAGTAATCATCTTGGTCTAAACAAGTAACAACAATCAAATTCCTTCTCATTGAAGGTACAAAAATAACATTTTTCAATTCTAAAATATAACCAATAGATAGATGTAAAGAAACGACTCCTATGTGTTGAACTTGTACTTTGTCTTCATTTCCTAATCTCAAAGCAATTTCACCCTCACTTAGCCTCCTTAGATTTCTCAACGTCTGCAAGCAATTAGTGACATGGATAATGGCACCAGTATCCAACCACCAAGTGTTAGAAGGAACTTCAATACTATTAGATTCAAAATAAATTAAAGCTAAAGAGTTACCTTTCTTCTTCTTTTCAAGTCATTTCTTAAATTTGAAACAATCTGCCCTTTTGTGCCCATACTTCTTGCAGAATTTACAATTTCCTTTAAACATGGCTTTCTTTAGCTTATGTTGTTGCTCCCTCACATCATTCTTCTTCCTTTCATGATTGAACTTTCCCTTATTGTCCTTCTGGAATGACCTATTTGCTTATCCAGAACTCGAACCATGAGAGACGAAATTTACTACTTGCATCTTTGTCTTCTTTATATCCTTTTTTGCTTAAGTCACTATAGAAATCATTTCATTAATGGTCCATTCTCCTTTCTGAGTATTATAAGATGTTTTTAGCATATCAAATTAAGGAGGAAGCAACTCTAGAGCTCGCCAAATTAAGTAACTATCTCCCAGATCGACATTCATGCTTTTTAATCAACTGTAATAATGCACTAGTTTCATTATATGCTTCCGAACACCACTCACTCCATCATACACGGTCTTCTCCAATAAAGATAAATAATGGCCTTTTTCAGCTTTATCAAATTTAACATATTTTTTAGCCACTGAATCCAGGAACGCTTTCGCCTTCTGACTATTAGGAATACTTTGCCTAATGGTCTTATCCATAGTATACTTTATCGCCATCAGATAGACTCTATTGGAATGAGTCCATTTTTCATGTTGTGCCCTTTAAGCAGGAGTTAACTTCTCATTGATTTCCGGTTCCTCCTCACACAAAGCCAAATCAAGGTTTGAGACTGCCAGATACAGTTTTAAGGATTCCACCTAGTCCTCATAATTGGTCCCATTTAAAGTTTTCATAGAGGTAAGTTGCATAGGAACAGATGCTGAGGAAAATTATTAAAATTTATGAAATTAATCATAAATTATCAACATAGCATGCTTAAACAATATTCATGCTTAAATTTTTCCTAAATTATGTAACTATTTACAGTATAATGCTATGATACTTAGTACCGATGGGATATAAGTATTATAACATCATACAAGAACTATATGCTAAAATCCTAAAACCTAACACCGATAGGGTATTTAAAATTTTAGAAAATTAACATACAATTCTAACACTCATGTTATCACCTACTAACTATACTAATAGAATTATACCGATAGGGTAAAATTTTCATTAATATAGTACTCTCCTAATTTTATTATTTCAAAATTAAATCATCATAACAATAAGTTAATCAACAATATTACATAAAATATTATAGGAATTTTATGCAATTAACCCACGATATGTGAGTATAATTACACAAAATTTAAAGGCAAAACATTAGCAATTACAATCTTTGTATAATTTAAACAATTAATTGCATACTAATGATAAAATTATTAAAATATGCATATAGTATGTAAATCATCCAAAAAAATTTTTGTACAGTATACAATTATACAAAGATTACATAGTAAAAATTTCAAGCCAAAATTCAATTAAATTTATACTCAAAAAATTAAAACAAAAATTAATTAATTTTTTCTTATTTCCAAAAAATTATGAAAAAAATTACCAAAAAATTCAACTCGGAGAGTAGAGCAGAACGATGTTTTTAAAATCTCGAAAACCATTCCGAAAGGCAGCCGTGGCCTACATGCGCCACTAGCGCACATGGGGCTGATTCAAGTCAGTCAGCAAAATTGACTTCTAGTCGCGCGTGAGATACACGTGCCATCACACGCGTGATGTTCACGCGCCACATGTGCCCAAACTGCGCATGAGATACACAAGCCACACACATCAATTGCATGTGCCAGAGCGCGAGTGGGCTTTGTCCAGGCGCTATTTCATCTTCTTCCTAACACCGAAAAACTTTTGTTTCTTTCTTGGGTTTTCTTACATTTTTCGAGAAAAGAAAATTTTCAGTTTTTACCCCACCTGATTTTAAGGTTTTTAATGCCAAAATTAAATGGATTTTAATCCTAATTTGATTGACAACATTATGCAACAATATTTTCCAAAAAATTGTACGTGTGTTATGGCTTTTAATTTTTTGCAAAAAACCTTATAGTTTCTTCTTCATTGACAATTAGGATCTATTTAAAGCTTATGATTCAGATCAATTTGAGGGCTTTTATGCACTAATATGTTTCTAATATTCCTGTGATTCTAGTTTTTCATAATTCAACGAAAATATCCAACAATTTTCAGAAATTTAATAGTTCTTCATGTTATCGAAAACAGATATGAAAATTGTAAAATTTAATCTCAATTCAAATCAACAACATACTGATTACAATAAATAATAAACAATAAATTCAAAAGTAATATCGCCATAATTTTGTTTTGATATATTATGGCTAAAAACATATAAAGGATTCATAGTGGGTAAAATATAAAATAGCAACACGCAATTGTGCAATTTGACTCATCAATATGGATTTTCCGACTCTGATGCCAATTGTTAGAATTTTAGAATCCACAAAAATAATTTAATATTTATACAACTATAAATCCATAAAGAGGAGTACAATAATTGCACAAATAAAATAAAGAGTTTTCAAATTACTTGACCCTCCTGCTGTATCCATGATGTCTGATTGTGAGATGACTGAATCACTGCCCACTCGTCCTCAAGTGAGTCTCAGAGAGAATATTGAGAATTACAAATTGCAATATGATTGGTGACTGTAAATCACCTTATAAGAAGATCGATAGGGATCCAAACCCTAATTAAAACTCAATTAGAATTAATTAGCCCATCATAATTAATTTAGAATTAGGGTATATGCACACACTTTGAGTTATATTATAACATAAAATTTAGGTATTATAATTTATTAATAATATTAAATTAATATTAATTCAATCATATATTAAAATATGTTTAGTCCACAAAATTATTTTACATTATTTACTATTTGGTCAACACCCGACAGCTTATTCTATACGTGTCAAAGTCAAATATTCGAAATGAAGCACATGGATGACTTTGACTCTCTGTACGTAGCCGCTTGATGGAATATTGGATTATGTGACTGTTTCAGGGACAGGCGCACCTTCGAGGAGACATTCTTGAGTATTTCAATAATAACCTTTATTCTTTGTTTTACTCAATAAATTAAAAATAATTATTAATTTTATTATTCATTAATTAAAAATTCATATATATTAAAATTTTAATTTTTTAATTTTAATTTATCAAAAATTAAAAATATTAATATTTAAATTTTATTTATTAGTAGACAATAATGATTTTAATATAATATTTTAGAAGCAAATGATTTATATAAAAAAATTCAAATTTTTTATAAAATTAAATGATATAAGAATTTTGGCACCATTAATCTCTTTTATCCTCCATTTTAGTAAGTGTTAAAAGACAAATGTTATAATTGGAATTTACAAGAAATTTTCTGCCTACAGTTCATTTGTCATATAAATAATGAGCAGCTTCTGATTTGAAAACAAAAAAATTGACAAAATTTTATCTGATCTGTATTCTATTGATTAAGGGGAGGATGAACAAGAGTATGGTGGATCGAAATCTCTCTCGGAGAAGATATAATTATAAACTTGCACTTGTTATGGCATCTTTAAAGTTTTAAAATTCAGAATAGTATAATAATTTTAAAAATTATTAAAATAAAAATATTTAATTATAATTATTTATTTTTAATAAATATAATTACATAAATTTAATTTAATAATTTTTAAAATTATTACATCATCTTAAATTTTAAAAATTCGAACGCAGCAGAATTCACCTTTTCAACCGCTTGAAAACCTCGATGTTTTTTTTTTTTTGGTACAAAAAAAAACCTCGAAGTTTGAAGCACAGTTGAAGTGTTTATTAGAAGAAACCTACCAAAATGTACAAACATAAATATTGAAACCTGTAATTTGTTGTCATCATCAGCAGAGATGGGCCATGTACTGAACACGGTGAAAGCTGTCCTACGGTCGCAGTTGGGCTGGCATGACTGAGAAGCCTTTATTCATCTCTTTAGGCAAAAGCTTGCCTCCCATTTATTTAATGCAGCAAGCCAACAGTTATCTACCTTTATCTATTGGCATGTGAACGACAAGAATCTCTAACTGTATCACTTGATTGCTCTCGAAGATATTTTGCTAGTCTTAAATTTTTCACATGTTTTTTATTTAAATAGTTTTTTTTTTCTCTAACTTAAGTGGACAAATCTCAAAGAGAGGAAAGATTGTATAGTCCCTAAATCATCCATTAATAAATGATAATATTCGGTTGGAACAACTCGAATATTATTGAAATTGCATCTCTATCTCTCCACCAACTTACCAACCAGTCTACCTCTAAATTCTAATCCCTATTGCCAGTGAATAACCTTACACTCCAAATCCTATAGGTCTGTTGTCTTCGTAATTAGAGGTAAACATAGATTATTCATGAATCAATCATGTTCCACCAATATTAATACTCCCCCATAGCAGGCACCATCTATACTTGTTTTAACACATCTATCTTTTGGTGTTGTTTAATTAATTCCCACTCACACTTATGTTGTGTCGGTATTATGAAATAAATCAAAAAACAATGAAATGATTATTTTATAATTATCTTTAATATATTTAAAAATGGATTAGATATTCTATTTCATAATTATATTTAGTACAATAAATATTATAAAAATAAAATAAAATAATATATCAATAACAATAATACATTTAAAAATAAAAAGTGAAAAATTCAAACTATATATATAAAAGATTGTATTGTCATTTTTTTTATTTATAACTTTTTTATAATTGAACATAAAAATATAATTATCAGTATTATAATTAGCAAATATTTTCTGTAGTAAAAGCATAAAAACTTAATTTATGAAAATTTATATTATAAAAATTTTATAAAGAATAAAATATTTTATTTTAAATTTTATTATTAAAAATATAATTACTAAAATTAATTTATGATATAATATTAAAAATAAAAAATATTTTATTATTTATTAATAAAGTGTAATACTAAAATATATGAGTAATATAAGAGATAAGATTATAAAAAATCCACTTCATAAATAATCAAATAATCATTTCATCACTTTTGTTATGAAATGGAGATTCCATCATTCAATGAAATGGTTATTCCCTAAAGAATAAGCATCCTTATTTCATAATGCCTATTAAATAAACTTTTTTTTATTTCATTCCATCATATTAAATATGACATTAGAGTCTCAAACCCTCTCATATATTCTTGTACCATTTTGTTAATTTCTATTACAAAGTCACTACATCTATACTCATTATCAAAGATATATTTATTGCAATGAAACCAAATAATCTAATAAGCAAAATAAAAAATAAGCTTCCGAACTCAATTTTTCTCCCTAGAGAAATCAATTTTAAATTTTTCCTCACATCAATCTTCTCATGATTCAAAGAAAAAGAACCATACTAACCTTAGCTATGCATTAGATATAATCGAGCAATCCCTAATAGCATGAAAATTAGTTTTTTTTTTCATATCTTCCACATCTTTGGCATATAGAGCAATCAATTAAGTTTCATGTTACCCTATTCCCATTCATGAGCAATCTATCTTGAGTCGTAAGCTAGAGAAAAATCTTGATCCTTTTTGGACCTTTCCGTTTCAATATAGCTCTACATTTACTTTGTCTTCTTGCATCATTAGAAATAGACAACAAATTGTAAGCTAATTTAATTGAAAATTTTCCATTATTAATGGCATGCCATTCCATCGAATCAATATCCACGTTAGTTACAATGGAACTATTCTCCAACACTTTTGGCTATACTTAGTGAATACTTTTCCACAAATTGGATGTATTCTTTTCTTTGTAATAATTAGAATAATCTCCTACCCACATTTATATTTATTTCTTATCATTTAAGATTGGAGTGCATTTTTCTTATTTATCAAATTAAAAGCAACATTCATTAAAAAAGATTTATTACTAATCTTCATTTTCCCTATTCCCAAATCTCCATTCCATTTATAAAAATATACATGATCCAAACTTATTAGATAGCATTTTTAATTCTCAAATGGCCTTCCCATAGAATATTTTAAATGATTCAAGTTAAATCATTGCATGTCGCTTTTAGTAGAAGATTTATTTGCATAGAGTAGAGGGGAATACTTGATAAAATTACTTTAGAAAGAGCAATTCTCCTAACAAAAGCAAGAATTTTCACACTTTATGATGATAACCTTTTTTGCACCTTTTTAACAATCTCTTGATACGTATTATTTATAAGGCACTCATGATGAAGCAACATTCATATATACTTTCCCAGATTCTTAGTGGACTAGAACCCCAATTCATCACTTAATAGTTAGGCTCTAGTGTGATCCATATTTCTGGAAAAGAAAACTTTAGTTTTTTAATTGCTAACCTTTTGTCCAAAATAGGCATAAAATATATTCAAGCAATAATTCATGGTATATATATATATATATATGATAACTCTAAAAACAGGATCAAGTCATTAGCAAATAATAAATAAGATATATAAGGTCTTTTTCTACTAATTTTCATTAGTTTCCATTCCCCTAATTTGATTCCATAGTTAATACAATAAGCTACCCTTTTATTGGTGTATATTTTAGAAGCCAATCATGGATGATTGTATTAGTATAAATTGTATTATATTTTCTTTATAAAAATATTTCAGTTATTATGTTTAATGTTATATATGTATAATAATAGTAAATATAGTGATTGTCCATAAAATAGTTACTATTATTCTTAAATATTCCTAGTCTAGTATTATTGTAAATTAGGGTAGCAATAATACGTCGAGATCAATGTTTACATTAACTAATGACTATAGTCATTAATATTAGATATCAAGTCAATACATAGGTATATGTTATAGAACAAATGTACTAGACAAAACTTCCATGAGAATACTACATGAATCACTATGTAAATGTTATAAACATGCCTTATAGTGACAATAATGTATATATTCTTTTGACTTGAAATCCTTATGACTCCTTACATGAAGAGTTATATATTTTGATGTAGTGTAATGTCATTTATAATATGGTTGGCCTAAAAGACGATGATTAGGTAAATCACGAATCATATGGAGGGATACGAGTGATCTCTATAGGATTTTACCCACCCTATATTGCAACAGTGGTATTTGTAAAACCTTTAATTGAATGAGACTATAAAATATATAATAATGTTTAAATGAATCAATATGTGATATTGATTCATTTGTTTTAAATTAGTTTACTTAAGAATCAAAAAATATATAAATTGAACTATAAAAAGTGTGATATATTTCATACTTTAAGTTCAATCTAGATATTTAGACAAAAAGGACTAAATTATATGAACCATTTGTTATGGAAAAAGGTTATGTTGAATCACTACCATTCTCACAACTTGGGTAACAATGATATATTATTAGATACACTTACTATTTATAATACTAAAACAAGATTTTAAGATCATTACTAAAACAGGTTTTTAGGATCACTATTAATATAATAAGAACTTATAAAGTCACATACAAAAGAACAAGTCAAATGTTGGGATTATGGTGTAATTAAGAACTTTTAATGAGATTAAAGCATCTAGTCGAATAAGCCTAATATGATTAGGCTTCACTAAGTAGTAGGGTAATATAATTAGGCCTTACTTAGCTTGCACTAAAGATAGGATAATTATTGACTAGAATCATTCTCAATGGCCTAATCAATAATCAAAGTCTAATTATCTCATTTCTTAAAGGTAATTTTAGTTTATTAAAAGAGTTTTAATTTACTTGATGGTAAAATTTTGAGGGATATGATTTTCTATTCTCATTATAAATAATTTTAAGGTCCTTGATGAAATTTATGATTTCAAATAATTAATTACTTATTTCAAATAAATTTTAATTCACTTAATGGTAAAATTTCACAGGATATGATTTTTTTATTCACATTATAAATAGTTTTCATTTTTTAAATGAAATTTATGACTATAAATATAAAGGAGTTTAATATGGATAAATACTAATGAATGGAATAGAGGTTACTGTAGCTAGTGATATTCCTATATTAAAGGTGAAGGGTTTAGAATTATCTTATAAATCCCCACTTTGCTCTTATAAGAAAGATTGAACATATGGATTAATTATGAGAGTTTTTTAGAAAACAATTCCAAAAACCAGAAAGAATGGCAACTAGCATTGCATTAGAAAAGAAAGCAGATCTATCTAATTTAATCAAAGTTTTTGATTGCTTGTATGGATATCATAAAGATATTAGGCTTTGGACAACATTTATCATTTGTCAGTCTAGTGCTCATGATTAAAGCATTCATGCCTTGCAAAAATAAACATCATTTGTATGTGAGTTCATAAGTTTGTCATATTAGAATCTACTATCTTAATTTCTACATGCTATAAAGGTATAAATCCTAATATTGATTTATGTTTTTAATCAAAGTTTTTAATTGCTTGTATGGATATCATAAAGATATTAGGCTTTGGACAGCATTTATCATTTGTCAGTCTAGTGCTCATGATTAAAGCATTCATGCCTTGCAAAAATAAACATCATTTGTATGTGAGTTCATAAGTTTGTTATATTAGAATCTACTATCTTAATTTCTACATGCTATAAAGGTATAAATCTTAATATTAATTTATGTTTCTCTCACATAAATCCATCGATAGGTTTTAGAAAATTTTATTTTTTACATCTAAAATCTAACATTTTTTTAATATACATCACAAATAGATATGGAGATAATGGATTCTTTTGATTGATTCCTCTTGATAGTAAGAATTAGCTTGAAGGGTTACCATTCCAAATGATTCTTATGGAGTAAGAAAAAACACAAGATATAATAAGAGTTACAATATTATTAAGGATACTAATTTCCCTAAGAGTATATTTTGAAAACTCCTAATTAACCATGTCATAAGCCTTCTCTAAATTTACTTTTATTGTCATCCAACCTTTTATTACCTTTTTTCTTCATTAAAAAAATAATTTGTTAGGCTATTAGAATATTATCTGAGCTATGTATGTTTGGAATAAAGCTACATTAATTCGGCAAAATTGAGTTTCCTAGGTATGGTTTCAATCTATTAGCAATGACCTTGGTAATTATTTTGAAAATCACATTATGAAGATTGATGGAGTGAATTTATTTTAAAGACTTTGGAGTTTCCACTTTTAGAATAAGTATCAATATCATATCATCAATCTTTTTAATCATGTTGAGATTTTCAAAATTTTTGAATATTAGCTCACAAACTGACTTATCAATCATGTTCTACTAACTCTAAAAGAAAGTTACAAGTAGATTATCTAGATTTAGTGCTTTTAATAGGGTCATGTTAAATAAAGAAAATTTAATCTCTTTTATTGTCACCAATGCAATAATTTCAAATTTTGTTGTTTCTAATAATGCCAGAAAATAATTTTGAAGAGGAAAATCACTAAAACCAAATCGATCTTTAGAAAATAACTCTTTACAATATGAAACTGTCATTTCGCTGAGCTTTTTGTTATCTTCAACATATTCTTTTTCACTAGATTTAAGTCATTCTATATTATTTCATTTTTGTCGCATCATCATTGTTGCATAAGAGAATTTGGTATTTTTAAACCAAAGAGAAGCCATTTGCTATGAGATTTTTTATACCACTTTGGTTTTTCTTAAAAGAGAATCTTCTCATAATCACTTTAAAATTATTTATTGAGTTTTTCTAAAAACTCACATGATCCCATCTTCAATATTTTATTTATACATTTGAGTCTTAACATTCTCTTTTTCATTTTTCTAGTGACTAACTTGAAAATTTTTTTATTTTAGACCATAGTTTTTTCCTTGAAGTAAAAAAAAAACTTCCTACCACTTTCCTTCACTTCTCTAACATTTTCTTACAATTTTTAGAAAAAATTCACAAGTAAGTTATGCTGCCATAAATTTGAATGATGTATTTCTTTTACTTTTTGTTCTCTCTAACATTTTTAGCAAAATTAGTTGATAATTAGACTTAAATAATAGTAAATGGATAATTAAGGCCATTTGATAAGTTTATCTCTATTCTATATTGCAAATACTTTTATCAATTCTATTATTTACATTTATATTCTCTATGTATATTTTGGGCCTTTAAATCCTAAGTCAAAGAGATTATAGCAAGCAACATAATCATTGAATTAGTTTATAGCTTTCTAGCTTGGTTAACTTCCTCTTTACTTTTCATCTAAACTAGAATATGCATTAAAGTCTCCTATGATATTTTAGGGAGCTTTCATATTAGTCACTATTATCTCCAAGCTTCTCCATAATTCAATTCTTTTATCTGGGTTCCATATAACATGGATTCCTCCAATATACCTATTAAAATATACTATTATAGAACATCTAAAACTTATTGCTTTGATTCTTTTAATTGCTTTAGGACCACTTACTGGAGGTTCTAGTATAGTAAATAAATGAATATCATGCTTCACAAATAACTCTATCACAAGAGCGGGTAAAGCCTCTAAACTAGTACCTTGGCAATCTCAAGAAATGCAATTCTTGGAAGATAAAAATAGCAATGATTAAATACTCATGATTAAAGTCTATCAAAATGGGCTAAAATACCTTTTAATTGTTCAATAACAACATCTTTGTTTATATTTGTTATATTCTTTGCCTCTCATTATATGTAAGAATAATTTTTTGTCCAGTGGCTTACTTTTCATATGATTAGACAATCTTCTTTCTAATCTTGTATTTTTCAACATTAAGTTATGAAGCTCTCTAACTACATTTGGAGATATCATTACACTTATCTGAGGCTTACTAGATTGAGAAACTTGTGTAACTTTTGTCTTCGTAAGCGAACTAAGTAAAATATATGTTCTTTTTTTTTCTATTTTTAACCAATTTTAGATGAGCTTACTATCTCCTTAGCTCCACTAGTATATCTTGATTCTACTTTTGGACATCCCCTACTTTATTCATTTTTTTACCCTCATTAATATTTTTTCTATTATTTAAAATGCTATTATATTGTGTTTCCTTTTGCTTATTATCTTTCAAAATATTTTCTTTATTTAGAGCATTAACTTTAACTTGAATATTATTATTTTCTTGTAGATTGTTTTCTATCTTCATAATCATCTTATCACCATTATTATTATTAATAACTGTATTATCACCCATCTGAACAAATATCTAGAATTATGATTCCTACATATTGGATTTGATTTGCTTAATCCCAACATTTTGTTATCTTTCAAATTGAGTCTCTATGGTTTTTTGGTTGACAATAACTCTTCGGCACTAATAATTATAGCCTAAAGTTATCTTATTCAATTAGATTAAGAGCAATAGCTTTGTTATTACCTACTATCATCCTATTCATCTCATTTTGATTTGTATTCGAGTTTATGTTATTTATCTCCAAACAATAGTCCTTTTTATGCCTATATTTTCTACACTAGCAACATATGGAATAAAGCCCCTCATATTTAACTCGATAGATTTTGTTCAACCAATCAAACTTGGATAAGAAACTTTTTTGATCAACTTTCACTTAAGTTCTTGTAAATTTCACCCTTTCCACTAGGTCTTTATCTCTATTATCATTCCTTTTGAGCATGTTGGCATCCATTTTTACTATGTGTTTAATATAATTTTCTAATCCCTATAAAAAAATTTATTATAAAAATTTAAAGCTAAACCTAATATCCTAGCCCAAATGCTAATCTTTCGAAAATCATATTTGTATGAGCTAAATTTTTTCTTCTATCTCTAAATAATTAAATAATAACCAATAATTAACCGTAGCCTTTCTTGAAAAATAAAACCATAATCCCTTAGGTCTATAAGCTATAAAAGATAATACTCACTTTCCATATCGATGAATTTGAATAACCCATATAAAGGCCATAATTTTTACACATTTTAAGGAATCTCATTCCCAACCATTTACTTATTAATTTAATGATCAAATTCATTTTCCAATGTCCACATGGTTTTATTCATTCTTTCTTGGAGACATGGAAAGTAAGACAAGCTAGATCTTTAATTGGCATATTTTTCATCCATCTTTTTCCAATCATCATTTCCTTCATTTTCCACATCAACAAAATTATCATCATCATCTCCACTATCACTTTTTATTGCATATCCTTTATTAAACCATAATAATAATAAATTATCCTTGTAAGAAATAATCTCTCTTATAGATAACTTTTTCTCCATTTCTTTTTGGCTCTTTTTGAATTCAATCCCTACTTTTCACTCATTAAACATGCACCCATTTGCATTAAGTTTTGCATTCTCCATGTCCTTTGTTCTTAATTTCTTTTCCATTATGTCTTTTGTATTTCCTACTTTCTCCATTATCATATCATCCATAAATAACTCCATAATCTCTAGACCTTTAACATTTTTTGTACTTCAAGTTAGAAGATTTTTTTTTTAATTAATTGTTCTTTCTATTCTAAAAATGCTACTATGTGATAAAAATTTTAAAATATTTTAAATTTTGCTTTAGATTACTCTATAATATATGTTATTACTTAATTATTATATAATGCATCTCTAATGAACTTAAAAAAGGTTATATTAGAATTAAAATGTTTTATAAGGAAAGTAATTAAATATTACGATGATAAAAAATTTAAGTGTAGAAGTTTTTATGAAATAAATGATATAAAACTAATTGAAATTTAAAGTTAAATGTGATTATAGGTAAATGTGTGAATGAAGAAGAGACTTTTAGGGCCTTTTTTCCTAATTTACCTTTAGGTCTTCATCCTTTTATTTTCTAAAGTTAAATATGATTATGGGTAAGTTTGTAAGTGAAGAAAAAACTTATAAGGCCTTTTTTCCCAATTTGCCCGTAGGGCTTTACCTTTTTTATTTCTTTATTTCAACTTATCCTCTTATATCTTTTCCGATAACACAAAACCTTTCATCCTTTTCCACTCTAAATTTACAATAATGGCTTCAATCACCCTCATCAACTTCTTCTCCTCTCAATTCAAACAAGGTAATGAATTCTACCCTTCAATTTGTATAGAACTTCTCTTTTATTCTTTTTTTTTTATGAATTATGGAATACAAGGAGCTTTGAATTCAAATAATATTTTGAAGATGTAACTAAAAAAATATTGGTTTATTGATGTTTAAGAGCATTAAATTATCAAATTCATCACCTATTATCTCTTTTATAAATAGTGAATAACCATGCTAGTTAATCTAGTATGAATTTTAATTATTTAGACTAGTTTAGGGTTTTTTTTTAAATATTTATATAAATTGAGGATCAATTCTATAAAGGGATATTTATTATAAATTAGATACTAATACTAGATATGAGGTCATAATTATGTTTTATTTTAGTTCAATGGCATAAGATGGAATAAAGGTTAAGATTTAGGGAGAATTCTTTATGTTTGAATAGTATTTCTTTTCTTTTTCAAAAATGCATAATTTCATATACAAATTCATTCATTAAGCATAATAAGCAAAAGGCCCTGCTTTTATCCAATTCATCATTTACAACACCTAACAATGGAGTTACTGAATTGATTAGTGAATTGATTCAATTAGGGGTCAAAGGGTAACCTCCCTTACAATGAATCAATTCATAAGTTGATTCGGCCTTACAAAACCATGAAAGATGACCTAAATTACTCTTGAATCAATTTAGGCCTTATAGAAACTTGATGAAAGTTCTAAATCAATTTCCTAATTAACTTATAAGACCAAAATATATGTTTTTGCTATTAAATCATTTATAATTGATTATTTCTATATACATATGTAACATGCAAATTGGAATGATTGTGATGGAGGATAAAACCCCCTTCCAAATGTGTAAATTCCCATAGTGGTATAATCAAATAAAGTATAAATATTATTATTTTAATTTACTTATTTATTATGTATTCATTATTGGATAGTAGGTGTTATCTCTATATTGTGTGAAATTCAATTTGTAATCAAATTGATATGTCGGTTGAGGTATTTACCTACATATAGAAGTTATTGTTGTCATAGCACTGAAAGTGAAGGGCTAGTTAAGGCATTTAATTGCATTGATATATATTGAGTTGTAAAACAGATCTAATGTTGTGAAAGATTATATGCAAATTGTGACATTATGCATTAGATCCGCATACCTATTTATGAAGGCATAAAATTGACCTGAGATAAGGATATGCTTACGAGAAATAAGGCTAAAAAGGATACATAAAGAGATTTATATTATTGTTTATGAATTTATTTTGATATATGAGTTCAATAATGATTCTTGTGATGAATTAATTGATGTAAAAATGTATAATGTGACATTAATATAGGAATAATATTATGTATGATTATCATTATCACTTCTATACTTAAAGATACATATCTTACATGCCTTAATCCTTTCCATTGCAAAGGTATAGAAGGACTCTATCTTTCTTATGTAAACTTAATAAGCTCCTTAAGATATAATTGAATTTATCTACATATTTATGTATGCCAATGTAACTAATTATTGTCATATTATGAAAATGGTTTAGGTTACTTACTGAATTTCAAAGAAACTTACTTTACTCATATCTATTTTTTTATGGAAAATTTCCCAAATGCTTAATTATTATTAGATGGATTGGAAGTGGTCTACTTAAAAATCTTGATGTTGAGGTAAGTCTTGGGATAATTAGATTAGATAATTTTGAGCATAAATTATTACATGAGGATTTGCATTTTACCTATGAATAATTTTGATACCTATACTATCTTAGAGGTAAAGCATCATCATACGTAGCATATAATGTCATTCCCTTCTTAGTAAGGCTAGAAAGTGATTGCTCATAATAATTCTATATATCAGTCACATGTCCTGCAATAAATCATGACAAGTTATAGACCAACTTTTCTTTTCACATCAAAGTATTAGAATCTAATTTGGATAGATTAAACACAACTCACACAAAAAGATTTAAAATTGAAGTCAATAATAAAAAAAAATATTGAAAATCACTTAAATAAAATTTTTTTGACATTTACTATAGTTTTATGGTTGTAACTTATGTACATACTAAATAAAGAATATTTAAATAATATATTAAAAATAAGAGTTCATAAAAAGTTTATGCACTTTATATTTAATTTATTCTTTTAAAATTGTAAGAAGCTAAATATAATTTTAATTAAGTACATAATTCTATGAAAGGATTAAGAGCTTGCTTTTTAAGGATTGTAAAAAGGTTAAGTTTAGAAGTTGTAAAAAGTTACTAATAAACTTAAATGAAAATGCATAATTCTTTTAAAATATCATATTTTTAATGCAATTAAATATCCCTTCATCGTTAGCCATTGCAACCTTAGTTTAATTGGTCAAACATGTAAACTTTATTATTATTATTATTATTATTATTATTATTATTATTATTATTATTATTATTATTATTATTATTATATCTAAAATTTGATCTAATGAAATGTCATTGGTTTTTTTAGGGCAAAAATTGTTTTCAAATAAGGGTTTTTTTTACTATTAACTTATTACATTAGTAGTTAATTAATTTAATTAGTTATTAATTAATAATAATTATATCAGTTAATTGGATAAAGATGTTTAGTAAAATTATTTATTTATACGTAAAAATATATATAAATATATGTATTTATTTTATGATTTAATTGAGTATATATATATATGTGTGTATTATATATGTATCATCAATATATATAAATTGATTTTACTGATTTTTTTAATGTGAAAAGAATTTAAACTCATTAAATAATTCTATAAAAATATCTTTAATTTATTATAATAATTATTTTTTCAAAATTATTAATTTTATTGTATAAAATTCGTTGATAGAAAGTTGTATAATTATTTTAAAAAAATATTTTATTTTAGTATATATTAAACTCATACCTATAAGAATAAGAATATACAATGGTATAGTGGTTTAGTTATAAGTATTAAACATTAGGATTCAACTTTTCTCATTAACATTTTGTATATGAAATAATGAATGAATTTGAAGGTAATTTTGACTTTTTATTTATATTTAACGAATTAATTAGTTGAAAATACTATGTTCTCAACTTTTTTAAATTAATAAATTGGAGATCAATGAGCTAATTAAATTAGTTATCTACTAATTATTCAAAATAGTTGATTAACCAAATTAACATACTAAAGTGGCTCTAATCACTTAAAAATTGATAAAAAAGTTATTTGTTAAACATTCTTAATAACTAATTGTATTAGGACAACTAATAATATTAACTATTTAAATAAAGATGTTAGCTAAAATTAGTTCTTTATTATTAACTATTCATATGTAAAATAATTTATAAAGATATAAATTTAATTTATAATTTATTTGAATGTATATACACACACACATGTATGTGTGTGTGCGTGCATATATATTTATTGTTTATTTGTATAAATAAATTTTATTAAATTTTATTTTAATGTGAAAAGAATTAAAATTATTAAATAATTATACAATAATATATTATAACAAATGAACTAATTAAATCAATTGTTTATTGAACATAAAAGATAGTTGATCTACTAAGTCAATCAATTAAAGTAGCCTTAAGTAATTACAAGTCAATCAAATAGCCCATTAGCATTTCTAATAAAATAGCAAATGGATCTGAAGGCAATTTTAACTTTTTATTGGTATTTAATAAATCAATTAATTGAAAATATTATATTTTTAAAATTTTTTAAATTAGTTGATCAAAGACCAATAAACTGATTAAATCAGTTATTTACCAAATACTTAAAATAGCTTATTGACCTATATGCTAAAGTGGCCCAAGCTAAATTCTGATAAAAAAGTTATTTTTCAAATACTTTTGATAACTAATTATATTAATTGATTTGAACAATAATAACATTAATTGTTTAGATAAAAATGTTAGCTAAAATTAACTTTTTATTATTAGTTATTTATATGTAAAATGACATATAAAGATATATATTTAATTTATGATTTGTTTGAGTAAATGCATGTATGTATATATTTATTATTTATGTGTATAAATTAATTATATTAAATTTCACTTTTAATGTGAAAAGAATTAAATTTTATTAAATAATTGTATAATAATATATTATAACAAATTAGCTAATTGAAAGTTAATAAACTAATTGAATTAGCTTTGTATCAAATATAAAAGATAGCTAATTCACTAAATCAATGAACTAAAATAATCCTAATAAGTTAAAAATTAATAAAACAGCTTTCTGCCAAATACAAAAAAATGTTATTTTGACTATTAACCAATATTTTTAAATCTGAACTAAACTAGCCGGTTCAACTGGTTCGATATGCGATAAGGAACTAGACCCTTGTCCAGTTTGGATATTATTGAAAACTTAGACAATCAGTTCAATCATTTTGAACTGTTTAGACTCATCAATTTTCCACCAAAAATTCTTTACATGTCTTTATAAAAATTTGGTACTACAATGGAGAGGCATCGAACCAGAGACCATTGGCTAGTTTAAACAGTTCGATGTTTGATAGAGAATTAGACCTTGGTCTAGTCTGGATATTATTGAAAACTCAGATAATCGGTTCAATCACTTTGAATTGTTTAGACTCGTCAATTTTCCACTAGAAATCCTTTACGTGTCTTTATAAAAATTTGGTACTACAATGGAGAGGCATCGAATCAAAGACCATTAGCTAAAGGCCACATATCTTGACCACTAGTGCCAACTCACTCTTGCTCATATAACTAACTTTTCTTATATATAATGCATATCAAATTAAAGTTTTTACGACTAATATATATTACATATTTATATTTTGTATTACATATGATTAAATCATTCACATTTAACAAATATACATTTAATTTAAATTTTCATTAAATTCAAATAATGTATAATTTTAATATTATAAAATAATATTAAATTTATATCAGATGATTATGATTATAATAAGATTAATATTTAAAAATAATATTCTATTAATATATTTAAACCCATTAAAATATAATTTTTTGGTAGATGATAGTCTTACAATTTGAATATGAGGCATTATACACCAACTATCTTCAAGGTTTTTGATATTAGTTTCCCTATTAATTATTCCTTTTACTACTACATTACTCATAATTGTAATAAGATTAATGTTTATTCATATTTTAAAAATAAAATAATAAACTTGTATTAATTAAACAAATTTATTTATATATAATATATATAATTTATTGGACATAAAAATACAATAATCAGTTTAATCATCCAATGTGATTGGTTGAATCAATCCAACCTTAACCTATTAACTTTGTCAATTCGATGTCTAGTCCGAGTCTTAAAACATTGCTTTTTAAGTAATATTTAATTTGTAAAATCACACATTCTCATGAATCTCAATATCTCCAATAACTTAATTCTCGAGAATGTGATGCCACTATATTTGATTCATTTAAAAATATTCATAGGAATATTACGAAGTTATATTTTAATTAATTTATATATTTTTAAAAATATTGTTAGATTATCAAAAATACCTCATCAAAATTTGAGTGATTAATAATAATGAAACGTGATTAATAATGATTATTAATAATGAATAGTGATCAACAAAAATCATTAGTCATGAGTGAAGGTGACAATAATCGTTCATGATAGGTAGTAATAATGAAAGTTCCAAACAATGAATAGAGCTAACAACAATCATCCATTGTGAGTAATAAGCAATAATTGACTATAGTCACCGATAATAAGTGGTGCTAAAATGAGATATTAATAATGATAAAATTTTAATAAAAATATAAGTAAAATAATTTTTTATATTATTAAAATATTTTCATATTATAAAAATATAAGATACTAACCTCTTTCAAAAAAGAATATTTTGAATAATATTAAAATAAAAATATTTTTCAAAATATCTTTGAACCAAATGTAAAACCTTATATTCTTTAAAAATATTCATAGAAACGTAAGAAAAATTTCGGACTCTAAACGCCAGGTTAGTTTAAGACATACTCGTAAGCTCAAACTCTTGGGTTAGGGCATGTGCTTGTAAGTTCATCCAGAGCTTAAATTGGTATTTATGTATATAAGTCACTATTCTAATTAAATCATTCTAGGGATTCCATGCAAGACCTGGTTACTTATTTGAGAGGATAGATTGATAATTTATAATGAATGGGCTGATCTACCAACAATAAACCTTATAGGGGTAATTAAACAATTTAGAAGTAATCAATTGAAATATATTTACGCCAAGAAACTTAATTAAAACCCAGTTTCAATTTCTAATTGTAGACAAAACACTCAATTTTTCTTCAATCTATCAGGAAAAAACTTCCTGAGAAAAGAAAAAATGATAACAATCGGTAGTTTTCCTGCTCTCAATCAAATTTAAAAAGATCCAGCGGTAAGCTTCTGCCCGGAACCAATTAAATTTTGCAGATAAACGTCATGTAAATATATTTTGAGAGCAATAATCTGCAATTGATAGGGTCTAACAGGAAGGATGGAAGACAAAAATAAAAATATATTAAAAAAAGAAGAAATCGCCAAATAATTTGAAGTTATCCTATTGGTAAGAACGAAGAACAGCTCCACAGAAAGTGCAGACGATGGCTTTCCAAGATCTCCAATAAAACGGGACATGGCAAAATCTCGTGGCCGTCTTCATATCCGCCACGCTAGCTCCGCCGCCGCACCGCGAGCACGTGCCCGCAGCCGGCTTGCTCCGCTGCACTCGCCGCGTCTGGTCCACCAGAAAACAGAAGCATACCATGATCTGCTTAATTTGCTCAGCTCTTCTCTGCTCTTCTCTACGGTTCTCGGTTTTTAAGAAGGTGCAGTGTAAAATCACAGGGGGAGTAACAAAATGAGCATTTATATATGCACCGAGTATGTACCTTGTTTAAAGTTCGATTATCTTCACACAGGGTCGTGAATCAGGGCCGTTGGATTTGTCCATGGAAGAACAAGTGGGCTGAAAGCATCGGTGGTCAATGGGTCAACCTTTGATTGGCCTGTAGTTTTGTTCCACGTGTGCAACTTAGCTGGAGACTTAACTATGAAGGTGGAGAGCTGCACGTAAGATCTGGTACGTACAGGTGGACATTATCGGGGGCTTTGTATTAAATGCGGAGCATGCTTTGAACATGATTGATTTAGTGTGGGTGGCAGTTGGTAGGTCCCGGTTGAATTTTGGGCGGAGGTTTTCGTTGATACACAGTCAAATTGCCCTCAATATTTTGAATTTTAATCTAATTACAGCTATATTTTTATTTTTAAAATATATATATTTTTTAGCATAAGATAGGTGATTGTATATGCAAGAAAAGAGGAGTCAATATATATTTTTAAAAGTAAAAAATATAAATATAATTATACTAAATTAAAAAAAATGAGCAGTTGTCATTGACTTTTATCTGTAACATGTGGTAAATAAGGATGATATAAATTGCGCGTTTCCAATGAGTGCTTTTCGAACTTTCTTTCTTTCTTTTTCATATGTCGTATTTTAAAATTTTTTTATTTATCATATTAGATTTACAATAAAATATTAAATATTATTTTTTAAAATTTATATTTTTCAAAAAATATTTCATTATTTTACATTTTTAATCCATTTACATTTATTTCATCAGATTTTTATTTCTATTTTAAACTATCTTAACCTTTATATATGAATAGTTTTGAAAAATTTATTAAAAATAAATAAAATAAATTACTTTCTTAATATATATATATATATATAATCAGTTAATTATAACAAATAATTAAAAAATGAAAGAACTAGTTAATAAGTTGGTTAGTAAATATTTCATCCATTGCTTTTTCTTTTTAAGGATCATTTAAAGTTAATATATAAAAATTAAAAAAGATAATAAATAACTAATCTCAAAAGAGATGAGTTATAATTTATTACTCCATCCATTTCTTATTATATAGCATATTTTAAAAAAATTATTCTTTTTCATTTGTTATTTTAGAATTCTAATGAAACATTAAATATAATTTTTTCAATTTTATTCTTTTATTTCACTAATAAATATTTTATTATTCTTCTTAAAATATCTCAACATATTTATTTCATCATATTTCTTTTTTAATTTTAATTATCTTAAACTTTATATATAATAAAGGATTAAAGAATGGTTTTGAAAAATTCATTAAGAATAAATAAAATAGATTACTTTCTTAATATTTTTGAAATCAATTAATCATGACAAATAATAAAGAATAGATGGAGTAAAATATCTTCTAACAAAAGTTAAGTAATAAGTAAAATTATTAAATATTTATTTAGATCATAGAAATAATATTTGAAAGAAGATAACAAATATATCTTTGATTTTCTAAAATGATAGATAAATAAAAATAAAAATAAAAAATTTTACTAAAATGACATTTAAAAAAGAATGAAGAGAGTAGCTAAGAGCAAAAGGTTTACAATTAATAAACTAGATGAATATATTAGAAATATTTGATAAAAATTTGTTAAAAATGTAAAATGACATAGATAACATATTAATATAAGTAGATATAAGAAATAATTTAATTCATATTTATTTTGAGCAAATAATATCAATACAATAAAAATATTTAGAATAAGAATAAGAATATAACTACCTAAAATTTAATTAATTATATCAATGACATTAAGTATGTATTTATTTTTTATTTACTTATTATTTAAAATAATAATATAACAATCTAATTAATTGTATTTTATGATATCACATGTTTATTTATATTGAATTAATGAGAATATATTAAATATTCATTTATATAATTGGGATATAAATTGTTATTTAACTAAAAAGGAGATAAATTTTAAAAAAATATTAAAAATTATTAACTTCTAAATTATAAATTATCTTATCAAATGAAATTTTATTTTTTCCTAAATACATTAATACATTAAACATCTTTAAATTAATTTATTTGTTACATCAAACATACAAAAACAAATAGAATTAAGCGAATTTTTTATTTTCTTCAAATGTACATCTGGTTGAGTACCCCAAGGCATAAGAATTCTATTCTTTAAAATCGCAACTGTATGTCATATGATACGCCCTCTATTTATTCTTTTATCAACGCCACAAAAAACTTTGCCGACTGCTATGCCCCATCTATAATTACTTGACAGTTTGCTACATAATAACAATGCATATTACCACAGAATTTTCGCTCCCAGGAATTTTGCATTGTATCAGACTCTGACCAACTGCCAACGAACTATGATACTAGATTAATGAAAAAACTTATAGCACGTGACTGATTTAGTAATATATCAATATATTATTATATATAATCATTAATATATCATGATATAATATACTTTAAAAAAATTAACATAATATAATTAAATTTAATAATACATCAATCTATTGTTATAACAATAACATGATACAAGTGGCTGATTGCCATCCATTCTGGTTTGCACTCTGATTTTTTGTCTTATTCTGCAACTTCCGACAGACCTCCGAATCAAATTTTAAAATCTGATTTCATATATTTGTATACCAAAATACTGTTGAAGTGTAAACTTGTGCAGCTTGCTGAAAGCTATAGAGAAAGTGCGTCAGACAAAGAAAAGCTTAGTTGAAAGAAGAAATAATGTGAAACCGTACAAGAGTGAGGTAAAAATAGAGTTTTTGAGTGAAAAAAATCCACTATAGGTAAAACAAGCTTTACTGATGACAAAAGTCGTCGCTGAAAGTTTCTCAATCATCACAAATGAAGAAAGTTGTCGCTGATGTTGTTGTCGGTATAAGTTCGTTGCTAAAACCCCCTACACTTACGATAATGTTGTTATCGAAAAAAGTTCACATTTCTACGATGACAATGTCATCGCAAAAAATACTTTCAAATTTAAAAAAAAATTAAATTTCAAACTTTTACCGAGGACTTCATCATTGCTAAATGTCGTCATTAAAAGTTTTAACGACAACTAATTTTCAACGATAATATTATTGTCGTTAAAAAGTTAATCTTCAGTGACGGCAATATTGTTGGTGAAAGATTATAATATTTTTTAAAAAATTTATATTTTAATTAATATATTATATTTAATAATAATCACAATAATATTTCAAATAAACTAAATTAATTTAATCTAATTTAAAAATTTTTATATAGTTTCATCTAATTTAAATTTTACAAATAAAATAAGCTAACGATACTAACAATAACTTAAAACAAGATTGCATGATTCTTATGAAAAAAATTAAATACTTATATAAAATAACTATAAAATTATTTATACATATGAGATGCACATGATTTATATAAATATTTGTATATAAAAAAAATCATAAATACAAAATCTAAGGGGAACAAAACTGCAAATAACCAGATGTATCATCAGCATTGCTAAGACTACCATTATCATCGTCATTCCCCTGGCAACAAGGACAATGCATAGAGGGTGGTGGCTGGGAGGCAGCAGGACCAGCTAGCTATGAAGTGATAGGACTGATAAGCTACAAGGGATCAACTGCAAATTTGCTCAACCCAGGCGATGTAGCAAAAAATGGAGGCATGGGCAGATTAAGATCATGCTGTCTAAGTAAGGAAGTCAACGTCATCAAGTACGACCCGAACTACTGCTGCATCTGGTGCTGCTCCTAAATTTGCAGCTACTACTCCTGCAACGTACTCACTTGGGACATTGACTGGACACTCGTCCTAGAGCTGGAAGTGCCAAGCGTATGATATGTCTGACTAGCCAACACACGACCAACTGTTTTCCTATACCCTCGATGAATGCCAAGCACCTCATCAGCAATGGCAGCCTTATCAATTCTCACAAGAGTGTTAGGCGAGCTTGTGAATGATACACTGAACTATGCCTACTAGATAACTAGCTTGGTCATCCTCATCTTAAATTTTTAAAATAAAAATTAATTACATAAATGATGAAAAAATTGATATCATTAAAATATAGAGTTTAGGTCACTTACATATTGCTTTACGGGTGTCAAATGCACCCACTCCCCTATCCTATATGTGTGTCAGTCCTTGAAATTCTCGAGGACTAACTGCAACTCACTAGTTTCCTTGTTTCTATATTAAAATATTATAAAGATGGATAAATATAGTTATTAAATTGACAATAGATTATACAATTAAATAATAAATAATACTTTGAATTACCTTATCATAATGATGAGCAACGATAGATTTCAATCCATGCCGATCATTCACCACTTTTTTTATCCGGTTATCTGTATTTCTTATAGACAGCTCCTGCAAATTAAAAAATAATTATATAATATAATTACATTTAAAATTTAGGTAGATAAAATAGTAACATAATTTGGTTAAATATCACACTTATCCTATAATCGTTGCTATCAAAGAAATCTACACACCGATGCCACGTCTAGGGCGAGATAGATTGTGGCATACAGTGCCTAGCACAATCTAGATCAAAATCCTAGTCTTGATCGCTTTTATGCTCTAGAAAGTTCTTGTTCAACCTATACTTCGAATCTCTATATAGGTCAACAACTGTCCGCACCAGGCCATTGAGCACTCTATCCTGCTTAGCTTTAGTGATGTCTTGGAACTCAAAATGAGACTGCAGTACAAGATATTTAATAAATTATTAAGAATTATATCCAAAAATTTCAATATCAAATATAATAAAGTTAAGATAAAGAGGTGATAGATACTTACACAAACTTCCTGCATAACCTTATCCTGCAACTGTTGGGGCACCAACCGCTATGATTTATAATAAGGTGTTACACGTGCTCGAATGATGCTGCCTATGTTATGGAGAGATGGCTAGAATTCTCCCTAATCGGATACCTTGTACCAGTCACATCAAACTGTACAAGCACCGGTCTCCCTTTACTCCTTTCCATCTTCTCATACAGCCTCATGGACCTATTCAGACCCCTCTTTCTCATAAGTGCAGCTTTGATGGATAACAAAAAAGAGTCAATATTATAAATTTATATTTAATAAATACTTAACATAGGTGTCGTTATTAGAAAAGATATTTGATCCCTCACACTGCGAAGAAATATGAGTGGGCCGACGTGGAAGGTCCCCTCCAGCATTACTTCCATGGTGCCATGCCTCAACATCTACCATGGTTAGAATAATACACAATGTATAAGTATTTATAAGAAATGCTCATAATTGAAACAAATGACACAATAAAAATTAATACATTTATAAAATAAAATTACATAACTCCTCTTACACAGTTGCAAGTTATTATACAAAAAAAATATTATTTTCCTAATCTAATTCAATGTCGATAAACCTAATAGACTCATTCCCACAATCATCTGTATCTTCACCATCATCATATTGATGTCCATCATCCTCCAAATAATCTTTGATTGTTTCATATTCGAAGTTGTTGTCATCATCGATGAAGATGCCCCCCCTCTATCGCAAATGCAATCTTCGTAAAAGGTGAAACCATCAAGGGACCATTTCTTTGATCTCTTAAATTGACCATTTCGCAAATGGATCCAGCTTTTATCTGTAGACATCGTACCATTGAATAGGAAACAAACCACTTTTTATGGAATTAAGTGATAGGATCAACATTTGTTATGTAACATAAATCCACCATATCACTCCAATTCTAAAAGGTAGGAACCTATCTCATTCGAGATATTTCAGTAGTTATCAATTTATCCATGCTCATTATTTCTACGATACAAAAATTTAGGCAACATCTCCCTATAGTTCTTTAAGTGTGTAAACTATACATTAATATAGTTCACACTTAGAGAACAAATAAAATGTCAAAAAATTTCTACAATGTCAAACGAAAGTCAAATAAATTATCAATGATAACTACAAGAAATATCTCAAATTGTCCAACTTTATAGGACAATTCAAGGCTTGGTTGATTCTTGGTTGATGTATGGAGATCAACCAATCCTTAAACGGATCTAAGCTTACCATGCAAATGCAAATTAAATTGTATTTAAAATTATTGTAAACATATATTTACAATAATTTTAAACTTACACTACAACATTTTATGAGTACTATTATTATGGAGTGTTATTAGCTGCACGATTAAGTATTTTAATAGCCATAATATTTTTCATTGTTTAATGATTTGAAATCAGGAGTTCAATCTTTTAACTACTTTACTGCATTCATAAGGAGTATAATTCAACTCTTCTACCATGACATTTGTTTTATAAGTACTTAGCTTTTTTGATAATATGTATATTTTATGTGTACAGGTATGCTTTCAAGCGCTCAAAGTTTTCAATTTTCTATTAATATACAGTCGTCAAATTCATCTGGATTGCATTTTATACAAGAATACTTATTAACGTAAAAATTAAAATCTTCATGATCCTTTAAGATGCCTACTCATATGTAATCCTATTATTACTACACTTCAATTTTGTGAAAATATGCTTCCCTATGTAATCTTATTACTATAGCTCTGTGTATGACTTTCTTCTAAATGTTTTATGTTTTTATCGTTTACAAAAATATCTAATTTTATTGTTCAATAAACAAGAATTTAAATCTTAATTCTTTAATATTATCTATTAATATGTTCAAATAAAACATTTGTATGTACTTTTATATCAAATCTTTAATGTTTTTTATTCATATTTCAAATAAAACATTACCAAATAGGTTTCATCTTATAAAAATTATATATCGTTATGGAAAATTTTTTTTATCAATATTAAGTACATATTAATATTATGCATAATTAAAAAGTTAGATATTGTATAAGTTCGTAGATAGAATTAAAAATTATATGAAAATTACAATAAAACTCATGTAAATTATTATTGAATGGTTTTTATTTTTAATACATTTCCAAGGAAGACATTAAATATATGGAAATGTTTTACAAAGAAATATTTTTTGCAAAGATGATTTTTTACAAAGAAATATTTATTAATAATTACATAACAATCATTATTGAGTGATTAAATTATTTTTTTTATCATTGTACATTATTATGAAATTTTTTATAAATTGTGATCCCTGTTAAATTGTTTAATTATATGAAATTGTTTTAGATTGTAAGAAATTTTTAGAATGTATCTTCTTTTGTTTAATATTATTGTTAAATATAAAAAAATTTCAATAATTATAACATTTCCATCAAATATATTTATAACATTTACTTACTTTATTTTATGTTTTCATTAAAATATGTTTACAAACTTATATTGAAAAAATTTATTTATGTGCTTAAAGGATTGTTTTCATATCATTTCTTCCTATCAATGTACTTATATAAGTATTCTAATTCCATACATTACTATTTTTCTATAAAATTAAAAGGTCTTATATTCTAAAACTATGTCCTAGGTTGAATAATCTACACATGTATTTACTTAATTGAATAATCAATGCACATTCAAATTATTGAAAAAGATCATTACATCCAATAATATAACAATAACATAATTTATATTTAGAAATTGTATATAAAAATTAAATTATGCAAGCATAGTTAACATTTGTAGCATATAAATTCAATTATCTTTAATTTCATGCAAAAATTGCCATACAAACAAAATAAATTAAATAGTTACATATTATTGCAAAAAATAAACCCATATCATAAACTACATAATCAAACAAAATTATATAAAGTTTTACACATACCTCACAGGAATAAATCTACTAATCAAATATCTTCCAATTAAACACAAATGCTAACAAATAGCAATAATATCTAACAAAATCATAACATATACTATATAAATAAATAATTATACTACACTATTAAAAAATATGAATAAAAAATATTAAAATATAAAAGAAAAGAGAAAACATACCTTTAAAACTCTTTGACTCTCCACCTCACCGCGCACAAATGAAGAAAAGGACTCACAAGAGGATTATTTATAGACAGACCCTTCAGCGACGACAAATTTTTAGATCATCACCGAAGGGTCGTTATTAAAGACAACAACCTTTTAGTAATGAGTCATCGCTAAAGATTAAGATTTTCAATGATGATGAAAGTCGTCATTAAAGGGCTTGCACTGGAATTTGTGCAACCCTTTAGCAATGACTTTGTCGTCGCTAAAGATTTATATTTTTAACGATGATTTTGTCGTCACTAAAGGACTTGCACTAGAATTTGTACTAACCCTTCAACGACGACAATGTCGCTGGTGAAGGTTGTGTGCTTGTTTCGATGACAAAAAGTCATCGCTAAAATATTTCATTTCTCGCCTTAGCCAAATTTATTTGGTGCCATTTTTTACTGATAATTTTATCATTATTAAAAATTTATAATGTTATCAGCGATGACCGAATGATTGTCATCATTAAAAATATCGCCACTATTGAGCTTTTTTATTGTAGTGATTGCAAATATTTGTAACAGGGAGTTACAATGCAAAATAGTATAAGGCAATTCAAGTGTTATTTTTTTTCCACTTACATAAATTATAAATCGAAAAAATCTATGGTATGCTGGTGATATAGTTATATAGATTTATCACCAAATCATTAGTACATTATTATATAATATATTTTAAGGAAAAATTAATATAACATACAATTAGATTTGATAATAAATTGATATATTATTGCATTAATAGTACATTATAAACTCTTTCTAATTAATATTATACACAATTTCATACACACACACTATTTTCCAACAAATATAAGTTGTTTTTATAAACTACATCCAAATATAACACCATCCAAAAGAATCAGCAAAACACTTTTTTTTCTTTTGGTAAGAAAAAAAAATCACCAAAACATTAGTAGTCCTTGAATTCAATGAAGAAAATAGGTGTCCACAATATAAACTACATACAGTAAGCCCCCTCCGCCACCCCCCCCCCAAAAAAAAATAAAGTTTGCTGAAACCTTAATACCATAAAATCTAAACCTCCGTACAACTTTATGCACAATGGTACAAGTGACAAAATCTAAATTAATTGATGCCATCTTTTTTAAAGTAAAAAGTGGATGTGATTCATTTGAATTAGAATACACAATATGTGCAGTTACAGAAGTAGTTATGAACAGCAGTCATTGAAGTACAACATGAGAAGTAGGATTTTGGAGTAACACTATCCTAGAAGGAGGAACAATTTAAAGCAGGTATCAAGGCTGAAAGTGGAAGCATCTCGAAAACTGTTAGTCTATCTGCACAAACTAGATTTTCTATCTCAAACATCGGGTTTAACCATATTCTCGCGCCAGGCCAAAAAGGAAGTCGGAAAGGGTGGAAAGAATTTGTAACGCAGAAAACTAACGTTGAGAATGTAACCGGCGGGAAGACATATCTACAAGGGCCATCTGAAATTCTAATGCCCCGTATGATATCAGAGAGCTGCCATCATGGTCCTTTTTGCGGCCTCACGCTTCATTTCTGCAGCCTTGCCACTGCCGCGGAAGTACATATATACTTGCTGCAAATATAACAAAGCAGTGAAACAACAGCAGCACAACTATTGCCTAGTTTTATTGCCAAATTATAGAAACCTGAATAACCCAGACGCTCGTCAGTGATTCAACGCAGAATAATCCAAACCCGATAAAGTAGAATGTCTGCAATTCAAAACAAGTATGAATCTTTTTGCCGATGTTTGATATCTTTAAAAAAATATATAGTTTAAATCATTTGAAAAAGAATTTATGTTAGAATGTAGTTGAGTTTAAGCCAAATTTGCTGGAATTTCACTAAATTGGTTCCAAATTTTAGAATTTATTTATGTAGAATTTAAATCATTTTATTCAATTGAATTCAATTTAAAAAAAAAAATAGTTTGAGAAAAACCATTAAAGATGAGATCATGACTTGAAAATACCAAATTGGGACAGAATAATAATCCAAATATTGTATGACCACTTGCTGTTTTTCAATGAGCCAGTGAAATCAGTACATAGAACATTAATAGAAGATTAGCACTTACCCCAACCATTGCATTTTCATCCGACAAATCGATTGCAGGTAGAATACCTCTGTCCCCAGTACATCATAGAAGACAGATATTAGAATAGCACAAACGTAAGCGCTTAGGGGTTACTGTCTAACTGATTGAGAGGAAAACTAGCATGATAAATATAATACGAGATTATTAATATATGCACAACTGCGACTTAAAATAGTAGGCCAGACAAAATTTATGCCACCAACTTGGGTCACGTTGAACCACTATACTCTAGGACAAACACCGCGTCAAATGATAGTTTAGCTCAACAATTAAAATGCTTTGCATCAAGAAATGGGAGTTTCTTACTTTCAAAAAACCGAATTAGTAAAAGAGTTGAGAGAGATTTATCAAGTTGCAGACTGAATCCCATGAATGCAACATTAGGGAAAAAAAACTCACGTAAGAGATTTTCCTCTAAAGACCATTGGAGGAGCCAAAGTAGCGTAAACGCAGAAGGCAATGTGCACCTGCTTGCAGAAACAGTGAAAAAGAGAGAGATGAGTGCTTTGCAAAAATTAATGCAGAATGAATGTTCATATGGAGGAAAAAAAAATATAAACTTGCCATGTAACACGCGAAAAACCAGCTAAACTTCAGCGCACTGTCAGTCCTGTAACAGGAAACAGCACAATTATAAAATGAAAACATCGATGAAAACACATGCAAAGGAACACCGGTATACGTGCAGCAATCCTAATAACAAGATTGGATCTGTCTCCCCAACTCCACCCCCCCCCCCCAAAAAAAAAAAAAAGAGAGAGAGAGAAAGATAGTAGCAAAACCAAGGTAAACTTTGAATCATATGCTTCAAAGTTTTTGCTATGACAGTATTGCCTTCCAGGGGATCAGGTTCTTCCCATACCTCCCCCGTAGTGGTGATGAAGCCTAGCTATCAGACATTAATTGACCGCTATTTTAGACCATAACAATAAGCTGAAAACTCTTAAAACTAATCTCTCCGACGCCAAACAAGATTGCATTACACCAGATAGAGGGTTACCTCGTCGCACGATAAAGTGGGCGATACCACAGCACGTAGGATCCTGGAACACCAGCAATCAAGTAGATGAAAGCAAGAAACCATATTGTTGGACCTACATGGTAAGACAAGTCCAGATAAATCAAGCAAGAACAGATGTATTGTGGTTGATGGGCCAACATCTGGTTGTAAAACAAACCTTCCCCTTTGATCCAAGCAGTAGTAACTGCCACAAAGTTCCAGGTTAGACACAGAACCAAACCTACACAATGTTGCGAAGTTCAAAATCTTAAGATACGTAGAGAGTAATAAAATAAGATAAATTATTACTACTCAAGTCATTATACACCCCATCCTCTGGCCCACAGAGGGGAAAAAAATGCAAAACTCGTGCTGTGATTGTTACAAAATTATCCAAGGTTTTCCATATGTACTTGACTTCGTTAAAAGATTCAAGAAGCAAGATAATGAACAGATGCATTTCCATACATCAAGCTCAGATACCACAAAACTTGAAGGAAAATAAAAAGAATATCCAGAATGGACTAGAGAACAATATATCTGTCAAGAAAAACTCTTTTGCATCATAAAATAGGTCAGAATTTCAATCATACTAACAAATCTCTAGGAAC
This sequence comes from Sindora glabra, assembly GCA_020226215.1. Taxonomy (NCBI): domain Eukaryota; kingdom Viridiplantae; phylum Streptophyta; class Magnoliopsida; order Fabales; family Fabaceae; genus Sindora; species Sindora glabra. The sequence goes on from CM035226.1 coordinate 53,312,959, forward strand.
GCTGCATAGATGGGATAATTTTTTCTTTCATAGTTTAGCTGTTGTGGAAAAGATTATAACCTAGTTCAATTTAGAAAGTGATGCATTTATTTTCAGTACTAAAGCCTGATTCACCAAAAGTAAATGGTTATAGTTCATTGCACATGATATTTCACATCGCCAGAAAGTGTTATCATGAGAGGGGAGTATGCATATTTGACCTAGTTTGATATAAGTTTGGTTCGGCTGTAATATTGTGCTCCCATACCTCAGTATCTTACAACACTGTGCAATGTAAACATCTTCCAGTATTGTAAGACGAAGTACTCATACGACTTTCACTGGGGCATCTTGAATCAGGAAAGCAATGAATTTTTTTCTTTTGCATAGATAAAATTTCTTGATAGTTGTTAAGAAAAAGGGTAATGTAAATAATAGTAACTATGTATTCCACTTGGTAATACTAATTTTTAACTTCAAGGGGGCATGCAATAAGAAGCAAATCAAATCAAGATCAATCTGTTATTGAAAGAAAGCAGCGTTCTTATTTAGACACAAAATAAAGGACTTCAACATACCCAACCACGTTGCGAATGCAACATACTGGATTGTTTGAAGGTGTATTGGTATTTCTTTTGCAATATCATGATGAATGACAGGGAAGAAAGGTGGCCAATTTTTTTCCTCTATAACTATTCCAGCTGCCGGAAAGGAAAAAAAAAATTGTAAATCGACAAAATATAGATATTATTTTGGTTGGCTTCTATAAGAGATGAAATCGCATACCTCGGGCTATAGCATCTTCCCTTCGTTTTAGTTCCTACAAAACATCATGAAGTTAAACATTACATGAATAACTCAGTTGATAATATCTGCATAATGACCAGGCTAAATGATATCAAGTTAATTGTGAACAAATATCTTCATATGTTTTGCCGTATTAATATGCCGTGATCTAATGCAATCAAAGAAAATATGAAGATGATCCACCTGTTCCCTTCTTTTCAATTCAGCCTCTCTAGCTTGAAGTTCCTTTTCCTTGGCTTTTAAATCCTGAAGAAGGGAAAATTAAGTTGTTGGTCAGAGAACACTAAGAATGCATAATTTTACGTGCAATAACATTTCTGTACATTTTCGGAATCAAGAGGAATATCAACAGTTGCTCCCCGATCATAAGGCTCAGGAGAAAGGGGTGAAAGCCTCGAGGATCCAGAGGAAACAGGCCCAGGATTCTGTAAAATTAAGTAAAAATGTTAAAATGGTAATTCTGATAGAAAAAAGAGTGACTTGATAATATCATTGGTCTAATGGTACGAGAAAGTTAAGGACAACTTACAGCAGTTTGGAAGGCACCTCCACTGTAATTCGATTGTCCAGACCCTTTTCCTTTAGTTCCTCCATCCTATTATTATTATTATTGAAAGAGCATAGAATTTTAGTTCCAAAATAATGAATAACAATAAAAGTATCACATTTACTTTGTATACGCACAAGTTAGTGTATCACAGGTAAAGATGTACATGGCCGAACTTTCGGATTTCGAACTGAATTTTTCGTATATAACCGCATGAAATACTTGGCTCAGATCCTAATCCAATCTATTTAATTATAAAATAAAATAAAATAAAACCAGCCCAACTCAAATAATTTAATACATAATTCAAGGTTCGGCTTGAAATTTTAATTATTTTTATTTTTATTATTATTTTAAATAAAAATAAATTTTTACATGAAAAATACATATTTAGATAGATAATAAGATATTTAAACATGTAAAATATTTAATTATATCAAATTAAGCTTTTTGTAATAAAAATTAGTTATGATTATTTTTATAACATATGATTATACTATTAAAAATAAATTAATATAATTAGGTCAGGCCAAACTTATGCATTGTTTATTATCATAATCTAAATCCAACTCAAATAATAATCAGAACATGAAAAAAAAATTAGTAAATATTTAACCCATAAAAAAATTCAAATTCTATGTATTTTTTTAGGCCGAACCTATCAGATGGGTTTATAGGGATTAAATCAATGCAGGACGGCAATAATCAACGTATAATTACATCATTTAAAATCTCCAACATGTACCGTGCCGATCTTTAAGGATTCAACGGAAGAGAGCATCGAGAACACCCCATGCCTCCCAAAACACAAACATACGCATAACCGAGAAAATTTGATGATTCATGTAAAATAATTGAATATCTCCTCTTAAGGAGGCAAAACAGACCCAAGAAATTTGACTCCGGTCTTAAGAAACTCAACACTAGTTTTGATATCTTAAAAGTTCGAGATATAACATACCAACAGAAAATAGATAGGATTTGGCAGATTCTGCACAAGTCTAGTACGTAATCTTTAAGGGACAAATCGGCAGAAATTCAATCCTCCAATTTAAGTCTACGACACCCATACATCAAAATGGGGACCAACACTACCTGAATTAATCAGGTCCCATTCTTTAACGTTTAAGATAACGCAGCACCTCCAGATATGTGATTACTTTCAAGTTTACCTGGTGTTTCCTATAAACAAACCAGCATTCGGTGACATAAACGAGCCACGGGTTCAGGAAACGTCGCCTAGTTTGCTACATTACCCAATTCACCAACGATTTCAAATACATTGAAGATCTAGCTATTCAGCCAAACGAGAAAAGGAAAACCACAGACTACGGAGTAGACCACAAAACCCAATGCAATTCTAAACTAATCATCACGTTCCAGAAAAATGGGCAGAAATTCAAATTAAGCCATAAGATTTCTATGCATGAAAAACGAATAAAGTTACAGAACATACCGCAAAAGGATTAACGTCATCTTCATCGAAAGGATTTGAATTGTAGCTACTCATGGGATCAAACAATGAGATCTAGGCAATCAGAGTGAGCAAAAAATGTAGGATGTAATTAACCGGAATGATAAAAAACCAAAGCAGAAAGATTATTGTGGGAGATGACGAGGATTGATGAAGGCGTCGAAATATGCGGCAGACTATATTGTCGATTGCCTGCGATGTAGAAAGAGAGAAGCTTCGGAATGGACGGACTCCTTTGCGGTGTTGTTAGCTTAATGCCAAAACTATAACCAGAAACCATAACAAGAAGGGGTTCGCGCGTGATTCTGAGGCTGAGAGACAACGAAACGACGGAGCCGAAAATGTAATATAATGCATGCGAGAGCGCTAGTGAATCCTTTTGTATAGTTTAAAATTGTCCTGCGGAAATAGTTCGTTGGGTCAGTCAGCTAGTTATTAGTTTAACTTTATGAAGCCTTTAATTACAATTTTTCTCCTTGATATCCAATTTTGAACCTAATAGTATACGAATTCAATCAAATGGAAAAAAAATTTCAGAACTACATTAACATTGAAATCTCACTGCTATTTTCTTACAAATATTGTCAAGTATAATTCTGTCAAAATAAATTATTGAATTGAAAAAAATAATATATTTAATAATATTTATATAAAAATAATACTAAATTGTCATTGCTAATATAGCCCTATAATTTTTTTTGTCAAATTTGACAGTCATAACTTTTATCAAATCAGAGATCCAAAATAGTGATTATCACATAAAACGCCAATAATTTTTAGCTAGTACACATAGATATTCTATATGTAAATTTGAATTTTTCACTTTCAGTCTGACCAAAATTATCATCATGGACCTATTTATTTCTATTTCTTTATTAAAGGATTCTCCATGCATCTTCTCACATGGTCTATCCACTTAGCTAAGTATCCTCCTTGCAGAGGTTGCATCTAATTTTTAAAATAATTGTCCCATTTGACTACCATATATATTTAAAGGTTTTAAAGGGATTCAAAATAAAATATTATATTAAAGGGATTAAATGCAATCAATTTATAAGTACAAGGCGGTTTAAATTGTAATTGAAATTTTAATAAAAGCCAATTTACTATAAGAAATCCATGGAGTGCATAGTAACAATAATACAATATCAAAACATAAATAATAATACATATTTCATTATATATTTTGGTGACTTCAAAATTGGAATTACCCTCTCAAAACTTATTTGATATTTTGATATATGATTTAAAATTATAATGTTTGGTAATTTTTTAGTCAATAATCTTGATCAAGCTTAAATGATCGAGTGTTGGCATCCTTAAATTCTTAATGCGATAGATTGAACTTCTCTAAAGTACAAAATACATTTTAAAAAATAAAATGAAACATGATAACCCTTGGAGAAAATATCAAATTAATTAAAAGAGAATTTTTAAATTTATAACTTGTACTTCAGTCTTTAGATGGACCTGATCCTTATGTGACAAAAGTAAACTCTTAGGGTAACAATCATTTATTTATGCACCTGAGATAAACGGGCAGCCGGCCACAATCTCTTTCAATTGAATGAAAATTTTCAAAATATTGATCTATAAGACATAAATGTCCATTCATTCATGTTTTGGAATTTCTCAGAGCTCCCATACGAATAACAAATTGCAATTACACAAGCAGTTCAAATAATATTGACTTTAATTTGAGACTAACAGCATGTAGCGTGTTTGGGAGTGAGGAACCAGAAAAATTGAAAAATAATGAAAGACAATGGAGGAAAAGGAAAGAGCTACCACATCAATTAAAAATTGCAATTACACAAACAGTTCAAATAATATTTAGTCTGAAACCAATAGTATATTTGGAAGTTAGGAGAAAGGGGAAAAAATATTTAATGAAAGACAATAGAGGAAAACAAGAGATAGATGGATAATTAAATCATAACTTTTCATTATTTTATTTATATAATTCTGAAAAATAAAATTAACATTTTCATCTTTAAAATTTTAAAATATTATAAAATCTTTCTTGAAGTATATAAAATTATAATTTAATTCTTAAATAATAACTCATGCAATTTCATTCGATCATATTAACAATTCTAACCCTGAAATTATATGCATGAATGATTATTTAAAATTAAAATTAAAACCTTACATAATTCAAAAAATTACAAATTGAAAAATGAAATTATTCATTGTCATTTACCTAAGTATACAAAATAACTAGTAGTGAAAGATTTTAAAAGAGTTCAAAGAATTAGTTAAAAATTTTCATCGAAACTTACAGGTTACCATATAAATTTCCTTCCCCTTTCTCAACTTACACCCAAACATGGCACACATAGCATAAACTAAGTCGTTTGATTGGATGCCTTAATCCCCACACAATTACCCCTTCCTTTTTGTGCTTTTCCCAATATTGACACCTTGGCATCAACAACCATATACAATATTAAACAAGATAAACAAACTACAATGGTTTAATACTTGAATAAGAATCAAATTACAATTAGCTATCAAGGATAAACAGAGATTCACTAGGATGCACAACGGAATTACATTTCATTATGAATAATTTGAAAATAATAAACAAACAAATGGGGTTAGCTAAAAAGTCTACGCAGTACAAACATCATGGCATGGTTGAACGAACCATGTAATCAAATCAAAATATAAATATGATTACAAGAATAGGTGTGTCGGCGATTGCAGTGCACTTTTTTCCGAGACACATTGGAAAGTCCTCCTCATAGAATTTGGCATTTGCATGTTTGGATGGGTTAGGAGGAAGCATGGAAGCCACTTACGGGTTCTCCTCAGATGGAATGCATGTCTTTACTAGATGATATTTGGCAGGTCAAGCCCTGCAACTCCATTTATAAGTAAATACCACTACCTCACTCAGTCTTCATTTGAATAGTTTGATCCGCTTTTGTGAGACTCCCTCCGGATCATGTCTAGCAAGTCCTGGACAACCTCTGACATCGGTGGCCGAAATTCTGGACCCGACTGCAAAGATAGCAGATACATTCAGTCAAGAATATCAATCCCATCAGAGATAGGGAGATAAGTAAGTGATAAATTGTGATACTGAATGGCATCAGAAGCCAATTATACTTGAGAGATTTAATTTTGACTGACCTGAACACATCGAGAAATAATGTCTGCAAAGTTTGACAATGATTTGGCAGGGTACTCTCCATGAAGAGAAGGATCAACCATCCTTGATAGAGCATCAATGTCGTGAAGTTGGGGAATTGCCCATCTCACCAAAGACTGCTCCCCTCGATTGCGGGTTCTGTCCAAAATATTCAAACAACATGAACCAACTGCATCAAAAGGAATGGAATAATACTTTGTTTACGCATTCTCACCTGTCATACGACTTTCGGCCTGTCAAAAGTTCTAACATAACCACCCCAAAGCTGTACACGTCACTGTGGTCAGTGTAGATTCCTGACTCAAATTCTGGAGCCCCATAGCCATAAGCTGAGAGCAGTTGCCCTGAGAGCTGAAAATGGATGGAGTATTTCATCAGTCTATTAAAATGAAGATAGCATCCATATAATTCTTCTATAACACTTCTCAATGACAAGAAATCCAGTAGTTTCGTCAAGTACTTCAGATTTGAAATCCAGCTACTTCAGTTGTAAACATTGCACATCAAATTTTACATTATGTGCACCAGCACTCCTAATCATTTTTCAGGAAAAGAAAAAAAATATATATATATATTTTGCATCATTGCTCATAGGCTACATAGAAAAGTAATCATGAGGCTACTATATTTCATATTCACAATCTAATCTAATCATTTCAATGCATAAGGATTGTTTGAAGCTGTTGCTTAAGAAAGCATCACTTAATTTTATGTAATGGGGCATAATTATCTAAATTACAGCATACTTAGCTATTAAGGAGGTTAGTGAAAATAGATATATACAAGTTGCAAGGCTTACAGAAATTTTATAACATCATCCTTACCATATGGAAACAAAAATTTTGCTATTTCCAACAATCTCTTACCTGACTAACGGACCCTGAAGCTATCAGTGGAGCCAAACCACACTCAGATACACGCACAGATAGATCATCATCAAGGAGAACATTGGCAGACTTGAAATTTCTGTGTACAACAGGGGGCTGACACATTTGATGCAAATACCTTCCAGATGACGACAAGACAATAAGTATTAGATTCAGAACTCCAACCCACATGTTCAATCAAGTGAAAAAATCTACTTCTCAGCTTCTAATTACATTTGTGCGTAAAACTCATTTCCGTGCCTAGATAATCCTCTAAACCTCTTAACAATATGAAAACCCAGATGTGAAATCAGTTATGTGTAAAAGGCCCCGACAAAAATTCACATTCAACCCAGTGCCAACAGCAACCCATTAAGTGGGTTTAAATTTAACTAAGCACAACAGATAATGTGCCACTGGTAGAGGAATGCCTCCTATTTGACACTGCAAAAATATTTCAGTTTAGACCACTACCATAACAAGATAAATTATATTCTAGATAGAGCACAAGGTAAGTATTACGTTCAAGCAAATTTTGAAAGTAGTACCAGAATCAAATAATTTAGAAGTTCCAGCAGAACAGAGTTTTAAATGAAAATTTTGAACCTGCTGTTGTAAGCAACAAACAACATGGAGAATATTTTGTATATTTAAATTCTGTTGTTAGTTGACTTACTCTAAAGCTCTGGCTGCTCCCAGTGCTATCCTAATACGAGTATTCCATGACAGTCTCATTTTGTATTCATCATCAGAATGGAGTGCATCCTGCAGCGACCCATAACTGCAGTACTCATAGATCAGAAGTCTTTGACCATGCTCTGTGCAGTAACCGATGAGCTCAACAATATTTACATGCCGGATTCTATCAATATTGTTTATCAAATCAAGAAACTCGTCATCCTTTTGGATATCAGAAACTCTCTTGTCCAGCTTCTTCACAGCAAGTAGCTACAAATTCATTCAGAAAGAGCTAGTGTCAAAATCTGAATCTAAAAAGGACATATACAACACTGAGACTTCAAAAGAGTAAAAATAGAGTTCAATATCTATGGAATGCACATAAAAGTCAATGCCCAAGCACAACCCCTGGAACATGGTTGACCTCACAGGGAAGAAATTGTCAAAACAGCAGCAAAGATGACAAACTAAAGAGTAAAAATAGAGTTCAATCAGGAAGCTCTGGAACATGGTTGACCTCATGGGGAAGAAATCGTCAAAACAGCAGCAAAGATGACAAACTAAACACCGCACAAGACATCTTAAAAAGATCATTTGAAAGAACTGTAAAATTTACAGAATATCATTCGAATCAATATGAACAATTACTAGCCAAGGATGAAGAGAATCTAAGAAGACAAGCCTAAGAGAAAAATATGAGAAGTTGACCAACATTTAAAATATCAGTGATTAGTGATACCTTCCCATCAGGAAGCTCTGCCCTGTACACTTTCCCTAGCATGCCTTCCCCTATAAGATTTTCTTCGGAAAAGCTGTTCGTATATTGTTGAAGGGATGCAATGGTGAAGGATTTAGCAAAAGTAGGTGGAACAATACTTTTTACAGAAGGTTTGACAGCAGTCCCTCTGTGGGATGCAATTGGCTCAACAATCACACTCTCAGTAGGAGGAGGTGGTGGAGGCGGAGGGGGAGGGGCAGGAGGAGCCACCAAATATGCATCTAGTGCACTCATATCTATCCCATAAGACTCCTGCCTTGGTATTGTCTCCATTCTTTGTACTTCTTTCCCTTGCTCATCCTGAGGCCTCGGGATAGCTCCCGCTCTCTTGGCCTCTACTTGATGATTCTCCTTTTTCTTGAGAACAGGCTCTTTGGGAACTGTCAAGAAAATTTACATATTATTGGGTTAAAAAAAATCATATACCAAAAAAAAAATTGAAAAAAAATAAAAATAAAAATAAAAAGCCATTGCCAAGTACAAATAAATACTATAAAAAATTATATGCAAGATCCAAAACTATACTCGGTTACCTTTCTCAATTTGACTAGGGAGATGGACTGAAGCTGCATTATCCCTGGTATTCTGTCTATCACCTACATATGCACCAATATGATGGCGCTTGGAATTTCTGTCAGCCCTTTCCCTTCTGCTACAGCGTGGGAAAAAGAGAGCAAAACCCAGTACTAAAATAATAAACGACAATATGCCAGCAATAGATATCCAAACCACCCTTCTTATGGTTTTCTTTGATTTTCCAGAATTTGATTCCTTCTCAGCAGTTGGCCCATCTGCCTGTTTGGTAGGTTTACTAGGAGAGCTAGGTGTGCGTCCAGAAGATGGAACCCCAGAAACCACAGTTCCTGGCGGTGTAACAGGAGAATGAGGTGGGAGTGCAGGAGCTATAGTAGCATTGACATTATTGAATGGGTTTCCATCTTTTCTGCATGCAAAGCATCATTACAAGTTATGAAGGCCACAAAATTACAACTCTATTTTACTTTGACTTCTAATATGACAGAAATCAATGAAAGAAACTGAAGACAAGACGCTTCAATGGAGGCAATGCAATCAATTCTGAGAGTTGAATTTTCTATTACTTTTTCAAATGCCAAAATTAAAGATAGACACAAAAATAACACAAAACTCCCAATCTTAGGTCCTGCTGTTTTCAATATAACTATAGTTGGATGATCAATTTCTATTACATATCCCACTATTTAACATTATCGTTCTTCAAATCCAAACCTATTGTACACTCATAGGACTCAGATACAGAGTTTAACTGTTTAAGTACCAAATGATAATGTATAATCAACCACAACTAGTTTTTTCATTACAAACTGTTCCAAAAGTTAATTTGCATGCCCAAAAGACATATATTATCAACTTTGTCTGTCCATTACAATTACAAGATGGAAATATAGTATCTATCATATTGAGACTTTCACCTTACATTACAAGTATTGTTTCTAATGCCTGCTTGTTTAAATGAAGGAAGAATTGTTGAATATTTTGAAAATTATGCCACACAGCAATTACATAATATTTTGCAATAACTATTGCCATACTGTAACAACTGCCATTTTCAGAATTTACAGCATTAAAGATAATTTCAGTATCAGTAAAAATGTTTAACGCAAACATCAAGTTCCATGCATATGTTTTCAATTTCAAATTATGAAATTAAGGATACCATGCCACCTGAGAAGAAAGAGTCAAAATACAGGATAGCAAAATACCTGAAGATTGGGACAGCTAGCAACTTTTTAGGTATTGGTCCATTGAACTGGTTGTTCTCTATATTCCTGCTCAAACAGGTCAGAATTTTCATAAATTTTAGAAGATAGTATCAAGGGAATTGGAAAATTAGAAAGGTAGCATTAATCCTACAGGACTTTCAAATACACTACAACATGCCAACATGCCAACATGGAAAACCATTCTATAAATATCATATAAATGATATGCCCAATGGTTTAGATAAGTACAAATCTTTCAGAGGAAGGTCCTGTAAGACATCAAGGGTCCCAGACAGCTGATTGTTTTGCAAATGTCTGCCAACCAGGAAAATAGTTAGTTTGCTTGAGAATGAAAACAGAGGAAAGCTGACAAAGATTGTCTTATCAAGACAAAATACTCACAGGGTGGTCAGACCGGACAAATTCTCTAGGGATGGAGGCAGCTCCCCACTCAGATTGTTGGTAGATAAATCTCTGTCCACCAGAAAAACCTCATTAAGTATTGTATATAATTACATAAAAGATCTTCCTTCAAATTGTCTATATATTACTATTAATTAGAAGAATCCCTACAAATTGACCAATTGTGTAAGTGACTGAAAGGCATCTGGAATTTCTCCAGACAACTGATTGTCATTCAGAGACCTGAAAAAAGGTAAAATTCCTACTAATTAAAAGCTTGCAAAATTTTAAACAGACCTCTCACTAGACTTTAATACAAAAATTAGAGAAGCAACAAACTCACATGGCAGTCAGTGCAGTCAATGTGGACAGCGAGGTTGGAATACTTCCAGTGAACTGGTTATCTGAAAGAAAACTGCAAAAGCATAGACTATCATGCCTTTTGCCCAAATTTTGGGAGACATAGTATTAGAAGTAGTTAGTACATACAAGCTTTGCAGGGTGGCTGGCAAACTGCTTGGAATACTTCCCCCAATATGGTTGTTGCTTAGATCTCTGCCACAAAAAATGAGGGAAATGGTAACAATGGGATAGAAGATATTAATTTGTCATAGAAGAAGGACAAACACTGAGAAGCATGAATAAGAGAATGAAATAATTTTCCGTATATGCATAATGCACTCACACACACACAACACACTCATAGAGCGAGAGAGATAGACAGTCAGACAGACAAACAGAAAGCAAGAGAGGGGGCAAGCACTATTTACATCGTTGTGATAGAAGCAAACGTTCCCAAGCTATCACCTAGTTCCCCTCCCAGATTTGCACCATTAAGAACTCTGCACAGATAAGAGAGCTGTTGGTCAACCTTTTGAAATATACTAATCAATCAAAGGAATCAAGAAAGATGGAAGCCGTACATTCTCTGAATGACCGAACCATTACACACAACACCCTGCCACTGTTGCCCGCATGGGTCTCCCCCACTGGGCACCCACCCAGGAAGAGCAGGATAGCCCAGTGCAGCATATAAGCTATTAATTGCAGAAACTGATAAATACAGAAGCCTTTCAGAACTCACATATACAAGGAATTATCATGAATATGAAAAATAAACCAATCAATACTTTCTATTCCAGTTCCAAACACAATCTCAAAATTCAATAGCCATCTAATTATCAACCAGATGAAGTCAGGATGTTATAACAGCATTCTATACAAGGCCAATAGACAAATAAAAAAAAATTAAACCATCATAGAAAAACTGTGTTTTTCTGACTCGGGAACTCGAGCAGCATCTTACGAACTTTTAAAGGATGGAAATTATTAACTGAAATCGGCATTATAGAGTATATGAAATGTGCTTTGTTTGGCAAGAACCATGAGTATATGGAAATTATTTAGGGTTTAGGAAAACGAATAGTCTTTGAGGGGGGGGAAAGTACAAGACTGCACTGTACAATCTCAACTCACAACATGGACAAAAGAATCAATGCTGAACCCAGAGAGGACTGAAAGGACGAGAAGCCTTACCGTCGGAAGGATTAGTTTCTCCAAGCGAGAACTGAACCGTACAGATCACCCAAAATCCCAATAAAACTTGTCCATAGATCTTCAATCTCTTGCACTTCAAAGCAGATCTCTTCCCACCCATTGATGCCCAGCTCGACCTTACTCTTCAGTTCACTCTTTTCCAATGAAGCCAATCACGAAATCATCTTTTGAACTGAGAAATCAAGCCAACAATTGCGAACCTAGAGTGTGATCCTATCACAAGCCAACGACCCAGAAAACCAAGTAACCAAATTGCATAACTTGAGAGCCAAAATTAAACTAAACCATGATTCTTTCAACGGTTAAACTCAGATAAACGTCACATGTGACGGTGAAGATGGAATCTGAAAATCTCAATGAGTTTACATAAAATGTGAGGGGCCGAATAGCTTTGACAAATGCTGGAAAAACTGAACGGAAAGTAAGCTAGAGAAAGAGTTTAGTGGACTCTCCAGAAGCAGAAATTGTAATTGGAGCTCAGGTAACAAACTTAGAGGTTAAGATTCAAGTGAAGTGCAAGCGAGCAAGCGTTGCATCACAGAGGAATTTTTTTTAATATAGTAAGGTACGATGTGGAATTGAAAATTATGGAAAACCCTAACTTTGGAGAAAGCTGGAAAGAAAAAAGGCAGAGGAAAATGTGAGTAAAAAGTTAACAGGGGGAGGTGCTCTGGAAAATCTCTCCCTGTTGCTGTTTCTCTCTCTTCTTCTTGCTTCTGTGTCCAGACACTACTCTCTCAGCTCAAACAAAACAAACCAAGTGCGGGAGTCATGCATATCTTCTTTGTTAAGTATTTTACAAATGCTAAGAACGCCGTCGTCATGCGCCTTCGCTGGCGCGTTGGAATTGCTGTCATAGTCTTCCATGTCATAAACAAGCGTTCCGTCACATGCTATTTTTGCACATTTCAATTTCACAAACATTTTAACATTACATAATATATCAGAAGCTATTAAGTAAAATAAATTTGTATATCTAAAAAGAAATAAAGAAGATAGAGTTTTAAAAATATTTGTCAAAAAATTCTCGATTATAATTTTATATATATAATTTTTAATTCAATGTTAAAAATTATAATTCAAAAAATATAATTATTACTTAATTATTCAATTAATTGGAAAAGTGATATATATACAATTATAATTGAAAATTTAAAATTAAACACCTAATAGTATGTGTGTGTATATATATATATGAAATTTAATTTTGTTGCCCCCTGATGTAATTAAATTTTGTGTTGTCACCAATGCATGATATTGTAAAATATACACAAATAACGTTACTCATTTAGTAATTGAATGATTGCACCCAACTTTAACAGTGTAGTTCCAACATGGCACTTAATGTTCTCTCTAAAAATCTTTTGTTATAATATTTTAAATTTGAATTTAATTTTTTGGGTGAACCTTGAATTTAAATTTTTATATATTAAGTAATTGTCATTCTTACTAATACTATAAAAAATTTTGAATAATTGAATTCATTGGATCACCGATGTTGCATTGGAATTGATCCAGAGATATATAATGGGTCGGGTGGGGCTCAACGGACTATGTTCGTGTAAATTTATCCACATAAATTTATATTTCTAATGGACCAAAAATAGTAACCCACCTTACCTGCATAAGTTTCTAAGCCTTAATCAATAAATTGTATTGAATTAAGTTATTAGCTCATTAAGATATTAAGTCATCCTTATTATAATTATAAAAGATATATATTTCATGTATGAAAATAGTGGACCACACAATTTATAATCTACAAATTGCAATGGGTCAAATTATTAAATTTTTAATGTATTTTATTATTTTAATTATATTTAAAAAATATATATTATATAAGAACTTGTTTGCGATTTTATCCTGACGAATCTTGTGTAAATCAATCTATTTAAACTCATATTTTTTGCATATTTAAATTTTTAGGCTCACTCTACTCTGTATCTGTCTCATGCCCACGCTTGCATTGCCCTCGGGCCATTTTTGCATCCCCTAGTCTAAAGTTATTAATATTTTGTACTCTGCAAGTCGCAACAATTAATTAATTAGTTATTAAAATTGAGAATTTTAATATAATTGATTGACGATTAAGAGAGAGCAAAATTATTGGAGAATTGAAATAAAATTTATTAAAAAATTATATGAATTTTTTATTTTTTAAAAATATAAAAATAGATAAATTTTGTTGAAAATTTTCAAGTCTGGCGCGGAAAAACCAACCCAAAAAACAATATTCATATTCAAATGTGCTAAAAAAAAGAAAAAAGAAAAAATGGATTATGACGGGATAAAATTGGAAAATTTTAAGACGCACTAGTGTACGATGTACCAATCTCTGAAAATCGTTAGATTTCATTCAGTTTACGTAGTACTGCGCAATTCAAAAAATTTGGACCTTCAAAAGAGACTGGTGCACCATAAAACTGGTGCACCGAAGTCTCTCCCGATAAAATTATCAAATAGAATAAGAATTATTTGGCACGAAGCATATTATAATTGAGTACTTGATACCTTATCTTTTAAGTACAAAACTCTTCTAAATAAGATCGATTATAATTTTAAGGAAACAGAGTGCTGTAGTGAATAGTCTCTGAACTCTACTCACCATTAAATATTCTTTAATTAATTAATTAATTAAAAAATGAAATTTATCATCAGAAAATAAAGATTTTAAATTTTATCAAAAAAATAATGACTTGAGTCAAAAAATCATTCACATATCATCAGAAAATCATGAGTTTTTATGAAAAATATGAAAGTGTTAATAATTTCTTTAAAACATTTTGATAATTTTCCTAAAATTGCAAGGTGCTAGTAAAGTGGTTTTGAATTATATAAACATGTAATTTAATTTTTAAATAATAATTTATATATGATTTTATTTCTGAATCATATTATTTAAAAATAAAAAAAATTATACTGAAAAATGAAATTATTTATATATATTTTTATTTAAAAATAAAGTTATAGTTTCATATAATTCAAAAATTATTTTATCATCATCTTATAAATTTAAAGATAAAATTATCGTTTATTATTATTCTATAATTTTAAAAATAAAATATTTAATTTTATCATTTTTTAATAAGTGACCTAAATGATAAATGATGAACTACGTTAAAACATAGTAAGTTTATGCAAAAAATTGAATGTTTCAAGGAATAAGTGTTTTTATAAGTCCCTTAAAAAATGTTTAAAATTATTTGGATGAATATAAAAATTAAAAATTGTTACAAAAATATTTTTACCCAAAAAAAGAGTAGGTGAACAACTTTTTTCCTTCTCTATTTCACTAATTAAGAATCAATCAAATAATTTATTTACATTTTATTTATCAAAATATTACGCTTCCTTATAACTTTTTGCTATTCGGCCACTGAAAATGAATTAAACTTAAATCATGCCTTTATTTCCAAAATTGGTTTAATAAATTAATATAGGTAAGCAAACTTTAAATCTTCCCGTCACAGACATCATCGATACAGGGCCTCCTTTGCTGAGAAGTATTTTTAAGTTACTTGGTATTTTCAAGTTAACTTGTACACTTTAATTTAATTAATTCATTATTACAATCAATTTTTAAAAAATAAAAAAAATCACTGTCTAATCATAAGAGATAGTTCACGTGACTTGTAAAAATTGATTGGTAACATTAATTTATTTAAACTTTTCTTTTTATTTGCAAGAATTTTATGAGAATTGAATCATTTGAAATTAATATATCATGAAATTTTATACAAAAAAATGACAATTTGAAGTATGAACTCAAAAGTGATCACCATGAAAAAGATAATGTGAAATGATTGTAATAAAGGGTTCGTTTGGTTCGGAAAAAAATGAATTTTTGGAATTTATTTTTTAATTTTTTTTATTTGAACATTCAAAAATTTTAATCAATAGGAAAATAAATTCTGGTTAATTAAAAAATTACATTAATTTTAAGAAAAATAACTTTCCATTTTAAAGAATAGAATTCATTTTCCTTGTTACTTAGTACATCTATACTCAAGTTCAAACTTTTTACCTTTTCACTTTGTTACGCAATCGCGATCATAAATAAAATTTATTTTTATTTATTAAATATTTTATGATGGATGCTCTATTTCTATTTTATAAAATATATTTTTATTTATCAAAGTTTAGGTATACATTTTTATACAATATTTACTAAAATATTCTCCCTTTTTTTCTCATGATGGATACTCTATTATATAATATTTTGTAACAATTAATTAAACTAACTATGTAAATCTATGTATAAGATTTTGTAATACCTTTAATATATATTTTATTATTAAAAATCAATCATTATTGGATTATTGGGTACTAAGAATAATAAAAATTTTATTAAAAAAATATTTTTTAAAAGGTAAGTAAAATTATAATAATTTTGAAGTAAATAATTTTGATTTACTTTAAACAGAATTAATTTTTTTTTATACCAAACATTAAAAAATATTTTTTTTCTATGCATCAAATAACAGAAAATTAATTTATTTTTCAGAAATATATTTTCTTAGAAAAATATTTTCTAAAAATTTTATTTTTCCCTAGGACCTGTTATCATTTTTTTCAACCTGTTTGTTTTAACGTGGATGATATTCAATTCTTACTATTTCAAAATTTGTTATTATGTGGTGAAAATACAATGAATATTAAATATAATTTCTTCAATTTCATCATTTGTATTAATAAATATTTCATTATTTTATATTTTTATTTTAAAATATCTCAATAAGTTTATTTCATCTTTCTTTCTTTATTTTTTATTATAAAATATTAAAATAAAAATATTTTATTTATTTAATAGTAAATATAAAAAATTAAAAGAAAATAACTTCTTCCATTTCAAGAAGAAATATATCAATATTTTTTAAGTATCAGTATAAGTAATATATTACTCTTTTATTAATATATATAAATAATATTTTTTATAAAAAATAATTTTTAACAAAATAAATATAAAATATTTTTAATTTTAAATTAAAAATTATTAAAAATAAATAAATTAAACCACATCTTACGTCTTCATAAAATAAATTAAGCGGGAGAGATGATAAGGCACCGAGAAAACAAAATTTTCTCGTCATTCCAAAACTCAAAAGATACCATGCAAATCGCCTCATTTTATTGGAGATCGGGGGAGCACAGATTCCATCTAACTCATAATTAATTTCTTTGTGAGGCCAATGGTTGTTATATGGAATCTCCATCCTCATCTGTTCCACCAAATTAAAAATCTGGGAGTACCAATTTTAGTCGAGAAACCCAAGCAAGGAGAAAGTGCTGATGAATTATTGCAAGATTTGAACTCTTTCCCATCATCCTGCAATGATATGTGGCATTCAAGAAGAGTGCACTTCACGTGCCTTTACTGCGGGTGATGATGTATCGAATGGAATAACACAACTCTACTATTGCGAACCGCAAAATTGCAAGGGCGCAGAGCCGCCAGTTTCTCCACGGCTTCACGTGTTCGGTCGAATGACTGTCATGGGCTTCGCGTTAAAAGCCCACGGAATTTTGTAAATATCCTCCGCATCATTGGACAATATATTAAAATTATAAATTATGATATAATTATATATATTTGGTACAGTATCCTTGAATTTAAATGTTTGGGGTGGTTTAATAAATTTTACGATTACTATATTAAAATATTTAATTATAATTATTTATTTTTAATTAATATAACTAAATAATTTTAATTTAATGATATTGAAATTGTCACATCACTTTAAATTTTAAAATCCTAAAAATAACATAAAATTCATCATAATCATAAGACCGATAAAAAATAATAATTATAACAAAGTTTATGAATCCTGAACCCTTTATGTTTTTAACATAATTAGAAGAAAAAATAACAGTTCAGGAAAATCTGGTACTCTGCCCGTTTTATATTGCTTTCCCTTCGTGCTGAGTGTAAATATGTTGAGCGTCAATTTTGGACTTTTTGACATGTGAATGAAACCGATAACGGATAACGATTAGGATCAAAATTGGACGTCAGAAATAGAACGGAAAGAAGTGTAGCTTTCCTTCAGCAATGAAAGCCGAGTTTGCCAAAAAAAAGAAAAAGAAAACTGAATTTAGATTTCAAAGGTTTAATGGGAGAGAAACGGACTTGAAAAGCCGTCTTTTCATGTAGTTGTCGTCCGACTTGGAATCTATTTCCAGCCAATCCAATCATACATAAATCCTCATCTTATCTCTAGCAATAACGTGTAAGCTTATGTTTATCGTATTAATTACGCAACCATTTTAGCTCTAAGACTAGATTTCGTTGGTTTAAATTTAATATATTCTCAAAGTAAAAATTTTTATATTATTGATGAACAAAAATATTATTTTATTAAAAATAATATTAATTCAGAATTTTTATTGATAATAAAAATTTTAATAATTTTTTAATAATACAATAATATATGAATAGATAATAATATAATATTAATTTATACCAATAATAGATCCAATTTAAATTCCTTCATTATCATTTTTTATAATTTCACTTAGATATCATATGAGATATGTATAGTCTAAAATAAAGATCATTGAATAATCTAGTATAGTATTTGATAAATTAGTATATTATATGACAATTGGTATATTGTGATTGACTTGTATAAAATTATGTTCTTTGTTGTTGCTGTCTTATTGTATAACAATATATAGATATAAGAAATAATTAATTTGATTAAAATATCTTTAAATATCAAAAGCTAGTAAATTTGTCACAAATGAATTTAAAGCACATAATTAGGCCGAAAACCTTTCAACAATTAATATTTTTTAAAAATATGATAATATAAACTAAAGATTTACCTTGTATTTATGGTAAAAAACTTAGTGTTGGATTTGAGTCTTTTTCTCAAGGATAGGTTGCACATGATTTATTAATGATGTTCTAAAACCTTTAATTATGATTTATGCAATCAAGAGATAAACATAAATGAATGCACACAGAAGTGCATTAAATGGATGCATTACAAGTGCAAAAAATAAACAATTTAAAGTAATCTTTACTGTAGTTGTAAATACTATGCTCCAAAGCACATTAAAAATGCAAAATGGCACAACTTGGAAATTCCAAAATGAGCCTTTAGCCAATTGGGTTTTAGGAATTTATAAGCCATTATGAGGTGGTTTTTAACTGTCAAGAGTTAAGGGTAGTATCTACCTTATGTTATTAGATAATTGTGTACGTATTAATAACTACTTTGATCATATATCACCCCATTCCTCAAATCATGCCACTATCCATATGATATTGTCAAGGTAACTAATTGCCTTACATGTCTCTAGGTAAAGTTTCTCGAAGAATACATTGATGATGTTTTTGTTAGATAGCATCTTTTTTAATTGCTAATGATTAGTTGACTAAAGAAATATGAAAAGCCATCCTTTTGAAAATTTGTCAACATCTTTTACTCCATGTCAAAATTAAACAAATGTTAAGATAATGTAGTCAAATCATTATATGTCAAAACTCTATAAAATAGGTTAATAGAGGCACTTGTCACAAGCTGGCAGTTGTAATAATTTGATAGGCAAACATGCTTGGATTGAGATGAGACTTGGTGAAAAAATCCAACATGTTATATGGGTCTTGTGGCTAAAATTTGGGATCAATCAGGCTAGTGTACTATTTTTTTCAATTTTTCCAAGTTTGAGAGTATTTTAGTCATTTCGGATAGTTCAAAAATTCAACAGAGTTTGAGAAGCCTGTATTCATGATCCTCATATTATTATCTTTGTGTCAAGCGATTTTCAAGTGAATCGGACACGCGGAGTATAGCGAAAAGGACTTATGACAGTTTAAGAAAAGTATGTCATCTTTTATCATTTAGACTTTAATTCAAAATGCTATTTAAAGGGTGAAGTATACCAAAGGCTTGGTAGGGCACTTGGACACTGAACTAGGTACGGAGTGTGTTGGCTTGTAACTATCCCTTTGCATACTTAAAACTATAGAGTGATGCATAAGTCAATCGAATAGAGTGTCTCTCTTCCTATTCAATTGTCCCTTTGCCCCAAATAACTCATAGGCTTCCTATGTAAAAGGATCTTGTGGTTCGGTATGCAAGTGTGCTTTTGCAACATACAATATTAGTGTGTGGATATATTGTACATGAGACTTGTTGTATGGGCGATAAGTCTTTGATATCCTGTTATCTCTACCAAGCATGCCAAACGAGGGTTATAATGAGGGAAGGTTGACATGTTCTCCAAAAGTGGCCAACATGCGCTGCACGATTTCGGTTGGAGAGCTGTCGACTCGTGACATTTGATATCAAAGCTCGGTTAGTGCCAGATAGCCTAGATCAGGTAAGCAATGATTTAGTTTTAATGTGGCTTGTCTAATGATATGCGATATGTGTAAAGCTATATTCTCACAAACTTAATGGTAGCGTTGCTAAATACTTGATTAGAAGGGTACAAGAGATTGGATCGATTCAAAAAGCTAACGTGCTAGTGGGATGACACTAAAGAGATTGTGGATTAGTATATGGAGCCTAAGCATTTATATTAAGTAAGCTATCTTACTTGTCGGTTGTGTGTGATACATTAGTTATGCAATCATTCATAGTAGTGGCATTGAGGGATGCAAGCCACCATTAAGTGGGATAAGGGAATTGATGGCTAATCTGATAAGAGAAGCCTCAATCTTGCCAGAAGGCTTAACTACCTGAAAGATTAGTGAAACCAGAGGGTGAAGCATTGGTTGTGCTAGTGGGTATGACCACAGATGAAAGGCATGAGTAAATCGTTCCAAAGGGAGTGGTCTAAAATCATGTTAAGGAGGTCTGGAGGAATCGTCCATGTTACTTAGAAGAGTATTGCTTAGTGGAGTATCGTCGGAAAGCTAACAATGTGCACAATCTATAGGTTGGTCGAAAGCGCGGAATCACCTACAAAATTTGAAAGATGTTAAGGTGCTAGCATATTGATATAGTGGGCTAGGCTATATAGTTGCTAGATGAGCAACAATAACTCAGAGGAGTGTAGCAGACTAGCACTACATCATTGCTTAGTTGAGGAGACTTCGCAACACTGAGCTCACATTTGTTCATGCACAGGTAAGGTAAAGCTTGAACTAAAGTGAAAAGTGTTCTATGCTCAACCCCCTTCTACGAGTTAAAGTGAAAGAGCCATTAGAGGATGCCCTCATGAAGTCATCTGAGGACAAACGCCAAGGAGTGGTCATAAGGACCACAATGTTAGTGGGCATCAAATTCTAAGGGTAGGCTGTGATGGCTGGTGATATGCCAGAAGGTATTGATCTAAAGAGAATTAGAGGATCCGATTGAGTGTGAATTGGCATTGCCTAGTGTAATAAATTAGTCGAAAACAAATGAGCGATTAGGAAGCGAGGTAATGGGACCTCTCTGCATAGATCCAACGTAAGTCTTGTATCCTGTACTAGTGCAATAGGACACTTGGTACAAGATACCTGTTAGTAAGTGATTCAAAATGTTAATCATTTGTTATGAGCCATAAAGTTAGCATATACTTATACCATGGAGGTGGCGGATCGTGCAATCTGCGGAAGCAGTAAGCACAAGTTACAAAGGCAACTACTCATCGAACAAGTTATAAAGGTAACGAATTCGGGAGAGTTATGTAAGATAGCGGTACTAGAGAGAGTGTCGGGACACTTTAAAAGGTGACTATAGAGATCGCCCTTCAAGTGACTTACGGAGGATGCATTTTACTAAGAGTACTTATGTTGTGGAGGCAACAGAGAGCCTAAATTTGAGATGGGGGAAACATTTCATAGCGCTCAAAGAGATAGACTTTGAGACAATTGAGGGAATAACTCAGTGGAGTAGGTTGGAGACCATAACTATGTCAAATCGAGGCATCAATAAAGGCATTGATATTTGAAGTAGGGGAGAATGTCATAAGTTAGTAGTTGTAATAGTTTGACAGGCAAACGTGCTTGGATTGATATGAGACTTGGTGAAAAAATTCAACATGTTATATAAGTTTTATGGCTAAAATTTGGGATCAATCCGGCTAGTACATTATTTTTTTTAATTTTTCCAAGTTTAGAGGTATTTTGGATGATTCAAGAATTCAGCAAAGTTTGAGAAGTCCATGTTCATGATCCTCACATTATTATCTTCATATCAAGCAATTTTTGAGTGAATCAAACACCTGGAGCATGGCGAAAAGGACTTATGATAATTCAAAAAAAGTATGTCATTTTCTGTCATTTGAACTTTAGTTTAAAATACTTTTTAAAAGGATGGAGTATGCCAATGGCCTGGTGGGGCACCCAGGCACTAAGTTAGAGATGAAGTGTATTAGCTTATAACCATCCACCTGCACACTTAAAACTATGGAATGACACATAAACCAATCGAATAGAGTGTCCCTCTCCTTATTCAATTATCCTTTCAGCCCAAATAACCTGGAGGCTTCATGTGTGGAAGGATCCTGTGGTCTAGTATGCGAGTATGCTTCAATGACATACAATATTAGTGTGTTGACATGTTGTACATGGGACTTGTTATATAGGCGATAAGTTTTCGATATTCCGTTATCTCTACCAAGTGTGTCAAATAAAGGTTACAATGAGGGAAGCTGACATGTTAGCTAAAAGTGGTCAACATGCACCACACGGTTTCAACTGAAGAGCTTCCAGCCCATGACACCCTTTAATTTCAACTCCTTGAAATATATGTCAAAAGAAAATGAAACTAGCCTTATTCAAATCTTTCAACTTAAAAATATGCCAAAGGAATCAATCTCTTATTTCTAAAATGAGTCGAAGGATTTTAAATAAAAGTCGATTTACTAATTTCATATTATGTTTGGCTATTTAACTTTGACTACTTGTTTGAAATGACTTATGAGTTTTCAGAAATGTTATGTTTAGAAATGACAACATTTTACCAAGTAGATTCTTTAATAACTTTAACAAATATATCTTCTAGGATTTTCTCGGGTACATATGGCACGTTAGTAAGTGTGCAATCCATTACGTTTTCTAAATGTGACATTATGATTGTTACATGAAAAGTTACTAAACTTGTGCCTTCTCAAGACCATTTATGGCATAAGTTATTATTCATCATGACTACTTATAAATGCCTTTTTACCCCATTTTCTTTAAATAGCTCTTCCTTTTTTCATTTGTTCTCCTTGCTTTCACTCTCCTCTATTATTATTATTCCTCTATGTTCCATACCTTTGCAAACTTGTGCTTACTTATAATTTATTTTTTTTTCACATTTTTCTTCAATAGCATTAATGGATTCTAAATCTACAACACATGCTTTATCTTCTTAAGTCTCAAGTCTAGTTTGCATCACTAACCCTATCTTTGTTAATTCATCCATTTTTAAATTGCAAGTACTACCTCCTTCTACTTTTGAAATGCTAGATAGCTAACCTTTTAGTTTTTATTTAAGCCTTATCTCTTTGAACATCTTATAAGAGAAGAATGGTTCTTTTTTTAATTAAAAACCTATTTTTACTTCAAACAATGTTTATATGATTTCTTGAGTTATGAAATAGATTTTTTTAATCCAACCTAATCTAATGTTCTCTTAAAAGTTATATACCTTCCACCACATCCTTGATTCAATCCCCAACTCTTGTGTGCATGCATCTAATGATTTAATTACTCTAACTATTACCTAAAAAAATGAGCATACCCATGAACTCTCTTAATGTTACTTGTTAAAATTGTAGGCTTATGAAAGCAAGCTTGCATTTTTACATATTTATTTGTGTTTATTTTATATAGTGGTCAAACAATACCACTTTTTAATTGCATAAAACAGTAAATGTGTCAGAACTTGATACCTTAATTGTCTAACTTGGCATGCCAATTTGTTTTTATTGAAAAATGTAACATTAGTGCTTGATTGAACTCATTTCTTAAAAATGGGATGTATATAGTTTATGGGTATTATTTCAAGACTATTAATCATAATCTATGCAATCAAAAGATAAACATAAATAAATATGCACTAAAATGCAATGAACTAATGCATACAAGTGCAAAAAATAAATAATTCAAAGCAATTTTTATTATAATTATAAAGGCCACACTTTAAAGTACATTAAGGGTGCAAAATGACACATCTTAAAAACCTTAGGCCTTTACTCATGCTCAAAATAATATTTAAATTATAATGAATTATGGAAAAATGTAATATAAAATAGCAAATTGCTATGTAAATAACCTAGCAAAATGCTAAAAGAGATGTAAAATGCGTTTGATACTTTGATAGCAATTTTGGAAAAATAAACATGTAGCCAGTTGAGTTTAAGGTATTTATAAGCCATTATGAGGTGGTTATTAGCTGCCAAAGGTTAAAAGTAGTATTTTTATCTCATGTTATTAGGTAGTTACATTAGTTAACCATCTTATGCATCTTTAAGCAAGGTTTCTTAAAGAATCCATTGATAAATCTTTTATTAGATAGTATCTTTTTTTATTGTTGATTATAAGTTTACCAAAGCAAATATGAAAAGCCTTCCTTTTTAGAATTCATTGACCTCTTGTACCTTATTCCAAAATTAAACAAATGTTAAGGCAAATAACTAGTTAAGTCACTATTGATTGAAACTTCATACAATGGGTTAACACACTAATAAAAAAATAATATAACATATGCCTGACTAATATACTTAAACAAACATATATGAATGTGTGTGTGTATATATATATATATATAATAAACTAATAAAAAATTACAATAAATTAACTTAATCATATAAAATTTAGTATGTAAAATCTATAAAATCTTAAAAGATATTATAAAATAATCACAACTCATTCTAAAGCACATGACTAGTACAGAGAGTTGCTATGGACGACAACATACTAACTTTTCTTAAAATATAATCAATATAATGCTTCATATGTAGTCATGCTTTCTTTTTAATAGAAAATATGGTTCAATCATGAAATGTAATGATAAACTATCATGTAAAATTACTCTAACTACCCCAATGCTTAGTTTAGGGCCAAGATTCTTATGCGAACCCACTTCTAACCTATTCAACAATAGCTGGGTACTTATAAGGAAAAGAACCCCAAAGAAAAAGAAAAAAATAAGTTTTTTGAAAATTCAATAGGTAATTGTTCTAATTAAGAAAGGAAAAATTAAACTTAAATAAAATTATATAAAATTTGACATTCACATTTTAGAAAGTACTTGACTAACACCTTTTCTTTGATTAAAGAGAAGGTTTTTCATAACTTAATAAGGAAAATATATTTACATTTCATGGACTGGATTTAATCTTACCTATCAATCTTTCTAAACATATTAAGAGTATGTACTCACAATTCTATAGTAGGAATTTTCACAATCAATATCAAGATAATGTTGTCTAATTAGAACTCCATTTCATGTACAATTGATTATATTCATAGCTTCACATATTGGTCATATAAAAGTTACTCAAGTAATCAAAATAATGTTAAATATAATAATTAAGTAATCTTCCTTGTGACTACTAATCATCTTTATCCTTTTGCAAATTTTTTTTTTATCTTTCGAAAGTTTTCCTTTTCCCCTTACAAATAGGCACATAAATCCAATGCAATAAGCTATAATATGTATATAATCACTTTTAATATCATTAAAGCTCATTTAATACATAATTTATCAAAATAATCATAAGCACATAAACTAGCACTTTTATTACTTTCTCACAACAATAACAATAATATCCATACATTCAAGTATAAGCAATTACCTTAATTAGCATATTAATATAAATGTATTAGTTAAATTTTCACATAATATAAATATAACTTCTAAATGTGAATTGGTGATTCCTAAATGAGTAAATAAATCATAATAACAATAATATTTCATTTCCACACTTAAATTTACCCTTCTTGATACATAAGCCTTTATGCAAATATACATATACATATATATAAAAGTTATAGGTGGCTCATTGTTTGGAATATAAGGATTGGGATCTAAAATTTTAAGTTTACCTAACATAATAGAATAAAATTATATCTATTCTTTTCTTTTATGAATACAAGCACATTCAAGTACTTATATTGCTCATAATTAATCATATTGATGCTATCCATCCTTATTTTACATGAACAAAAAAGTACAATGCCAATAAATTTCAACAAAATTTTCATTATGTAAAGAAGTATATCAATAATTGAGTATGTAGTTAACTATAAGGTTCAAGAGAAGAACTTTGCTACTTATAATAAACTATATAATCGATTACGAGGGTTTAAAAAATAACTTTGTCAAATATAATTAACTATATAATTGATTATATCTATCCAAAAAGCAACTTTGACATATATAGTTGATTATCTAGTTGACTATGCTAACCAAGATAGTAAATTTGTTGAGTTTAGTTAACTATATAATTAACTATAACTTCATAGAATTAGGTTGAAACCAAAATTTGAGAAAATTAAAATCTTAGAGTAGATTGTGAATGATAATCAAGAAAAGAGGATGAAAGTAGAAAAAGGCAAAAGTAAAGCACGACAGGAAAATCTTGTTGAGGTTTTTTTTTTAGAATCCAACAAATGGTAGCTTTGATATCCTAATTACAACTAACAATATCAAAGCTCTAATTTGGGTAAGTATATTTGCAATATTTATGTCATTCATGAGTTCCACTTAAAATCAGCCAAACACAAGTATGTTACCCAAGAAAATTACTACATGTAGACATAATTTGCTCACACTCTTCCACACACTTGCACGCATGGCATAATCAAAGTTAAATAAGCCTAAGCACATAAAACATATAGTTTAACATAGATACTGCTATATAAGAAAGAGAGCATGTGTAGATATTTGTAATTGTCATAAAATCCATGAATTACCTTTTGATTCCCTATTATAATCATGATTTTTGTTCTTGCTATGAAAATTTAGCTAAAAACATTTCCATCAATAATTACTTAAGACATATTTGTTGCTAGAACTGATACCTCAGCAACAGTGCTAGAATAGGCTATGGCAAAAATGATAAGAACTTGAAAAGTAATGAAAAAGGCGCAAGCTAAGATAAGATAAGCTTTAAAAGGAAATAAAACAATTCAATAAATTGATTTATTAATTAAATAATGGGGTGAATAAAACACTTAAATTAATAGTTAATTACACAAAAATAAAATTAATTTAATTACAATTTAAACTTATATAATATAAATTTTAATAATTTTTTATAACATAAAAATTAGCTTATAACTTCTTACTCAGATCAATAATTCATAAGCTAATATTAGAGGTATTTAGTACACTAAATTATTAAGAAAAAAATTTTATTTTGATAAATTTTATAGACTATTTATTTTAATATTTTTTTATGTTACTTCATATTTTTTACATAGTTCATCATCTAATTAAATAATATGACAAATAAAATACTCAAATTAATAGTTAATTACACAGAAATAAAATTCATTTAATTACAATTTAGACATATGTAATACAAATTTTAACAAATTTTTATAATATAAAAATCACCTTATAATTTATTATTTAAATCAATAATTTATAAATTAACTCTTAGAGGCATTTAACACACTAATTTATTAAAAACAACTTTTTATTGATAAATTTTTAGACTATTTATATTAACATATTTTTATGTCACTTTATATTTTTTTACTCAGTTCATCATCTAATTTTTTTAAATATTTAAAACTATTGGAATGGACACCTGTAGATTGATTTGAGAGTTTGTGAAAAAATGAATACTATAACTCATAAGAAGGGAGTTCATTTATATGAAGACTTAAAGTGATTTAGTTTGCTAGGTTTACATTTTTTTATTTCACAATTTTCACCTTCAAACTGAATTAATTCATAGGACTAACTTTTAGTCAACTAATTTAATACTGATTTTCAAACTTAATTCTTTATCTTTTATTATAACTAAATATAAATAAATTACTTTTAAATTAATAATTATATTTTTAAATTAATTGATTCAAATATAATTAATTTTTATTATAATTTATTTAATTTTGGAATTATCGATTTAAATTTAGCATGCAATAAACATGTGATTTTAAAATTAACAATTATTAATTTAAATTTAAAATTATTTTATAATGCTTAAAATTATTATTTAAAAAAAAAGAAGTTCACAGACAACAATCTTTAAGATTTGAGCTTTCCCTTTTTAACAGTTTGCAGTTTCTACGAATTCATATGGTTCGTTCTATACTTATAGTGGGTTTGTGCTAATCGGAACGAACGAAATACACAATTTTTTGTTTATAATTGAATATTAAAATAATAAATAATATAATATAATATATTTATAATAAACATAAGTATATTTAGAATTAAATTTCTATTTTAATTTCAATTATTTTTTGTTTACAATTTGTATTTATGATATTATATTTAATATTTATTTTATATAGTTTTATATAATAGTCATTCTATTTATTATATAATTAATAAAATAGTTATATTATATATAATTATTAATTACATTTAAATAATTAATAAATTATATTTATTATGATTTTTAAATAGTGATGATAAAAGTTAAAGTGGTCATTTACTAAATTAAGTAGGAATTATTTTGTATTTTTATCTTAAAAAAATGAAAAAATTTTCTTATTAGGAAATGTGTGAATAAACAATTTCTTATGATTCTTAGAAAGTAAAACTTATCGGAAAGTTTCAATTTCTTTATTTTGCTAGTTATTGGCCAATCAAGCAATTCAAGAATTTCTTATTTTTAAAAAACCTGTTTTCGTACTATTTTTATTAATCAAATGAGCTACCATATGTAATTGTAGTAAAAATATAATAAATTGTATATTATATAATATTAATACTAAATTTTGAACTCTTAAATTACAGACGAAGTTAAATTTAAATATTATTAAAATTATTGTGTAAATAGTAAATGATTTATTATTTTTGAATACGTGTTAAATGATTTACCATTCTTAATATTAAAAAATAAAGAATTAATAAATTTATAAATAAATAAATTATTTGAAATTAAGGATAAAATAGTTAAATGATGAATATGCCAAAAAATGATTTGTTTTTTGAGGCAACAAAGCTAATCACATAAGCTACAGTATTTGTTGTTCAAGTTACATATAAGTAGTATCAACTAGTGGGAAAAATTGCATAAAAAATATATTAATTAAGTGTAATGTAACATTCTGCTAATTTAAATATAATATAATAATAAAAATATTTAAATTTTTTTAATAAAGTATAAATTTAAAATATTTAATTCATTTTCATTCATTTCTTTTTATCTTCATAGTAAATGACTTGGAAAAATTATTAATGTGATAAATTGATTTTAATTTATTATTATTAAATTAATAATATAATTTTTTTCTAGTTAGAAAAATAAAAATTGTTAATCTTTATTTATAAATACAAAAGTGAGTAATGACCTATTATTATTTATTAAAATTATATTTTTAATTTTAATTTTAATAATATTAAATGCAAGTTTTCATTTTAATAAAATGTAGGATTTTTTCCCCTTTGTCAAGAGTGGGCCATGGCCCATCTTATTATCCTCCTAATTAATTCTACCGATTTACTGATTATTTAGAGAGGAACGGAAAAAGTATAATTATTTGAATCTGTTTGGTTGGGGGAAAATGAATTTTTAAAATTTATTTTTTAATTTTTTTCTATTTGAACATTTAAAAATTTTGATTAATAAAAAAATAAATTTTGATTAATTAGAAAATTATATTATTTTTTAGAAAAGTAATTTTTTATTTTAAAAAATAGAATTCATTTTTTTGTTATTCAATACATCCATACCCAAGTCTAAACTTTCTATTTTCTTACCTTATTATGCAATCGTGATCATGAATAATTTTTTTTTACTTTTTAAATATTTTATAATAGATGCTCTATTTTTATTTTTATAAAATATATTTTTATTTATTAAAGTTCAGCGCACATTTTCATATAATATTTATTAAAATATTCTTCCTTTCTTCTTCATAATAAATGCTCTATTATATAATATTTTACAATAATTAATTAAACTAATGTATAAATTTATGTATAAAATTTTGTAATACTTTTAATATATATTTTATTATTAGAGATTAATCATTATTGAATTATTGGGTACCAATAATGATAAAAAAATTATAATTTTTTTTAAAAAATTATATAAAATTATGATAATTTTGAAGTAAATAATTTTATTTTATTTTAAATAAATTTAATTTTTCTTTGTGCATGAAATACTAGAAAATATTTTTTTATTCACTAAATAATAGAAAATTAATTTATTTTTTAGAAATATATATTTTTTAAAAATATTTTCTAACAATTTTATTTTCTCCCAAACGGACCTAAAATTAGCCTCAAATGAGAAAATTGCTTCTCATATAACGAGAATAGGCAAATGACATCCTTTGAGCAATGGGGTGGGTTATCTTAGAAATAATGCTAGGCTATTGTAGTCCAGAGCAAATACAAATTATAGGATAATGGAATAAAGGCGGAAAGTACAAATGTGTTCAGCTGCTGACAGTCACATGGTTTTAGCATCCGATGTTAGGAAAAGGCTTTGGCTGGTTTGTCCCACCACCACAAACGCCATCGTTGGCTGTGACGCTCATGCCCCTGAAGCTGACCCACACAATAAGACAAATCAACTACCAACCAAAACATGCCACGTGATCATGAACATGTCAAGAGCTTCCACTATCGTACGTTCTGAATTTGAGGAAAAGTTTATATTCAGTTATATTTGATGCATAAAATTTAGTAATTTATATTAAATTTTATTTTTATTAAAAACATTTAATTTATTAATTCATAATTTATTAATAAAATTATTATATATATTAAGTAAAATTTAATATATGATAAAATTTTAAAATACTATGTGAATAATGAAAATTAAATATTAATACTTTTATATAATCTTTTAAGTGTATTAATTCTTTTTTATAATAATCAATTATAAGATATATGTTAATATAATTTAAAAATTGAAAAAATAATACATTTATAAAAACTTATTTCCCCACTATTCTTCTTTCCTCTTTGCCCACAGAAAATGTATAATTCGTTGCCATCCTGCTTCTAAGCCAAGAGGCACAATTTATTTTCACTATTATTTACGCTAGCTTTTACTTTTGCACTGCCAGTCTAGTGGTTTTGAATTACCATTCGATCTCCAACCAATTAGGGTTTTAATTTATTCTCTGGGAGGGACATGTACCTTTGTAGCTTGCACTAATACAAATCCATATTTATGGTATGTTCTGCGTTTAAAACCGAAAGAAAGTTAAATGACAAAAAAGAAGGAAAGATAAAGATATGAAATTACAATGAATGGTTAAGAAATAAGTATTAAAAAGTGTCCAAGGTTTCAGAGTGCTAATTATAAAATTCTACATTTTTAATTTGATTTTAATAAAAAATTTAAATTAAGGTAAGAATTATAATATATTATTTTTCTATTTCTTCCATCATATTGAAATATCGTGCGTTAAATTTATATAGTATTAAAGATTAATAACTATCCCAATTCTAATCTAATCCAAATAATAAATGAAATTAGATGAAATTATTTATTAGTCGTGTTGAGATGAATGAATCCGTTTAACCAATTTAACAAATTCAATTAACAAAATCCACATTTTAAACTTATTAATCAATTTTAAATACTTATCATATCTCATTGAATGTATTTTAAATCTTTTTTAAATGCCTTATTAAATATTTATTATTATTTCATTAAAAACATAACTTTAATCTTTTTTATTATATTTAGATATTTATAATTTATTTGTAAAAATAATACATCTGATACAATATAATAAAATCATATATAATTATTTAATATGTATATTCATGTATAAAATTATATTTTTTTTTGTTATACAAATTAATTGTTTTGGATCGATTCAAATATATTATACTGATCGATTCGAATCCAAGACAAATTTTATTTATATTAAACGAATAAATATACTAACAATTTAAAATTGATTATACGAACTCCTATGATTTGAAACATGTCAAAAATCATTATTTTCTTTTACTATTTTTTTTCAAATCGAGAAAAGAAGGCCTTTACATCATTTTCTTTTATAAATTAAAAATGTGTCAGAAAATTTCTTGATAAGAAAAGAAGAACAAGAAAAAAGTCAACAGTGACGACTTGAGAATGGAAATAGCTTTACATTAAAAATAATTCATTAAAATAGGTTTGAGGCCGCCACAAGTAACCGAGCCTAACCCGGCATTGGAACTGACTCTAACGCTAGAAAGTTAATAGAGGGGGAGAGAAATTTTTCAAATTTAAATAGAAAAGATAAATAAGAGAAAATATTTAAAATTTGAAAAATTAAGAAAATTATAACGGTATATTTTATTTTTAATTTTTTTCTCTTATTTCATTTCTTTATATCCAAATAAATCCTTAAAAAAATTTGGTGTATGAGTTGTGCTAATATATCATTAAATTTGATTCATCTACTGTACAAGTAAATAAAATTTAATAATTTAAATTAATAGTATATTGATATACCATAATCATCATCAAATTTATATACGTTTCATCTCACGGTCAGCAGGTCACACTACATAATCATCACGAAAATGCTTCTCGCAAATTTCCTTTCATCTCACAGTCAGCAGGTCACGGTCGCATTTTACGGTGTAACGTCTCGTTCATTTTCTTCTACGTTATTAGTTAGTCCCACTACACGTCTGTATAACCAAACACTATAATAATCTAGTCTAGTCTACCTAGTACAAATAGAAAACCATTTTATTAGTTAATTGGGTTTGTAGTTTTCTAAGAGCCAGTTCTTCCAACGTTCCCCCAAACGATGCCTTACATTGATTAGCTGGATAAGTTTTCCTAACAAAGTGATTGTAGGCTATATCGCCATCGTCTATATCTGTCCGTAGAGCAACGTTGACTGTCTGGTCACCGGTGTCATTGTCGCCCCATTGTGTCCTGCCATTTTCTAAGGCATCTCTTTCTTTTGTATGTGGCCTCCTTTTAATAAAGGTCATAATCCCTCAGATTTCTCTCTTTTTTTTCATGCTTTAGATGTTGCTTTGACCATTTTCATATGCAAAATCCATTTTCCTAGAAGTATGTTCAGGACGCTAGCTGTATCCTTTGTTCATCGGTGGATATACTTTTTACTTGATTGATTTAAGTTCCAATTTATGAACAGTTTGTGAATTTCTTAGAATTATAATAAAAAAAATTCTTATCCTCCTTCTAATAACTTAAAATTTGACTCCTTATTTGATATAATTAATAATTATTTTACTTTTAAATGAATTTTTAAAATAATATTTGACTTTAAGTAAAGAAATTTTATTTTGCTTTATTTATTATTTTCATTTTAATTATATTTTTACCATCATCATATTTATCAAATTTAGCAATAATTTTGCTAAAATTTATTTCTTTTGACCTAAAACACAAATTGTATAAATAAAAATACTATATACATTTAAAAATGAGATTCAAAATTGGATTTCAAATCTTTTATATGTATTAAATTAGATTTTATAAATTTTTTCCACTCAACATTCCTTAATTTTTATTCAAAATCTAATTTTGGTGCATATAATATGTTTTAACACATTTATTATGATACTATTAAAATCTACTTTTTAATTAAATAAATTCTATACATTTTTTAATATGTTCCAAACAAATTAATTCATTTATAAATGAATTGAGATCACAAATTTTCACATAATTTTTAAACAAAACAATTAATTTGAAAATGAATTGAAATCATTTTTATTGAAATAAAATAAAGTTAATTTTAGAAAACCTTGATGATAAATGAACCCCTAGAAACAATTCACACTTAATATGATATTCCATAAATATTTATTGTGAAGTTATTGATCACAATTTTATATGTGTATTACTTTTCCTACTCACTATTAATAATTAAAATTCAACAAAAATAATTATTAATTAATTATTCAATTAGTTAAGAATTGAATACATATAAAATTGTGGTTAGAATTCATAATAAATGCCTATAAAACTTTACTCGAATTATTTCCTTTTTATCACTCAAAACTTCCATTTCTATCGGCTCCAGTCTCCCCATTAAATTTCATCATATTTCAACACAAAATAAAATGGGCCTGTACTGCTTCTAGCGTAGCGTTATTACTTTTATTTTTTCCTTTTGATCCATTACAAATTCAAGTGGTATTTTTCCCCTCCAAATCCAAAGGGGATTGAGTATTTTTATAGCATGACCAATGTGGCCAAGTCTTCACCTCCATTGGATAATGGGCCCAAAAAAGCCCATCGTCTTCACACAGGCCCAACTTCTGGTCCGTTGGCGCGCTTCCAGGCTTCGTCGCTGCACAACCAAACGTTCGCGTCATCCTCATCGGCCGATCCTCTTAACGCAGAGAGACGCACGGAGGTTATCATCATGTAATCGCGCTTCAGAACCGTTGTTCGAACATTCAAATCCACAGCCAAGCTATTTTCATCATCTTCCTCACCCACATCCACCGCCAATTCATCTCAATTCCCTTAGACCCTCGCGGCGCTCCGAGCCCGCCTAGCCAAAGAATCGCCGTTGCTCTCTGACTTTATCGGCTTTCAATCCAACAATTCATACTCTGTTGAGGTTGGGACCAAGAAGAATCCTCTGCCCATGCCCAAATGGATGAAGGAATCCGTCCCCGGTGTTGACTAGTATGTCCGGATCGAGAAGAAGCTTCGTGAATTGAAGCTTCACACCGTTTTCGACGAGGCGAGGTGCCCTTATTTTGGCGAATGCTGGTCTGGTGGCGAGACCGGCACTGCCACTGCTACTATCATGATCCTTGGAGATACTTGTACTCGAGGTTGCAGGTTACATACCAATTTTTTTCACTACATTGCAGGATTCAAGGCTTTATCTTATAATGGAAATTGCACAGGGTTCAATGTAGAAAAAACGCTTGAGGTGTTTCAGTTTCTGCCTCAGATAACATTCTATGTTTCAAATATAATTCTTTTTAATTTTAATTGTATCTCTAATAGTTGGATGTTGTCGCTCCCCCATTAAGTTGTTGTATGTTGATTTTAAGATTCTGCAATGTGAAGACGTCGCGGTCTCCCCTCCCACCGGACCCTGATGAACCTACCAATGTGGCTGAAGTGATTGCGTCGTGGGGGCTGGAATATGCGGTTATAACACGTGTTGACCGAGATAACTTATCTGATCAAGGGAGTGGTCATTTTGCTGAGACAGTACAGAAACTGAAGGAACTGAAGTCAAGTATGCTTATAGAAGCAATAGGTATGAATTTGAATATATGTAGTTTTTGAGAATAGATTAATGCTGATCATATATTCGTGTGTCCAGACGTCTAGATGTTTAAACGCATTTGAAGTTTTCTTGCTGTAATGCTAGTTGCACTATTTTTTGTTAGGACAGTTTCTGATTTTGGAGGAGATGCTGATTGTCTAGAGTAGGTTGCTACATTGGCATTAGATGTCTTTGCTCATACTATTGGGACGGTTGAGGAGCTTCAGAGTGTCGTGCGGGAGCATCGTGGTCATTTTAAGCAATCTTTGGAATGTTCTAATGATGGCCAAGGGATATGCTCCTGCCGGAACCCTCACAAGGACTTTTAATGTTATGATGGGGAGAAACACCTGACCAGGTTGTGAAGACGATGGAAGCTGGTGTTCATGTTGGAACATTTGGTCAAAGTGCCATATGCCAGTATCCGAATAGATTACACCTGTGGCTTCTGAGAAGTATTGAACTCTTGGAATGGAAACGGTGAGCTTCTAGCATTAGCTCTGGTAGTTGTGATAAATCCTAATGTTACTTTTCTTGGTTGAGAAGTCACTGCCAAATGCCAATAGTATCTATTGCCATTTTCATTGTTTCGTTGGGGTCCTTTTTTTCTGTACTGGCGCAATTCATTCGCTGTGAACTTAAAGACGCTGCTTGCTTTGTTTTCATTTCTTATAGCTTATGTAGTTCAAAGTATGCAACTGGAAACGTTCAGAAAACATGAAAGTATTCATCTTGTGCTCCAATAACGAAGGCAGCGAAAAATATATACCCCACAAATGTATAATTGTTTTTAGAGATTCTTATAGTAATATTTATTCTATTTATTTGCGAAAAATATATACCCCACAAATGTATAATTGTTTTTAGAGATTCTTATAGTAATATTTATTCTATTTATTTAATTATTTGATTTTTTTTTACTGTTACACGCTTAGTTCATCTTGTAATGTATGGTTGCAGGATTAAAAATATTGTTATTATGCCATGTAGAGTTGTAGGTGACGTAACTTTTATCTGAAGACATCTGGCATTGCACCCATGATCACCATGCGTATGAAATGATAGGCCAATCTGCCTCAGAATTATTGTCAAATGTTGCGTATTATTGATTTGTTGAAGTAGTCTTATCCATAAAAAGCTGTCCTTTCATTGTACCAAGACAGATGCATTAATTTATAGGTCCAGACTTCAATATCTTGATAATTTGTCCAGGATATGAAGCTTTACTTGTGCTAGTGTTTTCTGATTCATTAATTTCTCATTAATTCTGTTGCAATCCTCAACAGAAAAGGAATAAATTTATTGCATTCCTCAATACAAATTCAATTTCTTCAATATTCAAAAATTACAATTTGTCATTTAACCTTCAATTTAATAAAATTACAATTTAACTTTTCAATCTTTTATTAATAATATATAAATAAACAATGATAATTTATACATAATAATAATATCATATATTTTATAATATCAAATTAATTTTAATAATACATATATTATTATATTATATTTCATTATTTATATATAAACTAAAAAAATTTAAATTGATTTATACAATATTATGAAATAGTAATATGATATTTTTTAGAAGTTTAGTTATTAATTATATTTAATTAATTTATTTATTTAGAATATTTGATTGATGTTACTATTTAAAGATAAAACAGTAACATGTTACTGTCTAGAGACAAAACAGTAACATGTTAATTTAATTGTTAATGAGACTTGATTTATTTATTTATTTGAGATTTTTAGTCGATGTTACTGTTTGGAGACCTAAACAGTAACATGCTTTTCTTTAACAATTTAATTAGTTAATGAAACTTGATTTAACAATTTAATAGTTGATGTTACTGTTTGGAGACAAAACAATAACATGTTATTCTTTGACAGTTTAATTATTAATGAGACTTGATTTATTCATTTATTTGAAATTTTTTTTTCAATGTTACTTGTTTGGAAATGAAATAGTAACATATTTATTTTTTGGCAGTTTAATTATTAATGCGATTTGATTTATCCATTTATATGAGATTTTTGATCGATATTACTGTTTGAAGATCAAATAATAACATGTTCTTCTTTAATAATTTAGTTGTTAATAAAATCTGAATTTATCCATTTATTCAAATTTTTTTTATTAGTGTTACTATTTAAAAATCGAATAGTAACATGTTATTAATTGAAGATGAAATAGTAACATGATATTCTTTGGAAGTTTAGTTGTTAATTAGACTTTAATTTATCCATTTATTTAGGATATTTTATCGATGTTGCTATTTGGATATCAAACAGTAACATGTTACTCTCTAGAGATGAAATAATAATATGCTATTCTTTGACATTTGATTATTAAATAGATTTGATTTATTCATTTTTGTTGGAGTTGAGGTTACTTTTTTGTAATATTTGTGACTTTTTTACCTTAAATTTTTTTATTTACAAGATCTTGACTTTTGAATACAATTTTAATGTAATATATTTTTAAAAATTTTTTAACTATGAAACAATTAATAAAATCACTTATTTTCATTCATCTTCCTATGATCTTTTGATAAAAAAATAAGAAAATTTGATTTCAGTAGGGTCCGTTCAATCGAAAATATGTAAATTCAGTTCAAAATTTTGAATGACCATCACTTTGCACTCGATTGTCCGATTAGGGCAAATTATATGTCGATTTCATGTAACTTTTCAATATCTACGTGCTTGCAAGATACTAAAGGTGTTTTGCTCACTTTGGCTAGTGAAAAAAGCCTATTTTAATTATTTTTCTTTATTTTCTTATCATTTTACTGACTTTGATCTTATTTTTTTTAATTTAAATTTATCTAAATCTCATATTAAAATTTTACTTTTAATTCTTTTGGTGTCTAATAGTACTATAAAAATCAAACTGCTAAAATAAATAGATAAATCAAATCTCATTAATAATTAAACTGTAAAAAAATAGTATATTACTTGTTTCATCTCCAAATAGTTACTATTTAGTTCTCAAATAGTAATATTGACTAAAAACCTCATATAAATGGATAAATTAAGTTTCATTATCAATTAAACTTATAAAAAAATAGCATAGTTACTGTTTCGTCTCCAAATAGTAATATATTACTATTTCATCCCCAAACAGTAACATTGATAAAAAAATTTAAATAAATAGATAAATTAAAGTCTCATTAACAATTAAACTTGTCAAAGAATAGCATGTTACTATTTTATTTTCAAACAGTAATATAGACTAAAAATCTTAAATAAATAGATAAATCAAGTTTTATTAACAATTAAATTATCAAAGAAAAATATATTACTTTTTGGTCTCTAAATAGTAACATCAACTAAAAATCTTAAATAAATGGATAAATTAAGTCTCATTAATAATTAAATTATCAAATAACAGCATGTTACTGTTTTAGTCTCTAGACAAGTAATATATTACTACTTGAATTTTTAAATAGTAATATCGATAAAAAATCTTATATAAATGGATAAATTAAGTTTCATTATTAATTAAACTGTTAAAAAATAGCATATTATTGTTTCATCTTCAAATAGTAACATGTTATTATTTCATCCCCAAATAGTAAAATTGCTAAAAAATTTCAAATAAATGGATAAATCAAATCTCATTAACAATTAAACTGCTAAAAAATAGCATGTTACTGTTTCGTCTTCAAACAGTAACATCGACTTAAAAATATCAAATAAATGAATAAATTAAGTTTCATTAACAATTAAATTGCCAAAAAAAAGTATATTACTGTTTGGAGATCAAACAGTAACATCAATTAAAAATATCAAATAAATGGATAAATTCAAGTCTCATTAATAATTAAACTGCAAAAAAATAGCATGTTATTGTTTCATCTCTAGACAGTAACATGTTATTGTTTGATTTACTGTTTGATAACATCCACCAAAAACTTCACATAAATGAATAAATCAAGTCTCATTAACAATTAAACTACAAAAAAATAACATGTTACCGTTTCGTTTCTAAATAGTAACATTAATAAAAAATATCAAATAAATGGATAAATTAAGTCTCATTAACAATTAAACTGCTAAAGAACAGCATGTTATTGTTTCGTCTTCAAATAGTAAGATCGATTAAAAATCTCAAATAAATAGATAAGTCAAGTTTTATTAATAATTAAATTGTCAAAGAAAAGTATATTACCGTTTGGTGTCCAAACAGTAACATTAACTAAAAATCTCAAATAAATGGATAAATTAAGTTTCATTAATAATTAAACTGTCAAAGAACAGCATGTTCCTGTTTCGTCTTCAAACAGTAATTAAATAAATAGATAAATTAAGTTTAATTAACAACTAAACTTCTAAAAAATATCATGTTGCTGTTTTATAATATTATATAAATCAATTTAAATTTTTTTAATTTTATATATAAATAATGAAATATAATTTTAATAAAATATGTATTATTAAAATTAATTTGATATTATAAAATATATGATATTATTATTATGTATAAATTATTATTATTTATATATTATTAATAAAAGATTGAAAGGTTAAATTATATTTTTATTAAATTGAAGGTAAAATGAAAAAATTATAATTTTTGGATATTGAACAAGCTGAATCTGTCTTTTTCTGTTAAAGAATGCAACAAATTTATCCTTTTCTGTTGAGGGATGCAGCAAAATTGATGAGAAATTAATGAACCAAAAGGTGCCATGCGAGCAGGGCTTCATGCCTTAGTAAATTACTAAAGTATTGAAGTCTGGACCTAATTTATATGATGATATGAATAACATACTAAATGGTAGTTTTGTGTGGGACAGGGCTTTCGATATGTGGCATCTGGTCCTATGGTGAGATCATCATACAAGGCAGATACTATATCAAATCCATGATAGAATCAGATGGCGTTGCATCTCCTTAGCTTCCAGCCACTTGATCAATTTTCCTTTTTGTTAATTTTTTATACATTTTTTTAACCGTGTAGTGACAATGAGCTCCACCTTGACCCAAATGCAACAAAATTATAAGAATGGGTTAAGCTGTACATTTTTTCCGTCCTGCTTCCCAACTCAAATTGCAATGGTTGGATTGTTTGAGAATTGAGATCTACTGGGGGAATACATTTTCCGTCCCCTTTCAGAGGTTGTCTCAAATTCCATGTTCTCACATAGACAAACTTGCTGCCAATCACTGGCGCTATATTGTTTGTGCTGAATCCTATTGTTACTAAAGTTTATTCTGTAACTCTATCTGAGACTTCATTTAAAGCAATTGGAAGTTGATATAACGCTGTAACTTTTAAATCTTCCTCTTTCCTTTCTTTGATGTTATTTCCTGTAAACTTATTCAGGTAATGCCTGAGCTCGTCTCGTTGATGTTAAAATTTGAACCTGGGTTTGGATCAAGAGCATGTAAATATGTTGGCAGTGTGTACTGAAGAAATATATTGTTTTTTGCGTTGCAATCATCAGGGTGGTAGTGCGGTGTGGTAGCTTTTTGGGTTATCCCAGGCTGGTTACCAAGAGTCTGTCTTCTGACAACGTGTGAGCAGTGAGGCTTGATCTAAAATTTTTGAAATGAAAATGATCACGTAATCTTGGACACTCTTTAGTTGTAAACAGATTAAGGTGGAATTTTAGACATAGTCTTAGGCTTGTTTCATTGGAAAATGATTTTTATAAGATATAATTATAAAATATTAAGATACAAATTTTTTTTTGGTATTTATTCAATGTTTGAAGAGTTTAAAAAAAGAATATGTTTTTATTTATTTTTATTTTGAAAAAATGTTCTAAAAAATTATTTTCTATTTTTAATAAGCTGTTTTTAAATTTAAATAAAATAAACAATAAATGGTATTTAAATAAGTAAATAAAAAATATCTTATTTAATTATAAAATTGGCATTCAAAATAAAAGAATAAATTAAGAGAATGTCAAAAACTTATTTTTATTTTTTTATTTTAAGTTATACATTTAGAGTTACAATTTTTAAAAATAAATTTTAAAAACAGTTTGTTAAACAGAAAATTTTCTTTTTTAAAAGAAAAAAAAAGTAAAATATTTTTAAACACAATGAACAGACATACTCTAAATATCTCTTTTTTCTTTCATTATTAAGGTTTTTGATTTTTTTATATAATTTTAAATATTATTTTTTAACCATATATGACTTTTTTATTAATATATATATATATATAAATAATATTTTTTTAATAAAAAATCACTCCTTAGTTGAACAGAGTAACGTGGGAGTAGCATTTTTTTGACCTCGAATTAACTATCCCAGCCATTACTGTTTGAAAGCAACATTTCTCAACCCATTCCTTTTGGTTTCGGCTTTCGATGAAATGTGGAAACCCAAGTGGTCCATTTATACCCTGTGGGACTACCATTGTTTCCTTGTCTGTATTGTGCAAATCATGGTGGGGTTCTGTATGGACTATCCATCATTAATGAACCAACGGATACTGTATACCAACGTCGATTAGCGACTGCACTTCATATTTTGTTCTTCATTTTGTTGGTTTACAGTTGTAGATTTCACACAATCGGACTCGCAAGCCAATCCTTGTTGTTCTAATTCCCTGAAATATTTTTAAATGCATCATCAACTACGATATAGAAGTGGGACATTCGATAATTCTTACGGTGATTTTGCTAGCTTTCCTGAGTGAATGTCGATATTGTGAAATTTTGTAAAGGTATAACTGGTTTTTGTTTGTAAATGCTATTGATTTTTGTACTCACTTTTCTCGTTCGTTTGAAAATTTGTTTGCGAGCATTCGATAATTGACGGTTTAGAAGCTTTAGGAAAAGGAGACAATTCAAAAGACACATATCTTTCTCTCTCCCCTTTACGTTGTTAAATATGTTAATTGCTATGACATTGACAGCCTCGTCTTGTATGCTGGATCCTTTCGAAATCACTGGTCACTAGTAATTTTTTAAAAATTCATCTGGCAATTATTTTAGACTTACGCGGTAACAAATTGTAACGACGTGATTTCCATATATTTTCCTCACATATTTTTAGTAATACTCGAATTTATGTCCTTTTGTTTCTTTGCATGAAA
Organism: Sindora glabra; assembly: GCA_020226215.1. Lineage (NCBI taxonomy): Eukaryota > Viridiplantae > Streptophyta > Magnoliopsida > Fabales > Fabaceae > Sindora > Sindora glabra. The sequence continues at coordinate 53,355,296 of CM035226.1, forward strand.
TTATGATATTTTTAAAATTAATAATAATATATATATTGAAGATAAAATCTGAAAGTAAATTTGAAATGTAAATCAAGAATTAATAGTAAATATAAAATAGTAAGATGAATTTATAAAATCTAAAATAAAGATTAATATTTAAACTTTAATTTTAAATTCGTACTCAATTTTGAAACTAGTAAAAAAAAAAAAAAAAACGATGTTGCGGTTGATCGTATTTGAATTACAAAACCAGACGGTCACTCTGTATACCTTTCATTAGAACTATTCATCATACTTTTCAAGGTCAGCTTTAATTTGTCGATTTCCAATCGGATTAAAGATTTTGAATTGTCCCTGTTTTGAGAGAATCAAATCTTTTTAAAGTCAAACGAAGCTTTGCCTTTTCTCATACATGAACTTGAGACCATGAATGAAGTTGCATAGACAACATCGTTACACACCGACTTCATATTGCTGCATATTGAAATGCCATAAATCAATTTAAACTGTAAAATGACCAAAAATCTTTGTTTGAATTTTGAATCTTTACGACAGGTTTAATTAGAAGAAATTATTGTTGTTATTTGATATTGAACTATTTCAAAGAGGTTATTCTTAAACACTTATATAATTGATTTAACTTTCGTCACATGATTTGTGTTTTCCATTTCCAACGCACAAATAAAAATAGGGTGGACTGTTACATGAGTATTATTCAAAAACTTAAAAATAAAAGAGGGTGGGGGTCGGCCTCTGTAAACGTTAAATGTTTTGAAGTGGGATACATTGCTTCACTTTAAAAATAAAGCATGCTCTCAGTTTCTTCAAGACCTTATAGTAATATAATCATCTAACCTCTAGTAATAATCAAATTTAAAATATAAATGATAAAAAATAATAAATTTTATTATTCTCCATTTTTTCACAAAATATTTCATACCAAATAAACTAAATAAACTTAGAAGAAATTTTAAGAGAATAAATTTTTTCTATATTTATGTTAATCGATATCCCAAGCTCTCAATAGAAATTACAAAATATATTAATCATATCTCCATGTTTAATTTTATGAAATATATGTTATTGTGTATTCATAAAAATATAGAAAAATCATTCTTTATTTACATTTAGTTTTATTATATTTCACTTAATTGAAATATTATGAAAAATTTCATTAAAAATTAAATGAAAAAAATTTAAATAGGTACAATCAATATTTTCAGACTCGGCCTAATCATCGACCCGGCACAGCAAATAGGTCACGATCGAACTGGTTCAACTGATCGAATCGGGTGGTTGAACTGATTATTATATTTTTATATATAATAAATTATATATTAAATATATGTATATAAAAATAAATTTATTTAATTAATACAAATTTATTAATATATTTTTAAAACATAAATAAACATTGATTTTATTAAAATTATGAATAACATAGAAATAGAAGAAATAATTAATATAGAAATTGATATGAAAAATCTTTAAAACAGTTGAAACATAATGTTTTGTATTCAAACTGTAAGAATATGATTTGCTAAAAATTTATATTTTAGTGAGTTTATATATACTGATAAGATATTATTTTTGATATACACTTTAATATAAAGTAAAAAATAATAACAATTCATATTATGATAAACAAATGATAAAGTTACAAATCCCAAGACATAAAAAATATAAATTAAACAAGATAATTTAGGAGATAATTGTATCTTGAAATATTTTATAATTGCTTATTGAAAGACTATTTCAAACAATACCTATTTATAAAGTGTTTTAAATAATATAATAGTAATAGTAAATATAATTCAAAAATTTTCATTCACTTTAATCTTTGAATATATAATAAATTTTTAAATTTAGTTAAGACTTTTTGTACATTAAGCTTTTGAATTGGACAAAAGTATATATAAAAAAAAATTGGATGAACTGAGTCATTGGGTCAACTGGGTTGGCAATTCAATCAATTTTTTACCGGGTATGATTAGGCCAACTTGAGATTTTCTCAAGTCTGGGTTTAAAGGTCCATCCGAACAGTTTTCTCGGGTGCCAATCTGATTGGTTGAACTGGCCGGGCCGGTCCGAGTTTAAAAACCTTAGGCACAATATTAATGATGAAAAATATGGATGAATAAATTTCAACATTTGATAAGTTAAATAAAATTCCATACAACTAAAATGTACTTTTTTTTAAATTATAAAAATGATATGTAAATGTATGAAATTTGTGAGCATTAAGAAAAAGAATTTAAACCTAGACATATTATCAATATAAATTAATTTTATATTAATTTATATTTATATTTTATTATATTAATAAAAATTATTAAAATATTCCTAGTATTAATAAAAATTATTAAATTTTAATAATTTATTAGTTCCTTGTTTATTAATAATATAAAAATTAATACATTAATAATAAAACAAATATAATCTTTAATGAAAATTAAGTTCAAACTTTTCGATACGTGTAAATTTAAAAGATGCTGCATGGTAATATTATTAAAGTTTAAATTTAATATATTATTAGTATAAAATATTTTACATTATTAATAAGTGAAAAGAAATGCATCATAAAAAATAATAATAATTAATAAAGTTTAATAACTTCTTATGCACATACATAAATAATAATGTAAATATGATTTATGGATCAAATTTAAATCAATTTAAATGGGGCTATTAGTGATTTTCGAATAATATTATTTTTTTATTAGTGATTTTCATGAAGTTATCACCCCATTTAAAATGTGGCCGGCCAACGTGCGCCTGCCTAGCACAGCCTTACTCTGCCTAAGTAACGAGCTCACAAATGCTAATCAGCCCACACCAAATTGCTCATCTTCAACCTACCTTCCTTCTTTCTTCTGAAACATCCAAATCAACGTATATTTTCAATAGCCGTTACGCTTTTTCAAAAGTTTAAACTTCCATGCAATTTTCAATGCTCTCTTCTCTCCTGAAGACCGCCACCACCATCTTCTAAATCTTTCCGATCATAGTCATACATATTCCATCCATGGGCTGCTGCTTTAGCACCACAAATCCCTCAAAGAAAGGCCTAAGTAGCCAGAATGGTCTGAAATCCCAGCAATACCTAGTGAGATCTCCAACAAAATCAAAGGCGAAGCATGAAGTAGATCATAGATTTCCACCGCCAGTGGAAGAGGAAACTGTGAAGGAGGTTCTTTCAGAAACACCCATTTCCAAACCTAAAATTCCAATGTTGGTTGAAGAAGGGAAGAAATTCCAGATGCCTGTAGCTGTGATCCAACCTAAAGCGGAGAACTTTGAAACGAAGGGTCAGATTGACAAAGCAGAGGAAACCCCAGAAGTGCCTGTGGCTGTGATTGAAACTAAAGCTGAGAACTTCGAAGTAAAGGATGTGGTGAACAAAGCAGATGAGGCTTCAGAAATGTCCCAAATCTCAGAAATTTGCAGTGTTAGTGGGAGCTTTTCGACTGCAACAACTGCTACGATTACAGAAAAGAGAGAAGAGGAAGTTACCAGTAAACGAAGCAGCAGAGAGGGTACCGCGAGGGTGAATAGATCTCCGTCCAATGCAACCAGAAAGCGTCCTTACACCGCCGATGGGGGCGGCGGAAGAGAACGGAAAGCCAAATCTCCAGCGAGGAGAGCAGAGCCCTTGCCGGAGAAGAAGAGCCAGGTTGGTTCGACGTCAGTTCGAGGGAGGGAATCGGGTCAGGTCACTACTAGGAAGCTCAACCCGGGTGCCGCTGGTATTCGCCGCGATACCGGCGAGGGATCCGGCCGGCGGTCGAGGTCACCATCGACCAGGACGGTGAGTGGAGTCAGCAAGGTAAACGGAGGTCGGAGTCCGCTGAAGACTACCGGAAGAGGTGGTCGGCAGTTGCCTGCGAAGGGGGTGGAGAAGACTGAGAATCAGAAAAGCGAGAGGGACCGAGTTGGGGAGGAAAACGACGGCGTTCAGCAGGATGCACATGAATCTATCGAGAACCCACATGTTTCACTGGAGTGCTTTATTTTCCTGTAGATTTTTTAAAAAGCACAATTTTTTTCAACCCCTTTTGAGTTCTAGAAGCAATTTTATCACTTTCAATTCTACTGTCATTTTAATTGTTTGTTAATTTGTTTGTTTGGTCCTTCCCTTTGTCAAACTTGCGGAGTTGATCGTAGTGTGCCTTTGTAAATGGAGAATGAAAAAAGATCGGTGCACTAGTACCTGAATGCATAGATTGCTTATACACATAATCTTATGAGGGGAGCCAATCAAATATGGAGAAATCTACTCTGTATAGATTACATCTGGTAGGATATTAGATGGACAGCCTTGTTATTAGAGAGAAATGCGTCAAATTAGTTGTAAGTAATTATTGTGAGTACTTTAAAAAGGATTTGTAAACAAATTGGATTCAAATTTGATTTTAAATAAATTTGTATAAATAAGTTTAACTTGTTTAATATTCAAATTAAGGTCAAATTTTATATTATAGTAAGTATATTATTTGAGTTGAATTGTTCATGACTACAAATAGATTTAATAATAGAAATTATATTTTTATTTTTATGTTATATATAAATAATATAATATATAAAATAATTCAATTACTTTAGTAATTATTAAAGTTGCCTAACAAAATATAATATTTTAATTAAAGTAATTAATTTTTTAGTATTTATTAATATTTATTAAGTCTAGTTATTGGTATTATGTAATGTGTAGATATTTTTAATAAATTTTGTTGATTGTAAATGAATTTATGTTGATAAAAAAATGAGATAAATCAGGTGTTTAATTTATTAATGAAAGATAATTTTTATATATTTAAATTTGAAAAAAAATAACAAATTATTTGAATAAGATAAAATAAATTCCATTATTTATATTCATATTCATTATAAATTTAAGTTCAAATTTGAGTATTTTAAATTCTATAAAAAACTTTAAACAAATAACATATTAATTAAATAATATCATATAAATTTATTTAAATTTATGTTTTAGATTTGTGTTTGAATTAAATTTGACTTTGAATTTGAATTATTCAATATCAAGAGTTCAAACTCAAACTCAGGTTTAAGTTCAATTATTTTTTACGAATTTAAGCTTGAGTAGTTAAATATTTAATTCGATACGTTTATATTCTTACTTGTTACACAATAATATATTAAGTTCTTTAGTGATGAATGACATTTTTTTTGGGGGGTAGAATAAAGGGGTCCAAGACCCAAAACAGAAAACTAAGAGAAATTAATTTCTAAAGGTTTAGAGATTCTCAATATATCAGCAAGAAATTTTTAATGGAGTATTAGTAAAAAGATGTATTCCAAGCTCCATAACAATATTTAGAGTAGTCATCCCATTAACGCAAGCATTCCTTTCTTTATGTGTGTTGAATTATAACTTTTCACTCTTTCTTAAGTAATTGATTAATAGTCAAAATTAGTTGGTTTCTTTTCTGTATGAGATTAATTAAGCAGGAGAAGAAAGCCTTTGAATCACTTTAAAAAATAATGTTCTTATCACTTTTATTCCATACAATTTAAAGATCACATAAAGCACCCGAGCGTTCAGCTACAAAGACTGAACAATTTCCCAAAGCTCTTGTAAATTCAAAAATCTAATTTCCATGCATGTTCCTAATCACAACACCACAGGCAGCTTGTCCGGTCTCTTTTAGTGATGAATGACATGTTAATATTAAGTAAGTGCAGTGTAGAGTATTCTAACAAATAAATATAAGAGATATGATAGATTTAGACTATATTTATTAATGAAAAATATCTTTTATAAAAATATGATTATAAAATATTAATATATTAAAAAATAATTTATATATTTAATAAAAAATTTGATAAAAATAATTTATTATTATTATAATTTTAAATATTTTTAATTATAAAATATAAATAAATATATACGACATTATTTTATTTATAAATAAAAAATAAGTATCTTTCTAAGAAAACCATGGAACCTGAGTACATGTTTTATCGGACGAGTCAGGGAGAGACCTTTGAATTCAAAAGGATTTTCTCTTAAAAAAAATGGATTTTCTCCTCTGTTTTTTCCCCTAAGCCCTTCCCTTGCTTTATTTCTCGTCCTCATCCGTCCTAGAGATTGTGAAATTGTATAGAGATATGAAAACGGGCAATGGAAATGGACGTCGAAGTTGAGCATCTTCTTTTTCTTTATAGGGATGGGTGGACAGACACTTCAATCTGTTCCTTGGTTTTGCCGTGAAAATTGAATAATGGGACTAAGAAGCATGGGGAAAAGTGCAAATCAGTACAGTTAAAGTCGGCCAGAAACTTCTCGTGCCGTGAAAATTACAAGCTCAATTCTGGGGAGAGAATGCGTGCCAAGTTGCTAACTTGAAAGTCCAACCCGCCCATTTCCCCCCGATGCTTGGTTGGGAGGAGAACAAGGAAATAGGGAAAAAAATTGAGATTAAAATTTTCTTCTCCTTTGTTAAAAGGATATAAAAGAGAAAGGAAAATTAAAAGATAAATTATATAATTATTATTTTTTACATATTAATTTTTTTTACAATTTTTTTTATATTTTCATTCTAATTAAATTTAATTTTTTTTCTTCTCATTTTCTTCTACATTAAGTACAGAATTATCTAAATCAACACATTCTAAGAAAATAGTTTAGAAAAATGGGAGTTGACCTCACTTTCTTTGCTTGAAGTGTGATTTAAAAGAATTATGAATATAAATTTTTTAAAATGATAGATATTAATAAAAATAATAAATTTTACAATAAAAATATATTTTTATTTCTTGTAAAGTAACAAAAATTAAATAAGAAAAAATATTTAAATTTGAAAAACGTTACTTTTGTTAAAATAAACATTTTAGTTATGAACTTTGTTAATTTCTTCTCAATCAATTTGCTTTAATTTAAAAGGGATAAAATATAATTTCTAATTCTGAGGTTCATAATTTTTATTTTGAAATCCATCAACGATTTGTGTAACTATCTTTTTCAAAAATTTACAGCTTTAATTTTTGAAAAAAAAAATGATTCAAAATTTTCTGAAACCATTTTTTCTTATTCTGGCTTACTTTCTCGGGTGGCCTTTTCAGTCTACTGTTTTCTTTTCGGCGAAAAGGAACATGCCCAGGAATCGGCGTCAAATCTTGAATGCAGTTTGCAATTTCAATCAAATTAACTTTATTTATTTGGATTAAATGGAATATTTCGTTGGAGCTGTGCAATTTATGGAAGTGCGATAGGAAGGATAGGGGAAGATCGGGATCTTCAGCCTTCAAAAGTTAAAAAACTGCTATGGGAGGATCTCAGTTTAATTGAAAACCGAGTAAGTTTCAGGATAAAACAAACTCCAGTCTGCATCTGATACTTAGGATCCATTTCGCGCTAATAGTTTATAATTTATTAATTTAATTAATAAATTAATTTAAATAATTTATAACTTACAAATTATTATCTCCCCAAATATTTTTAAATCTATTTTGAATTTTTTATTAGTTTACAAACTATATCTTTTATAACATAATCCTAAATAATTTTTTTCCATAACATGTTTCTAACTCCAATCCCTTTCTTAAATAAAATATAATTAATTATTTTTTAAAAATTATAATTTTATTATAAATAATAACAAAATAAAAGTTATATAAGTAAATAAATACGTAAATTTATAAATATAATTAATTAAATATCATATTTTTATTTTAAATATTTTAATTATATTAATATAATTTAATCTTTAAATAAATATAAATTATTTTAATTTATATATTTATTTATGTTAATATATGCTTTTTATATTATTTTATAATTTAAGTTAATTTAATAATTAATTTTACAAAATATTTTTTATTTAATTAACTAACTTATCAATTAGTAATTAATTTATCTATTAACTAATTTATTAATTATTTATGCCAAACAAAACTCTGCAATTCAGCTTTGTTTATGGTTTCAAGGCTTCAACCCACATCTGATATTTATCTCCTTGATTTATAAAATAATGATTAATAGTACTCTTCCCGTATTTAATTATAATTTATAATACCATCAATAAATATTGCTCCTTTGAGAGGATAGGGGAGAGAAACTAAATTTAAGAATTTTATAAGATATTAATCTATTATTTTGTTGTGAAGAATGCCGATTTAAAGATCCCATATCCTTTGTCTACTGGGGTCATGTATGCATTGTCAAGAAAAATTTTACATAGGAAAAACGAGAAGGGAGGGAAAAAAAAATGTAAAGTCATCCTTTTATTTTAACTTCAGCCTCCTCTCCTATGTGTTTTTTTTTTAATTCTTTCAAACAAGACATTAATTATATATATATATATATATATTTAATCCTTAACTTTTAATTAGCTTAGTCCTTGTTGAACTATTTTTTTTCAAATAAGCAGGGAATTTTTTATAGCGGAACTAGGAAAATTTCTTAGGTATAACTCTTATGAAGAAAAAAATTTTATACTTAAATAAAATTAAAAAAATTAAATTATATATTAAGAAATTAAAATTATTTAACATTTTATATAATTTTATTTATCTATAATTATGCAAATATTTTCAAAAGCATCAAATCGATTTTTTATAATTATGTATACTTATCCAAATAATTTTTTTAAAATAATTATTTAAGTCAAAATTAAATAAAATCAAATAACACAATATGTTAATTTAAATTTAATTAAAGAAATAATTTTTGCATGATGGAATCATCAATAATACACCTGTTGTTTTTGCTTAAAAAGATTATGTTATTTTGATGAGCATTTTTTAATTTTTTTAAATAAAGGTGTATCATGTTCTCATCTTAGCCTTATGTTAAAATCAAATGTGTTAATTTTTTAAATAAAAATTAGTGATCGTGAATTATTATATTTTATTAAAATGATTTGATCATTATTAAAATGTGTAGATATAAATATATACAAATAAATACAATTAATTATTTTTATGACTAATTAGCTTTATTTTTGCAAAGGTAAGAAAGGATTTTCTTTTAAGAATATGCAATATTTGATGAGACAATATAAAATTTTTGGGATGCTGATATATAATTTTTTTAAATTAATTAAAAAATTTGAGAGAGAGAGAGACCAAAGTAATATATATATATATATATATATATATATATATATATATATATATATATATATATATATATATATATATATATATATATATATATATATGAGGAGGGATTTGTTGATATTATTGTAAGTTAAAGTAACTTACACCAAATTTGAATCCTTGATCTCATTAAATTTTAAAGAATAAGATAAATTCACTTTAAATTAACCTTTGCATTGCATGTAATTTTTTTCTATCTCTTTCTTTCATACAATTAATATATTAAATAAAAATTTTTAAATCATAAATACATTGTAAATCTATTTTAATTAATAAGATATCAAGCAATTTATGCCTCCTTCCTACAAATATATTTTAATAAAAAAAATATTAAATTAAAATGTGAAGTAAGTGGTATTGATTATATGTAGCTCCTATTAATTTCTTACCATTAATTCATTAAATAAGTACATATTTTTCTCATTCTCAAAATATTAAATTAAATTAAAAATCTCTTAAAATATTAAATTTATATCAAAAGATTTATTTTATGCCTAGTAAAACTCTTTTGATTTAAATTTAATATTTTAAAAAGATATTTTAATTTAATATTTTCTTTACAAAAATATATGAAAAATACATAAATAGATGTATATGAAAGCAAAAAGTTTTTACTAATAATTCATAATTAATAATATACAATAATGGTAAAATTTGAGAAAGGAAAAATGCTCTTATTTAATGCATTAATAGTAAGAATTAAAAAAGAGTTATATGTAATTAATATAATTTGCTTCATCTTTTAATTTAATATTTTGATTACTAAAATATATTTATGGGAATATTTATGGGAAGGAGCCAAAAAAAGCCTATGATTATTTTTAACTAAAATAGATATGTATTGTATTTATGATTTGAAATTTTTTATTTAATATATTAATTGTGTGAAAGAGAGAGAAAACAAAGTTACATACAATGTAAAAGTTGATTTAAAATAAATTGATCTCATTCTTAAAATTTAATGGGTCTAAGGGATCCAAATTTAGGTATAAGTTCATTTTGACTTATATTAAGTATCAACAGATCCCCTTATATATATCCCTTTATATATATATATATATAGAATAAATCACAATTTATAGCAACTATTAGCCTTAACTTCATCTGAGGAGAATTTTAGTTCCCAAGTTGAATACATCTATCTCATGCTTAAATTCAAATCTCAAGTTGAGTCCTCAGGTGTCTAACAACTATAAAGAAGATTTTGAAGACTATACTCAATTAAATGAGAATCATTGTTTCGGTATTGATTTTAAAGAAGATAGAATCTCTATAAATTTTGAAGATCTAATTTGAACTGTCCAGATTCAAAAAGTAAAGCAAATCTAGTTGCCTGATGTAAGAAAACAAATTCAATGCTAGCAAATTCTTATGGTAAAGCATGAGTAGAATCCTAGAAGGACAATTCCAATAAAAAAAGAGGTATAGAGCAATAAATTATTTAACAAAAGTATTTTTATAGCTATACTTTCTTGATTTTAATTTTAAATAAAGTGGTGGTAACCTAATTTTTTTTACTATACTCTTCTGACTTTCATATATATATATATATATATATATATATATATATATATATATATGTATATATATATATATATATGTATATATATATTTGGAAGAATTAATTGATATTGGAATAAATCTAAAAGACTTACATCAAATCTTTATTATTAATTCTAATTTCATCTATAACTATAAAGAAGATAATTTAAAAGAGAAAATCCATTTTAATGATGAGAAAAAATAAATAAAATATGCATTAATTATTTTCTCTATCTTACAATAATTCTTTTCTTTTTATTTGTAATCTTTACCATAAAATTGCTATTTTAATTTTTTTAGTTACTTTTTCTCTTTTACAAAACTTTGTATTTTTTTAACTGAACATAAAAATAAAATGAAAAAAATTTTTTTTTAAATATTTTAAGGAAAATACACTTGAAATTTGAAAATATTTACACTTTCTATTTTGGACTAGACGTTGATTTTCGTTTAAATATAATTTGAAATTTTTTAAAATAAACGATCTATATAAAAAAATTATTTGCAAAATATAACTTATTAAATTATAAAAAATAAAATAGTTCACATGATGAGAACTTAAAAATTTTATGCTTTTTCATATGCTCACGTAACCTTTTTTTAATTTTTTTATAATTTAATAAGTTATCTTTTGGATTTTTTAAATAAACATCTTATTATAAAAAAATTCAAATTATATTTAAATATAAATCAAACGTATAGTCTAAAATAAAAAGTGTAAAATTTTTCACATTTTAAGCATATTTTTCCTTGAAAGTCTTCAAAAAGCATATTTTTTATGTATTTATTTTTATGTACAGTTAAAAAAAATAAAAAATGTGGTTTTATTAAAGAGAAAAATCAATTAAAAACAAAAATTAAAATAACATTTTTATTGTAAAGATTAAAAATAAAAAGAAAAGAATTATTGTAAGAGACTAGGAAAATAATCAATGCAACTTAGATTATGTTTCACGTAAGTAATTAATAAGTTAGTTGATAGTTAATAAATTAATTAATTCTGTAAGAAGTGTTTTATAAAATTAATTATTAAATTAATTAAAATAATGAAATAATATAAAACTATATTCATAAAAATAGATATATAAATTAAAATAATTTATATATATCTAATAATTAAAACATATTAATGTAATCAAGATATTCAAAAATAAAAAATAAAACAAAAAATTATTATCTCTTATCATTAAAAAAAAATTTTACTTTTAAATTGCCTATAAATAAAGTTAGAATCAATAACAAAAATGAAAGGTTGAAATGGGTGGGCCATACATCACAATGGTGCCGTTATCTACTTTGGATGGTTTGGTTGATTTTAGGGTTGAAAATTGTGTGGATAAGAGCGATTAATGACCCTTAAACTAATTGCCAACTCAAAACTGCACGTTATAAAATTGGACCTGTGATAACCCACAAAAACTATATTACCCACTTAGACCTATGCTTTATAGGTACCAATAGATACCATTGGATGTGGGTGGGTTTAAAATATTTTAAATAAAAATGCCCTACACACTAACTATTTTGCAAATTAGTTCACTATCTTCTTTCTTGCATGCAACATTTTTATAGAGTAATTCAGATTTACATGAAATATTATTGTTTCTGCATGCAAAATTAACACAAAACTAGCAACTATTCTCCTATTAGATGGAATTAATTATAATATATCACTATTGTATCCTATTAAAGAAATTAATAGAATTAAAATTGAAATTGAAATAAGATATAAATAGATATACAATCTATTTTAGATACTAATATTATTAGTTTTTATTTTAATTTGTATAGATGAAATGAATAAATGAAGTTAGTGTATTTCCCAAATGTATAGAATTCTTAAGTAAATGGATTGACAATACATAGATCACTAAATTGGGTTACTTTCTATAGACAGAGTGGAAGATAAAAGATTAAGCTATATTTTCAATATTTGTCATCTCTGTCTAATAAGTGATAATGAGAAAGAAGCTAGCAAATCTTTTTTGGCAACTAATGCTTAAAATAACGTCATCCTTTGAATATTAGTGGGAGGGTTACAGTTAATATTTGATAGTAAATTTTAACCCATATCACCTGTATAACAATTTTTTTTTTAAATTTCATCAACTTCTATCCATTACAATATTTAATTCAACAAAAATTGCATAACTTTGGATTTTAGCGAGTGATTTGTAGCGGTTAGACCTAAAACTTTCAGCCTTAATTGGTTCAATAGAGACTAGGGAAGAAATTAATCAAGAGAAAGAAAAGAGAACAAATACTTTATAATTATTTATTTCATTTGATTTAAATAAGAAAGAAAATTTGATTTATTTAATTTATTTAATTAATGATTGTTACATTAAAAAATTTATTTTTAGTTATTATTAAATAATTATTAAAATTATTATACTTTTATTATTATATATTTCTATTATTTTACTAATATTATTATCATTATTATTTACATTTTTTATTTATTATTTATTTACTAACATTATTATTTTTATAAGTATTTAATATTAATTATTAATATTTTATTAATATTATTTTCATTATTAATTTTATTATTTTTCATAATTATTATATTATCAATATTAAATTATATTATTATTTTATTACTATATTGGCTTTTATAAATATTATTTTATTAATATTAGTATTCATTTTTATATTATTAGCTATTATCATCTTTATTATATGATTATTCATTATTATTAAATTAATATTATTATTAGTGTTATTAATATTTTGTTTTATTTATCTATTTTCTTATCTATTAATATTATATTTTTTCCATTACTATTATTAATTGATAATAATTTTTATTTTTATTTTTTAGTATTGTTTTATATAATAATTTTATTATTATTATTAAAGATAATAAAGTCAAAATTCAAAATGTGAAAATCAAATTTTCTAAAAAATTAGAAAAATTGAAAAAAATTATCATTCCTTCATCTTAAGTAATCTCATTAAAAAAAATACATAAAGAAAATAATTTTTTCTTTAAGCCAAAAACTTACAAAGGGATGAGAGCTCCCCTATCCCCTTTTCCATTTTTTATTACCATCAATTAAATGACTTCTAGTACCGAAGGGGATTGTGGCAGCACTAAAATAAAATGTACGGATAGCATTAAATTTTAGCCATTTATTTTATAAATTCCACTAAAATGATGGTACCAGGAAAGAATACCAATATTCAGAGCATCATTTTGTCGTTGCTAATGAGTCTTGACCTCATATGCTTCAATTTAAATACTCTGTTTTCTTTAATCATCTGTGTCATTCCATGTAGTGGCGGAGAAAGGGAAGGTTAATTAGCAGCTAGTCAAACCCACAAAAAATTTTGATTTCTTCATTCTTACATATAATAATTTTATAATAATCCCTAAAAATTAAAAAATTATATATATTTTACAAAAATTTTGGTATTTGGTCCCTTTGAGTGAAAATTTCTAGTTCTACCACCCGTTTCATGCCAGGTCTTTTGTCAAAGCAGCAGTAGAGAACAAGGGTGGTGACCGTTGCCGGCAGACGGGCAAAAGAGCAGGACAACAACACTATCTGTTTGGCAATACATTAGCATACCAACGTACACTTGAAGAAAACAACAGAAAGGCTAACAAAATGAAAGATTTTATCCGGTTGCCAGAATTTCAATTCTTTTCATCTGTAGAAACTGCACATACGCCAAGTAACTAACCGCCATTTTCAGTCAATATCTATATTTTACTGAATATAGAAATTGTGCATCTGAGGCTCAGATGATCTCATTATTAGTAATAATTTACAACACTGTCAAGTGATATAAGCTCGATTGCCGGCATCCCCATGTCAAAGTGATTTTTTTCTTTTTATTTTTTTTAACAGTAACAATTGTTAATCCACCGGATATTCATACGCTAAAATTCAGAATGCAAACTCGGATAGAACCTTAAAAGAACATTTGGTGTCACTAAAGTCTTGAGTCAATGATTACAGCATTGCATTTTATGTTAATTCTGTGTCCGGATTTACGCTGCCATTGATTGCAAGGGGTAGCACGAAGCGCACGGTATGATGGAGAGGCCTTGAGATGGGCCCTTGAAGACATGGAGCAGGATGTGCTATGAATGTAGGAAGATCTTCGCCAGGCATCAGCACGAAGACGCCTCTGTCGTAAGTTGTTACCTACACATCGAAAAAGGCACATACAACGCATGAATAGCGTGAAAACAAATAAATGGCAGCAACTTGGATCAATATTATCAGGAAAAAAAGATGAGTTAGTGTGCAATATAGGGCATAATCACCCTTAAATGAAGATTCTCCGGAAGCATTTTCAAACTATTATGTTACCATATTTAAGTCAGATGCCAAGAGTTTATTACTTTCACGGTTACGAATTCAGATCTAATGAGAGTTTATATGAATGAAAATTAGGAAAATATTAAATATCTGATCCGTTTTGGAATTAAAAAAACTGTATATAGTATTATTCTCAAGATATGGTGTAATTTTCCTTTTTATATATATAAGCACACTCATGAATTGGTAAAACTCATTAAAAAAGACTACAAAATAATTTGTTAAATAATAAATTAGTGTTGCAAGAATTGAGTAATACGATGGAAATTATATATTTGAACCTCTTTAGTGTCAACCTATTAAAAAAAAAAGTACTAAATGAATACGCTTGCTTATGAATACCTAGCGCAATACAGAGAAAAAATATGTGAGATATTGCATTATAATTGTTTTTAATTAATATTATTTTATAAAATTGCCTTAAAAATTAAAAAATAATAATAAACAAAGAATATTTACTTATTCTTAGGAATATCTCTAAGGTGGTGTTTAATTCATAAAATCTTATATTCCTATAGAAATGTAATTCTAGAAAATTTGATTAATGAAAATATAATATTTTTATGTTCGGTTCACTATAAATTTTCTTGAGAATATTTTGCTAAATTCTTAAATATGTTATATTACTATATTTGATTCATTTTTGATATTTTTGAAAATCTTGAGATTATTTTAAAAATATCTTTATCAAAATTTTTATTATAAAATATAATATAGTAAATCATATTTTTATTTAAAACTACATAAATAGTCTTAAAAATTAATATTATTATATTTTTTAATAATAAATAATATTTTAAAAATAAAATGATAATTATTTCTAAACTTAAATTAAAAATTATTTGATAAAATAATAAATAAAAAAGGAATTAAATGTGAAGATAATTTTATCCTTTTATTTTAATATTAGTATTCCCATTCTATGAAAATATGAGATTCTCCCATCCTTCCATAAAAATATTTTTTAAAAAAATTAGATTAAAAATATTTTTAAAAATATAATATTTTTAAATATTTTTTCTCAAACTTTAAATTAAATATAAAAATATAATATTCACTTAAAATATTTTTAAAAATATTAAAAATATTCCGCGAATCAACCATTCACCTAAGAGTTAGGTTAACATACCCTTTTCTATAATGTTAAAATGCAGAAGCAGCGCTGCTGAAGGACAGATTTAGGCAAAATCATTAGTGAGTAAATGAAAGAGAGAGGAGTAGCACCCCCGGGGATGGATGATGGGTGAGCTTCTCGTCGAAGACAATCTGCTCTTCAAGGTCAATTTGTAATCCACCATTTGTTTCCATCTCAGCCGATCCTTTTTGCCTGAGTAACTTCTCAACAATAGCCAGAACAAGAAACATTGAAATCAGTACGGCAGTCGCCACAAACCTAACCGACACCGCGTTCACTGAATCATCAAAGTGTTGCCGGTTATGTTCATCTGATCCTCCAGAATTCAAAGGTGCCACCGATGGCGTCGGAGGTGGCACCACCGTGCCGCGATAGCTGCCTTCAGCGCCACCCATCAATTATCAAAGCCTAAATTTTCATAACCCGTTAATTAAGGCAAAAATCTATGCATAGTAGCTCTCTTCTTTTCTACATAGCACGTTCTAATAGTAACTCTACTACAAAAGTTATTTCTGGAAGTCCTCAAGTTTGTGGTAGGTTGCAGAATTTACGAGGGAAGAAGACGGCGAAGAAGGAATTTTGAGTATCTAAGTGTTGTGGAAGAAGAACAGGGGATGTTGGGTTTTGAAGGTTGATTTGAGTTAGAGTGGCGCTGCTGCATGTAGGTAAACAGTGACCAATACGAGGGGCATGATTAATTGTTTAATATTTCCTTAGAATTTTGTGCTTATTATAATTCTATGGTTGAATAAGAAAATTTTCTATTTAAGAGATTTATTGAATTACAAAAATCACGAGTATGATGAGATTATAAAAAATTTATTATATGATTTTTATGTGGAAAATACTGTTGTATATGATATAACAATTAGTTAAGCTTACTGTCAACCATTAATGAATTTAATACTATATAACAATAATAAATTGAAATCGGAAGTGACGCTTCTGGTTCACGGGGTGTAGGATCCGGTGGTAAATGACGTGTTGAGAAGTGATTTCATCCATGGAGATTAACGGGGTGGCTTAAGGGAGGCTCTCGATCACAAGATGTCCATGTGCAGGATTTTCACGGGTACGTGGTCCCCACAGACACAAATATGTTCGGAGGTTCATGGACGGCATTACTGAGTTTTGGGCTGGACTTCCGTAAATAATAATATGAAAATATTAGTATGAATTGGAGCTCAGCCCAATTAATATTTCAAAGACTAAAATTTTATTTTAAACATCGAAATATTAAATATTTATTAATTTTATATTTGAAATGAGATTTATATTAATTTAATTTCTAAAGATCTAAGGTTAACTAAAATTTTAATCTTTTTAACAAATATTAATCATTTAGAATAAAGAATAAAATTTGATTTACACTTAAATTTTTAGATACCAAATATATTAATATAAAATTGATAGAAATCTAAGAATTCACAAACCAAAATGTAATTTTAATCTATTTTAAAAATTAATTCGATTTAGCTCACATATTTGATTGAACTTTTTTGTGGATAGTGTAGGTAGAGATTTGAATTGAGTTTCAAATTTTAAACATAGATGCATTCACAATCTTTTTCTTTTTCTTTTTGGCCTTTTAGCCTTAGTGGCTTTTGGACTTAATTAATTTAGAATTGAATTAGGTCAAATTCTAATATAAGGAATAAGCTTTCTCAACATGTATTTTCTTTATTTATAATGGCGAAGCTAAGAACTTACTGCTAGAATGATTTTATCATTATAATGATCCCTAGACCTTGAGTCTGAATTATAGTATGACATAGATGAAATTGAAAAAACTCAACTATGTGATCTAGAGAAATAGGATAATCAAATACTTGAAATATGATATTTTATTTATTCAATTCTTTAATTTTTTAGATTTCTACAAAACCACTTGATCAATATTGTTATAAGCTCAATTCTCCCTTTATCATAACCACTCATCTTTGTGCTCTAAGAGGAGAAAAATAATATCTGAGTACTAATAGGACAACACAACTTAGTTAGTTACTAGAGATAAAGGGCTTCTTAAATAAACTGGATTAGGTCATGTGAAACTAACCCAATCATAGGATCCATATGCAACTAATCCACATTTAGGCAATAATACCATATAGAGTCTAATTCCAAATTATTACTTTATTTTAAACCCGCACAATATGATTTAACATTAATTATTATTTAATATATTAATGTGAGGTCCATATTAAAATTTTTAACAATCTTTCACTTGGGCTCATTAATTTATAAATGATAACTTTTTGGAAAAAATTAACGTAAAAATGATATTATTTCATTTATAGGTCTAGTTATGATTATAAACATTCAACAATACTAAATATTATATCTAAAGAATATCAATGTTAAACATGTTGAGTGCCTACACTTCATTGATCAATTGATTAAATATAATATGCATAACAGGATTTACATTATCTTAATATTACTAAATGTAAATTTCTCATATAATGGTCCCAGTATTCATTCAAGATACTTAATAAGAATCAATATTCTTAATATATTGAGATAGAGTCTAAACATCTCTATTTACAATAAAGAGACAAGGTTTGAATGTCTTTACTCATATATCATAACCAAAATATGTATAATATATAGCAAAGATGCGAATATCTCATTATGAGTATTTTACTTAAACATATCATAAGATATCAATGAGTTCATATCAACAAAACTTTCATTAACCTAAAATACCCAAAAGACTTAGGCAAATTCACATTATTCATATGATTATGTTTTTATATTTACCTCTAAGCCCTTGATTAATGAATTTGAGAGCATACGATCCATGAAAATTAAGTAATATACTTATATTTTTTTATTTCACAAATAGGTACTTCAATTTAAAGTTCTTTATATAGGCAAATTTGTCATTACAAAGAAAGAATCCATGGCAGCAATAGTGTCATGACATAAATCTAGTTAAAGCCAAAAAATCCTTAACTTGTTAACTTGATAAGGAATTTATAACAAGTGACATTCCTTACCTTTTAATAGAGGTTGTTGTAATTGACTGTATAATAATTCCACAACATAATGCCTTTTAACACATGGCTAGTCACAGTTTTACGATTATATGAACAACTAATAAAATAAGTTTAAGTAACTTGTACATACAAGATATCCAAATCTTTATAAGGTTAGTGTATAATCATTTGTATCATTTAGATATAAAACCATTTGTAGTTTAAAACTATAGACCTAAATTAACAATAAGTTACTTATGATCAATGCATATAGGATAACCTTTGTCACTTAGAAAATACTTAGGCTTAATAAATTTAATCCTTTTGGATTAATAAACATGGGAGTACATCAGATTGTTTTAGTACCAAAATAAGACAAGATAAATACCCTTAAGACCTATCTATTTTAGGCCTACCGCATAAATGATTTTGAACCTATTACACTTTACTCATAGGCCTTACAATTCAATTTAATTAAATTGTTTTCTCTCAATCAACAGATCCAAACCATAACCAATATGGTCATGCAAATCCAAAATTACCAAAAATGCTTGAACATGTTGACTGGTCTACTTTGCTCTTTTGATATCTAAGAAAAATTATGACCTTAATAAAATGAGATATAATTGTATAAATAAGCATTTCTAACTTTTCCCTTGAAAACTATTTGGCTATTAGGTTATTAATCAATAAGGTTACTTTTTTTTTTTACTAACAAAGCTTCTGCTACAATGAGCTTCTTTAAACCATAAGTGAGTTTTAAAATGCTGAAAAAAGAAAATCTTCGATAAACTATATCTTCCTCCTAAAAGATAGTTATTAATTATTAATTAATTTGATCTTAAACTCACAAATTTATACGAGTATCCTTATTAAACTTAAAATCATATTCATTTTTTTGATTTCTACCTTTTACAAAATTGATAGTCTCCCACTATCCTAGGATATCCTTAAATGTATCAATTCTATTAAGTCATAGAAATAGTTTTTAAGGTTAAACTTTGAAATTTGAATTTTGTAAAATCCCCAAACAACCCTATCAAAAATGTGTACCTTAAAAATACCTCAAAATTAAGTTTTATTCACTAAACTTGATAACCAGTTAAAATTCTATAAAATATTATGTTTTTTTGGGCACAACATAAAACACAAACAAAATCTATCTCTAGTTTTTCAAATACTTGTTAAGAAGTTAACAAAATCTAATGGAAAACATTTAGTATATACAAAGTTAGAAAAATCAAAATTTTATATTTTCATTAAATTAACTAATATAAAGTCCATAATAAGCCTCCATAACCCTTCAGCCTTGTTATAACCATTCTTTCAATTAATGTCCCTTTTTCGTATTGGTATCTGTGTCCTAGGAGCCAATCATAAGATGATTGTAATAATGCACAATATATCATGTTTTATTTTAAGCAATGTACTTACTATATTTTGTTTCATTTTAATATTTGTATAATTTATAACTTGATATAATAATTGTCTGTAATAGTTTTACTATTTTTAGAATGTCTATAATCAAGTATTATTGCAAAAGGGATAGTCATAATATATCGAGACTATTATGTATGATGATTGATAATTATGAATCATGAGTATATCATATCAAGTTAATACATGGGTACATTATTAGTGAACAGATGTATTGAACTAACTCATTACGAGAATATTACATGAATTATTATGTGTCATTAGCCATTCTCATGTGACAATATTGTATATAGTCATTTGACCTGAAATCACTATAGTTCCATATAGAAGGAGTCATACACGTTAACATCATCTTGTATCATTTTTAATCAGAATGTCATGTAAGGTATTAATTAGGTATGTTATGAATTATATAGAGGGATGTAAGTGATGTAGATGAGATTTTATTTCTCTTGTATAGAAGGAATGATATCTTTGGGTTTCTTAATTGAGTGAGACTAAGAAATGTATGGTTGTGCTCAAATAGATCAATATGTAATATTGATCATTTGTTTAAATTAGTTTACTTAATAACTAGAAATGTAGATTAAATATTGATGAGGATGACATGTTCCATGCCTTTAATTCGATTTGGATATTATTATAAAAAGGATTGTGTTGTAAAGTATTGTTCATACATTAGGTGGATGTTGAATTATAAATATTCTTATTACTTAGGCGGCAGTGATGTATTGCTATATACCGCTCATTATCTACAGTCTATTGATAAGTCATTACTAATATAGTAAGAACCTACAAGGTTACATAAAAGAAGTAAGAATGAAATAATTAATTAAGTTTTAATTAAACTAAAATCCTATTAATTGGGCATGTTATTTAGTGTATATATATATTATCAAAATAATGATATATTATTCATGTAATATATAATATATTATATGATATTATTTGATATTAAAGTAATATTAGATAATTATATTATGAGATAATGTTATTATCTAATAATATTTAGTTATTAATATTAATGTAGTATTAAATTACTAACGGATAAGCCCCATCTCTCATCCCTTTCACCATGATAGGGATAAGATATTAGTGGTTGAATGAAATTAAGAAAGTGTAAGTGGTTTCCTAGTGAGTCTAGGAAAGTGGCATGTCATAGTTTTATAAAATTGCATGAAAGCATTACTATGTAGATGGAATACAAACTGTCATTAGAAAAATTGCACTAAAACCCAAATGTTGTGAGAGAAAGGCTTATGGGAGTATAGAAGTTGTCGTTTACTCCATGTGGTACCATAAAGGCACCATTGCTTGATTATGCTTGTGATTCATACTTTAAGAGATAATTCTTATAGATAATTCTTAATCTATATCTTTCTACATTGATTCTGGAAAGGTTTCATAATTTTTTTAGAACTCATTGTGTTCAAGTATATACGAAACCCAATATTCTGCTTAATCAAATTTCATGAATTTTTATTATCCAAAATAAATGAGTCAAACATTTACTAATTTAAGGATGTTTTATTTTATGTTTGGGCCTAAAATGACCATCAAATTGATGCAATTCAAGTGAGAACACCTATTGTGTTCTAATTTTGCCCTTACACTTGAATTCAAACTCATAGTAAGTTTTATACTTAAAATTGTCAGATATACTTCTTAAAACTAGGCCCTATTAATCATTGCTTGTCCCACCCAACATTTTAATAAATTCTATTGCATAGACATAACATTTGATAAAACATTATAAATACTTCATGCATGTTAAAACCTTAATCATGCTAAAATTTTCTTCACCAAATTACACTATGCAATATTAGTTAGTATCATATTATATAAACTAGTATCAAAAGGCATTTAAATCTTTATAATATAATATAAAAGTTAAACATCACCAACTTACTATATCAACAATATAATATTGAAAGGTATTTAAACTTATCAATATAGTCTCTCCCTCATACATTTTATAATAAATTTTTTCCTTCCAAAAATTTTGAATAAAATTTTATGCAATTGGTCCTATAAAGATGGTTGCATAATTACATAAATTTTTATAGTATAATATGTGTATATAATAATTTCTAATTAATGTAATAATCCTCTAAAATTATTACATTTTATAAATAATCTCCAAAAAGCTACAAAAATTAAAGTATATAGCTAACAATATAGGAATTACCTAGGAAAAATTTTAGTTAAAATTAAGTTCAAATAAATATTTAAATAAATTAGGTAAATAATAAAAAATAAGTTTTATTCTAGAAAAATCCTTAAAAAGTCCAAAAAATCATGTTCAAAGAGTGGAGCATAACAGTGTAATTACCGTCATTAGAATACACCTAGATAGCAGTACACGCACCATATACGCCATTATTGCATGTGAACTATACCCCAGTGGCCCTATTCACCTCTTTTTTCCTTTAGGGGCTTTACAACTCGAGTTAGTTGACCTTGTTGTGACTTATGTTGAAACCAACCTTTCTTAGCCATTTTTCATGCCTTTTAGCATGATTTTTGGTCCAAAATTATTCCAAAGGTAATTTCCTTAATTATATACTAAAAATTCTCACCAAAACATGCACTAAAATGGTTTCCAATTTTTAGGAAAAAAATTGTACCAAACTTGTGTATCATTCCATGACTTCTACCATGATTTTTAGCTTATTTTCACTAGGATTTTCACATATTTCTACACCAAATCTGTTTAAAATTTATTTTTCTATTTACCTAACTAAAATTATCCTAAAAAACCCCCATTATAATTCAATTTTGAACTTTTTAAAAAATGACACCAAACTTGAACTCCTTTTTTTTATATTTTTTCACACTTCATGCATGATTTTAACATATAATCATACTATGATTCACAAATAACTATCCCATATAAAAAATGGTAAAAAAATGTGTAAAATTTAACTTCAAAATTTTCTAAAAAAACTTAAAAGAAAATGCCAAATTGATACTTAATTTTTTCAATTCTAGTTGCCTTTACCAACCTATTTTTCCCATAAAATTTGTTCATGCTTCAATAACGACTCTAAATGTGGTTTTAGAAATATTATTAGAAAAGACAACTTTGGCATTTGCCTTTCACATAAACAGCAAAGAACACTTTTGTGCAAGGTGATGTTGTATTTCGAAATGAATATTATCTAGAAAGCTTATGAAGAATAGTGTAGTTCTAACCAAGATTAAGATAAGGAAACTATCAAACAAGGCACAATGGAGTATCATTTTCTCCAAAATTGCTACAACATCCTAACTAATATGATAAAACTAGTATTACATGCATTATAAAAAATATGTAGCTATACAATTGTGTATTCATAATAAAACACACATGGTGCACATTTTCCAAGAAACATATTATATAGACATAACAAAAATAATCTTTTCCAGGAAATAACAAATTATCAATGTACTGGAAAGAAGTCTTAATACATAATCATGCTAAAAACAAATAAACATACATTCATGGCCCAACATTTTAAAATTGAACAAAGGAACCATGAATTATACAATTCACAAAATTTCATCAAAATCATTCAAAAAACCTAAACTATAATTCAAAGCCTTAACTAGGCTCTAATACCAATTACTAGAATAATTTTTTCATTATAATAATTCCTAGACCTTGACTATGAATCATAGGATGAGATAGGTGAAATCAAAGAACTCAACTATATGATTGAGAGCAATTAGGTAATTAGATATCTAGAATATGTAATTTTATTTGCTATTCAATTCTTTGATTCTCTAGATTCCTACAAAACCATCAACATTATTATGAGGTTAATTTTTGCCTTTATCGTAATTACCCACTTTCTCATCTTGAAAAGAAAACAATAATATCTAAGTATCAATAAGATAACATAGGCTTAGTTAGTTACTAGAGGTAAGGGCCTTTTTAAATAAATTAGATTAGATCATGGATCCTACCCATCACAAGATCCATGCTCAACGAACCCACATTTTGGCTATAATATCATACAGAGTCTAATTCCGATTTATCATTTTATTTTGAGCTCACATAATATAATTTAAAATTAATTATTATTTAATAAATTAATGCGAGACCATATTAAAATTTCTAACAATTACTATCAGTGACTTTAAGTTTATGTATTTAATTTTTTAAATTTGGGTTCATAATTTGATATTATACCAGAAATTTCTATTAATGTATATTTTCATTTTTTTATCAATTTTTTATATTTTTGATCAAAAATTATAATTTTATATAAAATTTTTTATTCAATTTTAATTAATAAAATTGTAACTTTTTATATAATTATTACATGCAAAGTTTATATAAAATGTAAGTTTTATGAAAAATAAAAAGAATTCATGTCCAAAATTCTAAATTTTATGCTAAACTTTCATTAAACATGCAAATCTTCAAACATGTAACAAAACATCAACTTTAAATTTTAATCATTACAATACCAATTTATTAATTTTAACTAAAGAGTAAAAATATAAGATAAAATTTTGTTATTGATTTGTTATTTTATAAATATTAATTAAGAAATATTGAATATAAAATTACAACTTCCATGATTGAGTTATTATCAAAGAGACGGCGTGGTTCATCACTTAATCTTATGATATTTTTGTAGGTTTAAATACAAAATTTAATATATTTATATATAATACTGCATAATATATTTTATAAAAAATTTGAAAGTTCAGTATTTTCATTTCTACACCTTTAAATAAATATGGCTCTTTCACTATTCATTGGCAAGATTTAAATCTAATACTTTACATAGGCTATAAAGTTCCTTATAAGCTTTACCATTCATTTCAATTAGGAATTACTTTTAAATTTGAATTTAATGGTTATAGTTAATTTGGAAATTATTTTCCCCTTTATTATCAAGTAATACAATGTTTCTCAATTTGATTACATTTATTTCCAATAAAAACTAAATTTTTATATGAAAATATACATTTCATTGTATAATAAAATATTTAAATATATAAAAATTTAATATCTGATTATATTAAATTAAATATTTTTATTTTGTTGATAATTATACATAATTATTTTTATTATATATATTTATATTTATAAAAATAAATTCATATAATTTGATTGGATTGGGCCAATTTACTTCATATAATCATGATTCTAATTCCTTTTAAATATTATTTTAAACATAAAAATAACTCAATTAATATTCAAGCTTTAAAGAATTCAAATTTTATAATTTTAAGGTCCCAGTGGTAGGTTTAAGCCATGAATAAGCCTTCACACAATAGACCAATGTCTATTGGTAACATTGATTTTCTTTTATATTAATAGAAGGTTTGAACATCTCTAACAAAATTTTTTTCTATACTTATCAAAGGATGATTTTTTTTTAATTTCAACATTAGACTGAGAGATGAATTCAAAAAATAAAAGAATATGTAATTTAAGAAATGTGAAATTCTTTGTATTCTTTTAATCTATATTTTTGTAGATTAAAAAAATTTATTCCAAATTAAGATAAAATATCTCAAAAAGGAGTTACTTGGAACAAACACTTGGCTTATGGCTTTTCCTAAAATGAAGTCTAACTATGAATTAACATGTTCATTTATATATTCTCTTGGGTTTAAGGCTACAATAAGATGTACTATTTCTCCACTAAGGTTTTTTATTTAGGTCATTGTTTCCTTTTTTTACTTTTTGTCCAAAGGAATGGAGAAGGGGTAGGGTAAGAATGGATTGGGTCATTGTTTCTCTACCGAGTTAAGTTAAAAATATGTTTTTTTAAGCTTTCTTGGTTTAAAGTTCTTGAACTTTGTAGGTTAAGCCAATCCTTTAGGCTTTTACTAGTCTAATAAAAAAAAGGAAACATATTTAATTTTTGTCTATTTAAATGTATTATGAATTTTTAATTAAAATAAATATCATTACAATTTATATTATGGCTGTAAACAAATCAAGTAGAATCAAACATTTATATGCTTAATTTTAAATTTATAAAAATAATTGAGTTCAAAGTCAAGTTAAACATTTCAAATTCGGGCTCAAGCTTTGAGTAGTACATTATTAGGCTCTAATTTATCATCAAACTTTTAATAATTGAATTCAAGTTTATGCTTTTAACCAATATGAACTTAAATGAGTTTATATAACCTTGGTTGAATAGTTTGTTATTTCACTTAAATTTGACTATATAAAATCTTATCTTTTATAAATAACCTATATATGTCATGATCTTAACCTAATCATGACTGTTGTAAAATTTGTTACCTAATTTTCACAAGTCTCATTTGATTTATCCATCAAAATCCTAGTTAATAATTAGGAAATACAACAAGATAGAAGGCAATAATAAAGAAGAAAAAAGATTTTATTCATTAGTAAAAATAAATTATAAAAGATGAAAAAGTTAAGTTTGCTTAGATTCCTTCCAAAGTGAGGATAAGCTAAACTAACTCATAAGAGATTTAGTTTATAATTCCTCTACCTATAGCTTATATATAGAACAAAGCCTTAAAATAATCTAACTACAAATATTTTGTACTAAAAAGGCCAAATCAGAAAGCCTTTCAATTATCCTAGCTTTGAGACGGTAGTGGTAAAGGCTTAATCTGTATATTTAAAAAATAATTCTTGAAAAAATGAATTTAAGGCTCATAAGCAAATACTCCAACAAAAACATATTCTAAGACATTTCAAGATATAGTTAACATAGTTTCATTACATTACCATGCCTCAATGAATGATTGCATAACATATTCCATTTCATAATTAACGTAACAAGTTTATTATAACATACATTATATAATATGACATCTAAATTCTCATTTTGTAATGATTCAATTCATGTATTTATCTTATAAATATCATAAACTATCCTATCTTCACATTTAAGAACCATATATCCCACTTTAGACCATTATGAATCATGATAATACAATACAGATCAAATATTACATTATATAATCATCTTAATTTTGATCTTTGAATGATATTTTATAAGTAACTCAAAATTTATAAATTTATTGATCATGAAACTTATTTTATATGAAAATTGACTTTGCATGGACTAGTCTTTTATTTAAAATGGTTAAGGTTTGAAATGGTCATACTCTTTATAAATTAAATTAATTTTTCATAATTCTAAATTTCTAATCTTTATCTACTATTTTAATAATATCTAAAAATATACATAAAATATTATTGTGAAATTAGTTTCACTTGGGAGGAAACTCAATTGCTTTTCTAATGATAAGTGATTCACTAGAAATGGATATAAGAACAAAGGAGTTATGACCCTTAAAGGTCATCACTATAATTTTATCTTAGTACAATCGACTATAAAGCCTTAAAGAGAAATTCTGATACTCTTGGTTGATTATATAGTTAATTGTCAACACCTAGAAAACACACACAAACTCATAGTCAACTATAGCTTGATTTTCATCAATTTTCCCACAACTTTTCATTCTTCTCTAAGAACTTAACTATCCAATTGCATTTGTTACCCAACCAAATATCTTGAAATCACAAATACACATTAATCTCATGTCATTAATGCCATTTGCACCATTAAATCAATATAAAA
Source organism: Sindora glabra (assembly GCA_020226215.1). Lineage (NCBI taxonomy): Eukaryota > Viridiplantae > Streptophyta > Magnoliopsida > Fabales > Fabaceae > Sindora > Sindora glabra. The sequence goes on from CM035226.1 coordinate 53,383,398, forward strand.
CTACAAATTAACATATCAATCAAATATTTATATTCATATTTCCATAAAAGCCCAAAATATAACATTCAAACTTAAATTCTTGGAATTTAACAAAAAAAGATGGAGTATTTACTTATCTAGTATGAAGAAAGATATCAAGAAGTTGTATTTGATATTTATTAATCCTATTCAAACTAAAATCAAAGATTCCCAATGTTAAGGTTTTAAATTCTTGTTGGAACTAAAATAACTTTAATCTTTATCAAACCAGGAGATAATGAAAAAGACTAAACAATGATAGTATTCCCACCTTAACTGGATGAAAAAATTAAGAGTTTTGATGCCTACTTGCTTTGATTGGAGAAATAGATAAGGAGGAAGAAGAATAAGAAAAGATGAAGGTTTTTGGGGATCTAGGAAAATCAATAAGGAAAAGGGCAATGATGGTCATAAAATGAAAAAAGTGCCCAACTGTGTTTTTAAAAATATTTTCTAAATATCCTTTCTACTCATATATTTACTTATAATAATGTAAAATCTCATATTTTAATTTCCTATTAAACTTTCTTCATTTATTTCCCATAAAATTCTTATTTTAGGATTTACTAAAATGTTAACTTTTATTTTATATCATAATTCATTTATATCTATTCATAAAAATTTTCCTACATATATATCATTTCTATTTTAACTTAAATTCATGCCACATATTCTAATTATTTCCTTCATAACATAAATTGAAATTGTTATAATTCAAGGAAAGTGTAACGATGTTAGGATTTTTTATCTCATTTTACTTATCAATATAATTTTCTTTTGCAATTGTCAAATCTATAAAAAAAATATATAATAATCATATAATATCAACAGTTATATTTAGCAAAAAGTAATATACACTTAAAAGTTAATCAGTTCAATTAATGCATTATATTTTTTATGCAGCTTCAATAATTACTGATCTGATTAGATTTTTTTATATATTATATTATTTACATATAATATAAAAATAAAAATTATATTTTTGTATTATTAGTTTCATCTAGAATCATAAGCAATTTGAGCTAACTAATAAAAAATTAAATCTTGACTCATGTATTAATTGAACTTGACTTGTTTAGATTTAAATTGTTTAAAATTGTATTCAAATAAAAAAAAATTTAAGTCGATCTTGAGTTGTATTTACACGTAGTTGATTTTGTTTATACCCTTAATTTGTATGTAATTAAATGTAATATTCAACTAACAAACAACAACATAATACTAAAAATTACAGTTTGACTCAATCCAAAACATTTTTCGTAAACTCTTTATTAATCAATCTTAACATGGCATGATTTATTTGAAAATAAGGGATATGTAAGAAATAAAAGATGGATGATTTTTTTCACTTTTAATTTATTTTGGTCAACAACAATCTTTCTTTCTCTTTCCTACTGTTTCTGATTTATTATCAATCAAACAGACAAATATTTGATCTTCCTTCATCCTTTTATTATTGAGTTTGTCTATATACTATGTATGAATAAGAAAATGTATGGTATGTTTTTGATTTAGGAAAAAAAAGGAAAAGGGGGAAGATAAGGGTTGCAATCTTATCCTTGTATTAAGATTATATCATACCAAACGTTAGTAATAATATGAATAACCTCACTTCAAATTTGATTTGAATAATAATCACGTAATATGAGATCAATTCATTTATTAAATATATCAAGATATATCAATTCATTTAATTTGTTTTATAATTTCAATTAATAAAATTTATATCATAAATTCATTTATTAAATTTAATTACTTATTACTTGTTATTAATATTATTTTTATCAATAATTACATATTTTATTGGCTTTTATTATTATTTTATTATAACATAAAGTTTATCTCTTCATTATATATATTTATTTATAAATTACTTATTAATTATTTTTTCAAATGATATTTTAAAATTTTAATATAAATTCATAAATAGGTTAACATGTTAACCTATTTAATTTTAAGTCAATCACAACCTCATCCATTTATTTTTCATATTATACAAGTTGAATCTTTTATAACTTGAAACCATATAAATTCAACCTAAACTCATACAAAGTATCTCATGTTGAGAATTGCTACTCTTAAGAAAAGACATAAAAGAAAATAGAAGGAAAATAAGAGAATAAAATATTAAATCACGACATCCTTCTTCTTATTTAAATGTTTAAAAAATTCTTTAAAATAAAATAATATAAAATAATAAATAGTAAAAGATCATAGAGGATTATGACAATTAGTCATAAATTTCCAAAATAGTCTATAGTAAATGAATTGTTTTGCGAGGAGAAAAAACTTCTAATATTACATTGGTATTGACATTAGCATCGAAAAGTCAATGTAATATTTATACAAATGTTAAGTGTATTATTATTTGATTTGACAAAAAAAATCTAATTTAACAAAATATCAACTATTTTTGAAAAAATTAAATTATTAAATTAGAAAAATAATATATTTAGTAATGTTTATATGAAAATAGCATTGGATTTTCAATACAATGTAGTATAAGAAGTGCTCTACTTGTGATAGACATTAAACTACATAATGATATTTAAGTTTTATTTTATACAATAAATAAGTTAATTTATAACTTATTAATTTAGTTAATAAGTTATAAGATTATTTTTAGAGATGTTTTGTGCAGTAATTTATTAAAAAAAGTAAGTTTTCATTTCATAAATTACTTTGAATAAGTTATAATTTATAAACTAGTAATATTTTTGTTTTAAATAATAAATAAATGTATATAATATCAAAAATTCAGTATAAATAATTAAATAAAAATAAGTAAATAAATTAATAAATACATAATATCATAAAATATAATTAATTATATTTTTATGAAATATATTAATTATATTAATATAATTTAATTTAATTTATATATATTTTTATATTAATATATCCATCTATGTCATTTTACATTTTAAATTAGTTCAACACCTAGTGTTGTTAAATATTTTTTACACAATTAGTTAATTTACCAATTAATTGTCATAAACAAAACTTTATTTGGGAATTACCCTATAATTTCTTGCATTCACATACAGGTATTACAATATTATTATCACTTATTTTTCTCATAAATGATTCATGCGCTTTATTTAACATACATCACTAATTCGCATCATAAAAATATATTCAGACTTTAATAAGTTATCTAAATCTCTCGTCCCTTATTCAGATAAACTCAAGTTGCCTATAAATATTTGAATTCAAATGTAGAAAGTAAAATGCATTTGCCATTTGATGCGTAATTTGTATTGTGTTAATTTTTATGAAAAGAAAAGCTTCGCCTCCATATCCAAGGGGGGACCCCGCGCACTCTGAGTCCTCCCTATGACAAGGTTAGTCATTTAGCTTAACTGGAGCTGGACCAAAAATTTGAAGCTCTTCTCAATTGAGATTTCTCGGGAAAATTAGATACAATTACGTTCGTTTTCAACGTTAAAATTTACAATTGGATGAGAACCTTCCAGCGCATACCATTCCAACAAATTCCACACTCCACAGCAACTATATAATGTTTCACACGGTCGGTGCAGCAACAAATGGATGAAAGTGTAGCCAACCAAAATTTAACCTGTAATTCTTGTTTCTTTCAACAATTTAGCATCCCACGCAATCTTCAGAACTTTTCTCTCCAATGGCTGCCCTCTACAGCGTTTACATCCCAACATTTTTTTCCCTCACTTCGCCTCTCAGACAATTCCCAGATGCCCACAAACCCGAGGCTGTTCTCTCTTCCAAAATCTTCGTTAAAACATGGCCATTGAAGATTCCGCGTCTTCCCCGAAGGAAAATGAATCTGGTCATCAGCTCGCTAACAGAGGATCGTGAAGCAGTTCCTGCGAAGGATGAGCGAGCAGAAGAAGACGGGGCAATCCATTTAAAGCTAAACGGGTCTGATGAACTCAAGGTTGTTTCATCTTCATCATCGGATTCATCTGAAGGGAACTCGGAGGGTGACGATCCTGATAAATTAATAAGCAGAACCATCAACGCTATCATCGTTTTAGGATTTGGTACCTTTGCCGTCAGCAAGCTACTTACAATCGATCACGATTATTGGCACGTAAGTGTTCTTTCTGTAAAGTTGTTTTTTTAATTCGTTGTTTAACATATAATAAAATTATCCCTAAATTACCGAGTAAACAATGATTTTATGCTCTAATAATTTTGTTTAGGTTATTTATCATTGCTTAACTTCGATTCCAGCTGATTATATGCTTTGATTTTGTACTAAATTACTAATTGAGGGGGAAAAAAAGCAAGCTTCAGTGCATTGTCTATATAGTGTTGAAGAACTGGACAACTAATTAATGTCTTGTAATCTAGGGTTGGACTCTTTATGAGATATTAAGGTATGCACCTGAGCACAATTGGATTGCTTATGAGCAAGCTCTGAACTCTAACCCCGTTTTAGCCAAAATGGCAATAAGTGGAGTTGTTTACTCCATTGGAGACTGGATTTCCCAGGTATTTTTATGTTCTTGACTTCCAAAAATCCAAAATGCTTATCTTGGATTATAGATTTTGTTGAGTCCAGCTTCTTCCAACCAAATATGTAGTGCTATGAAGGGAAGCCTCTTTTTGAGTTTGATCGGGCGAGATTGTTCAGATCAGGCCTTGCTGGGTTTACTTTACATGGATCTCTTTCTCATTATTACTACCAAATCTGTGAGGTGATGAATTGTGCCTATTTGATTTGAATGGTGAATGTTCTGTCAAAACAAACACAAAGTTATTCGCATTTGTTCAATTCACAGGCTCTATTTCCATTTCAAAAATGGTGGGTGGTGCCTGCTAAAGTAGCTTTTGATCAAACAGTGTGGGCAGCAATTTGGAACAGCATATACTTTGTGGTCTTGGGATTTTTGCGTTTGGAATCCCCAGCTAACATATATGGTGAACTCAAGTCCACATTTTGGCCCATGCTGACTGTAAGAAAACTATTTTTATCTGCATCTTATGTTATTTTTAGAAGTCATCCATGATTAATTCAGTTTCTGCACATTGTTGTAATGTCGTTGTACAATGAAAACAGCAACAAGCATATTAACAATTTTAGCCTATATGAAAACTTAGCAATCTGAATATCTAAGAAATATAATGATGAGTAAATTAGACTATTTTCCCTTGTGGTTTGATGATACTACTGAAGCATTTCTTCTTGTTTTGAAAATTACAGATGTCTACCATACTTGTGATTACAGCATAACATAGGCCCCCCCTCCCCCCTTTCTCTCTCTTTCAACTTATACATATATCTCGTGTACATATGTAAAACATAGCACAAAACTCCGTTTCCTTTCTAACATGAAGGGAGGACACAGAGAAGTCTCTTTAATTCACCATTCTTCATGGGAGGCCAATATAGTTTACTCTTCGTTGACTTGTAATAATGACTAAATTCTGAACTCTCATCCGCTATCTTGATTAATTGGCAGTCCTTTTTGGCTGAGTAATTTTGCTGTCATTTTTTTTAAGTTTGTTAATCCGCTGCATGCACTTGACATAGCTGTGACTCTGTGATGTGGTTGACAGGCAGGGTGGAAGCTTTGGCCGTTCGCCCATCTGATTACTTATGGTGTAATTCCTGTGGATCAAAGGCTTCTTTGGGTTGACTGCATGGAGCTTATTTGGGTCACAATACTATCTACGTAAGTATCCAAGATGCCATGCCAGACTCCTATTATGCTGAATTGTTGCACACAACTCCTTGCACTTGTTCTTACTCATTTTGTTTTTCTTTCTCGTTTTAGTTATTCAAATGAGAAATCAGAGGCTCGGATATCTGAGGGGGCATCAGAAGCAAAGCCATCTTCATCGGGCCACCATTCTAAGGTATAAAGACAAAACCAAATCATCATACTCAAGAAAACTAGAAAGATGGAACTTAGCAAGGATGTCAAATTTCCAATTTCGAAATGTAGCATCTTTGCATGTTTTTTACTGTTTACTTTTACCCTATCATATTGACCCTAATGAAGGCCTATTCCCCACCTTTATTTTTGGGTCAGAAATAAACGAGCTGAGGAAGGTGGAGAAAACTTAAACCAGGAAGGAATCAGAAGGTGGTTTAGTTGGACCATCTGTTAAGAGTACAGCGCATTATTTTGGATACAATTAATACACCTAGGCATAAAGCATATCTGAGTCGGTATATCCCATTGTATGTAGGACACTTGCTCTCATCACAGCTGGAGCTGAAAAGTGGGGAAGGTGCCTACTAAATAGGGGCGTGTTAGCACAATACTGTATAGAATTTTATAGGCTTGAGAATATTATTAGCTGCTACATAACATGGAACCTTGAGAATTTTTGTCCGGATTCGTTTTCCTTTTGTTCATTATGAATAAGAGTAAGGCCCTTATGAGTTTCGTTGGTGATCAAATGATTATTGTTGACGCACTCCCATGGATATGAAAGCAAACTTGGAAGAAGCGTAGGCTCCACGTCACTGCATATAAAAGTTTCGAATTCACAATCATCTTCTTTTCCTTTTGGATTTTTTTAAGGTGGATTTTACCATGACAACAAGTAAATAGGGTTATACCAATATTTGTTGATTCAAGTGATAAGAAATTTGACATTTTTTAAGTAAAGTTTCGAGTTTAAGCCATATACACAGAGTAAGGAAGCTTAAAAGAGTTTACTTTTACATTAAGTTTGACTGGACTCAAATTTGAATTTATTGGCATCTAAATGAGATCTGCTAATTAATAAATGTTTTATACTCCCTTCCCTTTCCAAAGAAAAGTATATAGGGTTATAAGTACAGTGATATGATAAAAATTGGGGTATTCTCTTATACTATTTCAAGATTTTGCAAGTTTCATAAGATTTGTTTTATAAAATTTACAATAATTTATGTATAATTTTTATTTTTTTCATAAGATTTTATAACACTTCTTAAAATTTTATATTGTAACTATCAATGTTTTATATTACAAGATTTATGAAAAATTTATAAATTTTATATGAATACTTATACTTTCAAAACTTATGTCACAATAAAAAAAAATGGGACACTTTATTAAAATGTTTCAAATTTTATGACAAGTCTCATAAAATTTGTAATTAATTATATATATACTATCTCAACTTAAAGTAATATGTAAGAATTTCCCAAAAATTTTGTCTCACAATTTTGGTAGACATCATCATTTTTTTTCCTGGCCCATCAAAACAAGCTAGTAATATTTTGTTATTGATAGTCCATTTTTCTTGGTGCCACTATGGCCTTCTCACTTTTTTGGACGTATAACATTCTTTAATGGTACGTTTAAATAGAAAATAGGAATGAGGAAAGAATAAAAGGTTGTCATGAGTATTTGATTTAAATAGTATATAGTGTTATATGAGAATATTATTTTTCTTTACATTGTAGATTCATCCACAAAATCTTTATATATATATATATATATATATATATATATATATATATATATATATATATATATTTAATGATTTAATCACTTCTACTATTTAAAAAAAAAGAATAAAAAGGTTAACTTCTAAAAAAAATTACAAATGAGAAATAGCAACCTACTTGTTCATTCTAATGTTTGCTTTATTTCTAAATAAATCATGTGGCAAATGCTAACAACAATATTGTTATTAAGCATTAAATACATATCTCCAACTAATCAGATTAAATGTTTTATTTTTCTATTTTTAGTAATATAATAAATGACATTACTTTAAAAACTTTATTAATATAGAAATAAGATATTAAATATGATTCTATTATTAATTATATTATCATTTATTATATTACTAAAACAAAAATATAAAATATTTAATTTAATTAGTTGGAACTATATATTTAATACTTAACCACAATTGTTAATATTTTCCTATGTGTGTTACACGTACTTTATCTCAATTTGAGAATCTCAAATGAACTCTTAAATATGATGCATGGAAGTTAGTAAAGAGTGCAAAATGAATAATTTACATGATTTTCTTACACACCATTTTATCAAGGCTAGTACCACATTAATTTAGCATTTAGCTTCACTTTTTTTATTGTTATAATTTTTTATACACTTTTATTTTAGAAGTGTTATTAAAATTTTTCATAAAGTGAGCTACTATTAATTGATAATTTTAATTTAATAAAATTGATCGATTAAAATTTAATCCAATTGTAAGATATATATGAAGTCTATTTTAAAATTATGATATAAAAGATATGGACTTAGTACATTCATATAAATTAGTAGGATTTAGCGATTATGTAAAATAAAGGCTCGGCAAGCTTTTTATAGGGGGACTATTAAGATTCTATTAATAAGAATTATAATTAAGTTATCTCTTCACTTCTAATATATATAAGGTTTCTACTTATTGAGAATTACCACTGAGGAGAAGAGTGAAAGAGAAAATCTAATTGATAAGAATTTATTAGCTTTTGTTAAATTCAATAATGGTTATTAATTCGTTAGGTATGCAAAAATAAATTTTATATTCATAGTGTTCTAATTATTATATATGAGGTCTTACATGTGGTATCAAAATCTACATTTACATGTATGAGATAAGAACCTAAAATAATTATCTTTTGTATTATTTTGATTAGGGATTCATTATGAAATTTTATATGTATGATTCTTAAAATAAAATCATACGATCAATTTACAATATTTATTTTATGGGATAAACTATGGTGCACTACTTTACAATGTATTAGTGATCTTAAACAATTAGATTTCATTTAACATATGTAGTATTATGCAAATTAATAGATCTAAGATGTTAGATTTACTGGTGCATTGTAAAAATGATGCACTGAAGTCTATCTCTTATTTTATAATTCTTTAATGCATCATCATGAATTTTTCATTAGTTGTTCTCTACAATTTGACGAGGTATTCTATATATTATCCCTTTTTTTTCTAAAGCATGAAATATTTAATGAAATTATAGCATATTTTTTAATAATTTTAGCAATAAATATTTTTTATTTATATATTAAGATTATTGAATTAAAAATTCTAATTTATCATAATTATTTAACTTTTTTGTATGAAATTGTTTGGGGAAATTAATTAGAATATTATATTTTTTAGAATTGTAAAATTCTTTAATGAATAAGGTATTTTAGAGGAATTTTTTTTCATTTTTTCCTTTCTTCTAGAATGAACACAATAAAGCCTTTCCCCCCTTTCTTGCCATTTTTTGGAGATTGGATTGTACTTGATGCTAGAATATATTTCCGTTGGTGGTTTGCTTGTTAGAACTACAAAAGTTTGTGCTAAAGAATGAAATGAAAAAAAAAACTCAAAAAATGCATCTATGGTAGATGAAGCATTTATGATCTATAGGAAGAAGCTAATGCTTTTATGAGTTTTTATTCCATGCTTCATGTGTGGTTATATAAGCCAATACTCTTGAAATGGGTTATAATCTCATATGTTTAGCATACACTTTTTTATGCATGCTAGTGTGAAATGCTTTTCGCATGGTGAAGCTATGAAGTGATATGAGCATGGGTTATGATTCCAAGCTTCTCACATGGGGGATTCACTTGCACCAACAACACATGCGGCTTACACATTATTGTAGGAAGTTCTATTTTAATGATTTTATCATTATTTTATCTTTATTTTTTATTTATTTTCCTATAATTTATTAATTTTTTAGGAAATATTTATTATATATTAATTTTATTTTAAACTAATTAAAAATATATATTTTCCAAAAGTATAAAATTATGAAATTTTCTAGAAAATTAAAATGAAATGCTTGCAACCTATTAATGATGTTTACTCTTCCTATTTTTTTTATTAAATTCTTTTATTTTGAGAAGTAAACATAATTAGATATCATAACTATGTTGATTTTAATTTTTTTAAAACTTTATTGTACAATACTATTTGAGGGCTTATTGAGATGCATTAAATTTTAACATCCCATTAGGAGTGGCCCATTGCATACATATGGTTCAACATGCAAATTGAGATATTAGATAATTTATTTTCTCAATTTAAGAAAAAATTTCATTAAATGTTATAAATGCTTGGCTACTAAAGTGGTTTACTTATGGAGACCGGTGAAATATTTTCTTATTTAAAAATCATAAGATAGTACTTGAATTATCTTATATAGTCATATATTTAAAGGGAGTTATTATGTAATATAATTTTGATACGAGGCATAAGGCATCATGGTTTGGAATATATTAGTTTAGAAAGTTCATTTGCGCAAAGGGGATGGATTTTTTTAAAATTAGATATTTTCATATTAACCTTATGAAGAGAATACTTACTAGCACATCATATTCTCCGCCTAAAGACAAAGAATATGATAATGTACCTAGACTTTTTAGTTATTATAGCACATCAGGAATTGTTACTATTTATATATTCTTTTTTAAATTATCCTTCGATTAATTGTTTCATTTTTTTCTTGAATAGTGACTTTTGCTATAAATGGTAATCAAGTTATTATTAAGATCTTATATAGATCCAACTATAAGAAATGGAATAAAGACCTGAATTTTGCCTTAATCATGAGTGACTTGGACATAACCTTAGTATCAATCAACTCATAACCATCACTGCTCAAAGTACTACTAGGCAAAAGGAATTGTTTGCCAAGTGAGATAGAGCGAATCATATATGCCTACATATCATTAAGAGATTTATTTATGAGCATCTTTTAAATAAGTTAGATAAGATAGAGAATGCTAAAGAATTCTATAATGCTGTGAGTAAGATGTACTAAAAATCCAACAAGTCTAGAGCTGGGAACTTTATTAGTGAGCTAACAAGTATTAGATATGACTTTGTTAGAAATGTTAGAGACTTCATCATGAAAATAGTTCACATAAAAAATAAATTAACTTCCTATGAAATCACCTTACTTGATAAATTCATTGTTCATTATGTCATCTATTCCTTCCCTTATGAATTCATCCAAATTAAAAATTCCTATAATGTCATTAATAAAGTTTGGAGTATCAGTGATCTTATATCTAAATGTGTTCTTAAGGAGGAAAAGCTCAAAAGAGAGAAAAAATAAGAGTGCCTTACTTACTATTAACTCTAAAACTAGTTATCAAAAAAATTCTAGTAAGCTTAGGAAGTTTAGGTCAAAAGCTCCTAATAAATTTTAGAGCAATAAAGGCCAAGGTAGTAGTCAAATAAAAAGGGTAAATGGTCTTAAAGTTGTCATTAAGAAAGATGGTAAGTATTTTTTTCTATAAAAAGAAAGGTCACAAGGAATTTGAGTGCTTGAAATACAAATCTTAGTTAGAGAAAAAGGATAAGCAAAAAGGTAAACCACTAGCTTTTGTTTGTTTTGAACCCTATTTTGTTAATGCCCTATTAAACTTATGGTGACTTGATAGTGGTGCAATTGTTCACATTGCTATTAATTTACAGAGGTTCAAAAGCAAATGGAAGTTAAGTGAAAAGGAGGCCAAACTTAAAATTAGAAATAATGCTAAAGTGGAAATCAATCATATAGGAATAATAGATTTAAATTTAGAGTTTGGCTTTAAACTTATTTTGAAAAATGTTTTCTATGTATCCTCCTTTAGGAGAAATTTGATTTTAGTTTTTGTTTTATATAAACATGGTTATCATTTTATTATGAAGAATGGAAAAGTTAATTTATCTTTAAAGGCCAAAATTATTGGTGAATTTAAAATAATCGACAATTTATATAGATAATCCTTATCCCAAAATAATAAATACAATAGTATGAATATTAAGAACATAATATTTAAGAGAACCTTAATTAGTGAAAAGTATTTCTTATTATGACCTAAAAAATTTGATCACATTTTAAATAAGAGAATAGTAAATTGATAAAAGATTATCATGACGTGCTCCACTATAGAATATGGGAGGCGAGCAGTTTTGTGCCTTCTTGAAAATATTAATGTATGAATAAAAAAAAATAAAGTTGTCACTAATAATTTTTTATAGTGTGATTGGAATACTGAAAATGGTTTATATTCCCAAAGTTTAGATTTGAAAGTTGGTTACTTGTAGGAAAAGTATTAGTATTTTATAACATTTGTTCAAAGAATAGTTGCTTATTTATTCTAATTTTATTTTTTTGAATTGAATTTTAATGTTCCTTAATATATTATATGTGTGTTTTCCTAAAAAGTAATTTTTAATTTTAGTTAATTTATTAATTTAGTTACCTAAATGTGCTAACTTTATGATAAGATTTGGATGAAATAGAATACTTTAATAATGTTAAATATTGTTATGATCATACTTGAAATTATATTATTTATCTTTGATACATCATCAACACAAATTTATTATTTTTGAAATTTTTTTATCATTTACTATTTTTGAAAGATTTTCATTTTATAATTCTAGAAAAAAATTTATTATTTTTGTAGGATTTTCATTTTGCTATTTTTGAAAGAATTTAATAAAATAATTGTAATATAAATTTTAAGGTAAAGAAAATTATTTTAAGTAACATTATTTATTTAAAAAGTATCATATCAATGATTTTTAATTTAAATTATCAAATTTGTTTAACTTCATAGTCAAATCTGATATAAAAAATTAGAAGAATTAAAATTATAACTTCAATATTATTTCATAATTCTAAAGTATCAAATTTATCTAATTTCATGGTCAGATCTAAATATAGAATTTCTTAGAAAAATTGAAATCATAATTTTAATATTATTTTATAATTTTTAAAATATTAAATTTATCCATTTTCATGATCAATTCTAAATAAATAATTATCCAAAAAAATTAAAATTATACTTATTATACTTTTAATTAATTTCAATGTTATTTTATCATTATAGATTTTAAATTATAAAAATTTTGTAAAGGTTAAAAAAATATTAATGGCAGTAAATTTATTAGCACATGAATTCAGAAGCATGATATAGGTGGGATGGTACTTTCATAATGTCGTCCCATCCATGACTTTATTTATTTTTTTTAAAAGGAATCTTCTTTTTTTATATTTATAATATAAATTATTATATATTTTTTAATAAAAGGATAAGATAAATTATAAATATATATAAGCTTAACAGAGTAAAATAAATTAAAATACCTTATATACAAAAATGATAAATGTAAAATAATTGTTATGTATATTAATATTGAGATTTTTTAATTTAATTGGCTCACCCAATTTAACTTTCAAAATATCTTTCATATAAAAAATATTAAAATAGATTGAACATTCAAATTATTTTAATTTATTCTAATATAGGAATTGCACAAAAATACTTTTAACATCACATGTCAAATAAATAAAATATTAATTAATTATTTTAAAAAATAAAAAATAATAAAATAGAAAAAAAGAAATGGGATGGGATGGGATGGTTAGTACCATCCCATCCCACTAAAAAGTCCCTTAAGAAGAGACATTCTTTTTTTTTTTATTTTTTTTTACAATTTATGTTTTATTTTTTTTACTTATAAGTAATTAAAAAGAAAAACAAAAGGTGCCATGATAAGATAAGATGTTTTAGAATAATATGTGTAGTCTTTGTAATTATAACTTTTTCTTTTATTTATCTTGAAACTTAAAGTCCTATCCATTTCTATTCTTCATTCATTTCTTTTGCAATTTCATTTTCCTTATTTTTTCCTAGGCACTCATAACCATGCACTATTGGGATAAGGTTCATTTTTCTTCCTTTTCATCTTTTTTTATATAAATATTTTCAAAACTAAAAATAATTATTATTTCAGTGTGTATAATCAAAATTTATTTTATGCTTGAGATACACATTTGGGATTCTAAAACAATGAAAGTTATAATATTTCAAATATGAAATTAAAGAGAGTAAAAGAAAGTGTACTTGATGATGAAGAATTTTCTTTCAACAAATTCTATTTACTACCTTTCTCTCTTTTTTTATCTTCCTATTTCACTTTTCTAATTATTTCACTTTTCTTCCTTTCCTATACTCTTCTTCCACTTCTTTTGAAATTCTTTCGAATATTTCTGAATGCTCACTTTAAATGGATTTGCTTTAACTTTTATAGAGAAGGCTTTAGTTGTTACATTTATATTTAGCTCGCATTTGATTTACATTTCACCTAAACATTGTTAGCAAGTCAAGAATTCATCAAAACCTTATTATTTTTCAATATTGGCTACTACCATATGCTTAGTATTGCTACATAAATTATCTTCCTTTGAACAATTCAAAATCGTTTCATCTCATTATGCAGATGGAGATAGGCTAACAATGAGCCTATGATTGACATAGTTCATGCATGACTGAGTAAAATGTGGATCGATAGATATGAGGGAGATGCAATGTAGAAGAGATAGAAAATATCGGCAACTCTTCATTTGTTATTGTTATCTTGCATAGAAAAATTTATTTTTTATTTTTTAAATTTTATTATTTTTTAATATTTATTTTATTTATATTATTATTTAGATAAAATTAAGTTTCAATAGATGCCTTTTTTACTTATCCTTTTAGGATTACGGGGTAAGTAAAGGCGTTGACACAAAATCCATGAGGATAATTTAGATTGTAAACTTAGCTTCCATTGATGGAGCTTGAATTGATAGAAAGAAAATAATTGATTTGAATTGGCACAAATTTTACTCAACTTGCTCAAGTTTGACTTAAAGAAGTAAATGACCTAAATTGACACAAGGTTAACTCAACTTGATGGAGTTCAATTTAATAATACAAAAGCCAAATGACGTGAATTGATACAAACTTGAATCAACTTTATCGAGTTTGATTGAACAATACGAAAGGTAAGTGACCTAAATAGACATAAGTCTGACTCAATTTAATTAAGTTTAGTTTAATAAGGTAAATGATGTGGATTGACATAAGTTCGACTCAACTTAATTGAGTTTGATTTAAAAAATCAAGAATAACTTAGATTGACATAAACTCGACCTAATTTAATTGAATTTGATTTAACAAAGTGAAGAAAAATGACTTGAATTAACACGAGCTTAACTCAACTTGATTGAGTATGATTTAACAAGATAAAGGAAAATGATCTGGAATATCATAGGCTTGACTTGGCTTGATCAAGTTTAATTTGACAAGATAAAGGAAAATAGTTTGAATTAACATAGGTTTGACTCAATTTGATTGAGTTTGATTTACTAAAATAAAGTAAAATGACCTAGATCTATATAGGCTCAACTTAACTTGGTTGAGTATGATTTAATAAGATAAAGAAACTTGGTCGAATATGATTTAACGAAAAACCTAAATAACCTAAATTGACATAAGTTTGACATAACTTGATTAAGTTTCATTTAATAAGATTAAGGAAAATAATTAGGATTGGCATTGGCTTAACTCAACTTGATCGAGTTTGATTTAATAAGATAAAGGAAAATAACTTGCATTGATACAAGCTCGACTCGAGTTAGTCGAGTTCAATTTAATAAAGAAAGTAAATGACCTAAATTGATATAAGCTTGACTTAACTTAATTAAGTTTGATTTAATAAGTTAAAAGAAAATGGCCTAAATTGATGCAAGCTCGACTTAACTCAACTTGATTGAGTTAGATTTGATAAAATAAAGGAAAATTATCTGGATTAACATAGTCTTGATTTGATTTGTTTGAGTTTGATTTAACAAAATAAAAAGGCAATAACTTGGATTGACCAAGTTTGTTTTAAAAAGGTAAATTATGCAAACATGGCTTGATATAAGGATGTGATGTATGTAATAATAATTTGATTGTCTCTAAAAAAGTTTCTTACTTTATCTTTTTATGAATTTTCTCCTAAAAAAGTCATACTTGGAAAATGATGAGTTTTATCATTTCCTATTACACATATTTCTTCTTTATTTAGCTCAACCTTCCATCAATATTGTCCCTATCTTCTATCTAGTAGCACTGAGATAACCCCAATGTTTGATTTAAGCATATTGCATTATTGATTGCATTCAAGTAATCCATATGCATTTAGATAGGTAAGACATTTCATAGCATTCCAATGCCACTTACCATATAATATTACATTATACCTACATAAAGCAAACAATGGAAAGTAATGAATAAGGTTTACAAAGGATTTGGATCTTTTGACAATATTCTTTAGAGCATTGATGTCAATTGCCCCTACATTATTCGATCATCATAAATTATGAAACTAATTACAATAAGTTTAATTACATAAACCTTTTATAAAAGAATTTCAGCTATTTTATTCCCTATTGTTAAATGTTTCTATAAGATCATATTAACTTTTTTATAATTATGCTTCATGCATAATACCTTTTTACCTTATCTAAATTGATAGGTTATCGTAATTCTTCACCATCTATGTCCATAAAGATCAAGGCTTCACCAAAGAAAGCCTTCTTCACAACATATGGTCCTTGATAATTGGAACTCTATTTTCGTCAAAAATTCTTTTGAATTAGTAACATCATTTTTAATACTAGCTTTGTTTGGCAATTAGCTGATAACTATAGTTGTTAACTGATTCAATTAACTATTAGCTGATAGCTAATTGTATTAAATGTTTAAATAAAAGTATTTAATAAAATCAGTTATTTATAATTAACTATTTATATATAAAATAATAAATAAAGGTACACATATATTTTATAAATTATTTAAATACTTTTATTATAATATTTTAAAATTTATATATTATTTATTAAATTAATTTTTTATAAATAATATATTATTATAATTTATTATAAATTAAATATTTTTAAATTATATTAATATAATTTTTATAGTAAATAAATTTATTAATAAAAAATTAATAATTATGATTATAATTTATTTATATTATTGAAAGGTTGTGGGGGGAAGGGTAACAACACTAGAAAACACAGTAGTATTTTACCTTAAAAAAAGAAAGAAGACGCAACAATAATTGAGCAGAAAGAAGATGCAATAATAACTGAGTAGCAACCTTAAGGTATTTATGTCCTTTTTTGTAACAGTAACCAAGAAGCTGAAAGAAAACGTTGTTAATAGCAGCATTTTCAATATCAACTAATTAGGAGTAAAAAGTTGTTTGAAATAGCTGCTCACCAAATAATTAATTTAGCTAATTTAATTAGTCAATTAGCTAACTTCTGGTTAAAGAGCAAAAAACAACCAAAAGTTACTCCAACAACTATTTACCAAACAAGCTCTAAATCCCTTTCTTGAAATTAATAGGGATGCACTTTTTTAACATATGTCCTTATTAATCTTTTTTGGTGAAGTTAGCTGTGACATAATGTAGTTAATCTTTTTCCTTTATAAGGTTTAATTGATTGTACCAAGCTTAAATCCACTCAACCTCTTCTAATTATGCTTCCATTAAAATTCTTAATGAAAATATCTTAACTCTAACAAGGAGAACTGCCTCCATTTCATAAACTAATGAAAAAAGAGTGGTTCCTTTTGATGTGTGAATAGATGTTCCATAGTCATGTAATATGAAAGGGAGCATCTTATGCTAGTCTTTAGATGTAACTGTCATCTTTTGAATGATTCTTTTAAGATTCTTGTTAGCAACTTCTATGGCTCCATTCATCTTCGAGAGATATAGGACCAAGTTATAGTACTTTATATTAAATTATTTGCACAATTCAACCATCAATTTATTGTTAAGATTTGTTTTGTTGTCTGCGATAATTTTTTCTGGGATGCCATAATGACATATCAAATTCCCTTTAATGAATTTCAACACCGCATTTCAAGTCATGTTCACATATGAAAAGGTCTCAACCCATTTTGTAAATAAATCAATGGCAACCAGGATAAACCAATGGCCATTTGAAGCTTTTCGTTGAATTAAGCCTACAACATCAATTCTTTACATTAAAAATAGTCAGGGAGCCATCAGAATATTCAATAATATAAGAGGCATATGGATTTTATTAGTATAGACTTGACATTTATGACATTTTCTGACATGATTGATATAATTAGATTCCATTGTTGTCCAACAATATCTTGCTCTTAGAATTATTTTAGCCATAATATGTCCACTTGTATGAGTTGCATAAAAACCTTCATGCATTTCTTTGATAATCTTTTCTACTTCTTTAGCATCAATACATCTTAATAAAATAGTATCATAATTTCTTTTATACAACACCTCCCCATTTAAGAAGCAACCCATTACCATTCTTCTTATGGTTCTTTTATCATTTTCTAAGGCACTTGGTGGGCATCCTTAGTTTTTCATGTATTATTTAATATCATAATTCCATGGTTTCCCGTCTATCTCTTCTTCAGTATTTAAGCAATATGCTTGTGATTCTTGCCTTTTTATCTTAATATAAGGCTTCTCACCTTTGCAATTCACTTTGAATATGGAGGAAAAAGTTGCTAAAGTATCTGCTATCTTATTATCTTCTTAAGGAATATGGTGAAATGTGATTTCATCAAAATATTAAGGCATCTTTAATATATATTTATAGTAGGGAACTAGTTTAACATGTTGTGTCTCCCATTTTCTATTTAATTAATGGATCACTAGTGCAAAATCTCCATATACCTTTAAGATTTTTATTCCTAAATCTATTGCTATGAGAATACCTAAGGCAAAAGCTTTATATTTATCGATGTTGTTTATGCAATCAAAACAAAGTTTGGCTATGAATAGGATAATATTTTTCTTAAGGGAAATTAGTATGGCACCAATATCATGCTCTAATGCATTAGATGCTTCAATTAATAATAGCTTTCATGTATCATATTCAATAGCTTCTTTATGTTTAAATAAGGCTATGATATCCTCATCAGAAAACTCACTTTACATTAACTTATAATTTTCAATAGGTTGATTAAATAAAAAATCAATAAGAATGCTATCTTTTATCATATTTTGACAAAAACACTTGCCACCTTGCAATCCTACTTGTAAGAGTAGGTTTTTTGTCCATCTTTGATATTAACCTTGTGATGTAACTTAATATGTACAAATAAAGAGAATTGAAATTAAAAAATATCACATCAATGATTTTTAATTTAAATTATTAAATTTATTTAACTTCATGACCAAATTTGAAATAAAGAAAATTAGAAGAATTGAAGTTATAATTTCAATATTATTTTATAATTTTAAAGCATCAAATTTATTTAATTTCATAACCAAATTTGAATACAGAATTGCTCAAAAAAATTAAAATTAAAATTTTGATATTATTTTATAATTTTTAAAATATTAAATTTATCTAACTTTATGATCAAATCTAAATAAAAAATTATTAAAAAAAATTAAAATTATACTTATTGCACTAACAATTAATTTCAATATTATTATGTTATTATAGAATTTAAATTATAAAAATTTTGTAAAAGCAAAAAAAAAATATTAATGGTAGTAGATTTATTAACACATGAATTTAGAAGCATGACATAGGTGGGATGGTATTTTCACAATGCCATCCCATCCATGTCTTTATTTATTTTTCTTAAAGAAATCTTCTTTTTTTTATATTTATAATATAATGTATTATATATTTTTTAATAAAAGTATAATGTAAATTATAAATATATATAAACTCAATAGAGTTAAATAAATAAAAACACCTTATATACAAAAATAATAAATGTAAAATAATTTTTATGTACATTAATATTGAGATTCTTTAGTTTAATTAGTTTATGCAATTTAATTTTAAAAATATCTCTTACCTTAAGAATATTAAAATAGATTGAACTTTTAAATTATTTTAATTTATTATGTTATAGAAATTATACAAAAATACTTTTAACATCACATGTTAAATAAATAAAATATTAATTAATTTTTTAAAATAAAATAAAATATAAAAGTAAAAAATACAAAAAATAAATGAGATGAAATAGTTAACACTTTTAACATCACATGTTAAATAAATAAATATTAATTAATTTTTTAAAATAAAAAGTAAAAAAATAGATGGGATGATCAACTTATGAAGGGACGTCCCTTAAGAAGGGATATCCTTTTTGTTTTTATTTTTTATTTTTTTACAACTTATATTTTTTTGCTTATAAGTAATTAAAAAAAATAAAAGGTAACATGATGAGATAGGACCTTTCAGAACCATATGTGTAGTCTTTATAATTATAACCTTTTCTTTTATTTATCTTGAAATTTAGAGTTCTACCTATTTCCGTTCTTCATTCATCTCTTTTACAATTTCATTTTCTTTATTCTTTCCTAAGGGTTTAAAACCATGCATTATTAGGATGAAGTTTATTTTTTTATCCTTTTTTTATACAAATATTTTCAAAACTAATAACAATTATTATTTTAGTATGTGTAATCAAATTTTATTTTATGCTTGAGACGCATATTTAGGATTCTAAAACAACAAAAGTTCTAATATTTCAAATATAAAATTAAAGAAAGTAAAAGAAAGTGCACTTAATGATGAGAATTTCCTTTCAATGAATTATCTCTAGTACCTTTCTCTCTTTTTTTTATCTTCCTATTTCACTTTTCTGATTATTTCTCTTTTCTTTCTTTCCTATGCTCTTTTTCCACTTCTTTTGAAATTCTTTCGAATATTTCTAGATTTCTTTGAATCTTTCTAAATGCTCCTTTTAAATGGGTTTGCTTTAACTTTTGTAGAGAAGATTTCAATAGTTACATTTGCATTCAGCTTACACTTGATTTACATTTCATCTAAACATTATTAGCAAGTCAAGAATTCAACAAAACCTCATTATTTTTTAACATTCGCTACTATCATATGCTTAGTATTGCTACACAAATTTTTTTAAACGATTCAAAATTGTTTCATCTCATTGTGAGGATAGAGATAAGCTGACAATGAATCTGTGATTGGTGAAGTTCACTATATGACTGAGTAAAATGCGATAGTTGAGTATGAAGGAGGTGCAATATAAAAGAGATAAAAAAATGTTGGTAACTCTTCATCTACTATTCTTATCCTACATAAAAAATTTATTTTTATTTTTTAAATTTTATTATTTTTATTTTTTAATATTTATTTTATTTGTACTATTATCTAAATAAAATTGGGTGTCAACAAAGATAGCTCTTTACCTTCTTTTAAATTTGAAAACTTAAACACATATGTTAATTGTATAAAAGGTAAATGAACTAAGACTAAGAGCAAAGGGGCAATTTAGAGTTTTGACCTTTTAAAAATTGTGTATACTAATATTAGTGGATCACTTACTCTTACTTTGTGTGGTAACAAATATTTTGTTATCTTTATTAATAATTTTTCTCATTATGGTTGTTTGTATCAAATCAAGAGAAGTTCGATGTTTTTGAAAATATTAAAATTTTTAAAATAGAGGTAGAGAAACAATTAGAAAAGGTTGCTAAAATTATTAGATCTGATTGAGATGGTAAATATTATGATAAATATGGTACAACCTATAGAACTATTTACCAATTACTTACAAGAGAATGAGATAATTACCCAATATACCATCCCCCATAATCCTGAATAAAATGGTATAGCTAAAAGGTGGAATTGCATTCTTAAAGATATGATAAGGACCATAATAAGTAGGACTAATCTTTTTTAGTCTTTTTATGGGTGAAGCCATGAAATATGCATTATATATATTGAATACAATACATAGTAAATTTATACCAAAAATACCTTTTAAACTATGGATTGATGGAAAACCTAGCTTTAACCACTTTTGAGTTTGAGGATATCCTACAAAAGTCAAAATTTATAATCTTTTTGAAAAGAAAACTAAGCTTCAATGTACTCAATGCTACTTTATAAGGTAACTATACCATTCTAAAGGTTATAAATTCTCTTATCTTGACTTTAAAGCTAAAATTATAAAGTCATAGGTGGCAAAGAGTATAATAAAAGTTATCAATGATAATGAGCTTACAAGATATGTCACTTTGCCTTTACCAAATGCATAAAGCCTTGTAGTACTAATAAATGTTGAAATAGAAGATCATGTGTAGCAAAATACAAATCCTTTCCCTTTTGATCATCTTCTTAATTCAATTCTTGCTCTCATTAATTAACTCAAGCTCAGGAAAATGAAGTTGAGGTGCCATTAAGAAGATTTATTAGATAAAGAAAATTTGTAATCTCTAATAATTACTTAATTTTTCTTGAAAAGAGTGACTATGATATTAGTCATATTATTGATCCTGTGAACTTTCATAAATGTAAGAATTAGCTTACAATTTAATATGTGGTTGAATGCAATGAAAGATAAGATGAATTATATAGCTCATAATGGTGTTTGAGAGCTTGTTGAGCTTTTAGAGGGATGTAAACCTATTAGTTGTAAACAGGTGAACAAAACTAAGAAAGACTCTAAGGGAATTGTTGAAAGGCTTAAAGTTAAATTGATAACAAAGGAACTTTCTAAGAAAGAGGGAGTAGACTAAAATAAAACCTTTTTACCAAGGTCATTTAAAATTCCTTTAGAATTATCATAGCCTTGGTAACATACTATGACTTAGAGTTTCATTAGATGTATGTGAAGACAACCTTTTTGAATGAAGACTTGAAAGAAGAAATTTATATGGTATAACTATAGGGTTTTTAGAAATTTGGAAAAGAACACTTAGTATGCTGGCTCAAGAAGTCCATTTACAGGCTTAAATAAACTTCTAGGAAATGGTATTTTAAATTTGATAAGGTGATCACTTCTATGGATTTTAAGGAAAATAAGGTTGACCAGTGCATATATCTTAAGATTAATAAGAGTGAGTACATTTTTCTTGTCCTTTGTGTGGATGATATTCTATTAGCCAATAATGATAATGGATTACTATATGAAACTAAATGATTATTGTCTAATACTTTTGATAAGAAAGATCTTGGAAATACTTAATTTATTCTCGGGATAAAGATTCATAGAGATCAATTTAGAAGTTGCTAAGACTTATGCAAAAGTTTTACATTGATCATGTACTTACTAGATTTAACATGCAAAAATGAAAGACTGGGGATGCATTTATTATAAAAGGTGATAAACTTAACTTTAGTTAATGTCCTAAAAATGATTTGAAAAAAGAATTAATGAAAAATATACCTTATTCTAGTGCAATTGGTAGTCTTGCATATGCATAAGTTTGCACTAGGCTAGACATTGTATTTGTAATGAGAGTTCTTGGTAGGTATTTTTCTAAACCTAATATGGATTATTGGGTTGTTATCAAGAAAGTACTAGATAGTTACAAAAGATAAAAGACTATATGTTGGTTTACATAAAAAGTTAACAATTTTGAGATTGTTAGGCACATAAATTTTAATTTTGCTAACTGTTAAGATGATATGAAATCCACCTCAAGGTACATTTTTATCTTAGCCAAAGCAGTTGTGTAGAACAGTATGAAACAAACATTCTTAGCTTCATCCATTATGCAGGTTAAGTTTATTGCATGCTATGGAGTAGCCATGAAAGCTATTTGATTGAAGAATTTTATCTTTGATCTTCACATTATTGATTCCATCTTTAATCTGCCCTGCTATGTTGTTTTCTAGAAATAACAAAATTACATGTGAGTCTAAGCATTTGGAAATAAAGTATCTTAGGGTTAGGGA
Organism: Sindora glabra; assembly: GCA_020226215.1. Lineage (NCBI taxonomy): Eukaryota > Viridiplantae > Streptophyta > Magnoliopsida > Fabales > Fabaceae > Sindora > Sindora glabra. The sequence continues at coordinate 53,406,876 of CM035226.1, forward strand.
TTTTATGAAAAATGATAACATTGCTATAGACTACATCGATACAAGGAACATGATTATTCATTCTTTGACTAAAAGACTAAAATTTGTACTCTTTAGCAAATATGTTGAGAGTATGAGTATCTTGGGTCTTTTGATGTATTTAATTAATAGGAGTATGTTACCTGTATTTCATACTTTCAGATTATATTTTTGTTATATTACACCTTCTTTTCTATGAGATATTTAATTTTATTAATGATCATTATAAAGTGAATATTCCATGTTATTATATATTTTTATTTGTACATGTGCTTATAAGTATTGAAATTTTGTTCTATAAGACCGGTGTTCGTCTTAAGTATGACTTTCATGTCAAGAAAGTATGTCCCATAGAATGATACTATTAAATGATCTTGAGAATATGGATGAGACTTACATATAGTATATGAATTTCTCATCAAGTTTAAAGAAATCATAGAGAATCAATAATGAAAAATAGCACATTTAATTATATTTGGTGCTATTTTCTTGCTACATAACCCTACTAAAATTCATCGTCAATGAAGTCACTAGCACTTGTAATGATGAATTGATCTTATATCAATAAAAGGCATAAAGGCCACTATTATTCAATACTAGTGGGCTATATTGGATAGAATTCTTAAAATGTTTTTTCAAAGGGATAATTTTTTTTAATTGTGGCCATATAAAAGTTGTTAGTCAATTAGTTTGGAGTTTAATTTTCAAAATGTGTTTTTTTAAACTTATATAAAATTCAATTAATATTGCTCAAGTGAAAGAATGTTGAAATTTTTCATGAAATAAGCTACTATTAATTAGTAATTTCAATTTAATAAAATCGACTTATTAAAGTTTAACCTAATTATGAGATATGTATTGAGTTTATTTTAAAATTGTGATTTAAAAGATATGAGCTTAACATATCCATATAATTTAATATGATTTGATGGTTGTATAAGTCAAAAGTCTAATAAATCTTTTATGGAAATGACTACTAAGACTTTGTTAATAAGGATTATGAACTAATCCTCTCTTTACTTCTTATATATACATGATTTTAATTTATTGAGGGTCGCCACTAAAAAAGAGAGTAAAGGATAAGGCCTAATTTATAAGAATTCATTAACTTCTATTAAATTCAATTATAATTATTGATTCGTAAGGTATATAAATATAAATTTTATATTCATGGTACTCTAATTATTATACATAAAGTCTTGAAAAATAAAATAAATTTTTTATAATTGTATCGTACTCTCTTTTTAATAGATAGTGAATTGATGATAAGATTGAAGAATCATGAGTAGAAGTAAATTTAGAGTACCTCCAAAGGGAAAAAAAAGAATAGAGTACTTTTTATTTTACATTTTTGTAGACTGAACTGAATTTCAATTTGTGCTTTGGAAAAGAGATCAAGTTAGCGAACTAGTTGGGCCTTGGCCCAAACGATTTACACCTTTGCAGTCAGTGCAGTTCTCTCGTTCAGAGCTCACTGCCTTGAATTAGCGCGGGTGATAACGAACCTCTTATCCTTTGAATAGCAGATCTGCAATTCGAATCAATGGCGAAACTGGAAGAACTGGACGATTCCACGGAAAAAAGAAAGAAGAACTTGAATCATGGGTCGACCCGGTTCTTTGTCTTCGTAGATTACCTCTTCTTCTTGATCTTCCTAGGTTTCCTTGGTTTCATCATCTTTAAAATGGTCGGCGTTTGATTTCCCACATTCCTTATGCAAATTGTTCGTTTCCAGGTATACACTAAATTCTTCAATCTCGTAGAATCGCTACTTTCACTTTCCTGAGAATGCTTTCTAATATTTGTTTGTATGTTCTATTTGCAGGATGCGTCCGTGGCGTATATAAGCTTCCATGAAAGATCCAGTTCTAAGCTTGGACGCGTTGGACAGCGTCAGTATGGTCACATCCTGGCCTGAAATACTTTAATATACCATTTTTGTTTTATTTTAAAGAATTTTTCCTCTGGAATTCTAAAATTTTTATACTGCATGTTTTCCACATATGTTGCAATTGATATAATTCATCCTTTTTAGGTTACAGTGGAATGATTAGCCGCATCCCATCTTCTGCATTTTATCATCATTTCTTTGACTATGGCGAAGAAATATGACAGCTTAAATCTGGGTCATATGTTGGGTTCCTGGAATTATTTTGTGATGAAAACTGATGGTGACAGGATATTCCTTTTTTATTTTTCTTTTTTTCCTTTTTCCACCTTTCACCTGTACATTGGAATATTGCGATATTCTTGTCTGTAATCTTGAAATAAAAAGATAATTTAGTGATAAAATGCCTCGTTTGTCAAGTTTTAACCATATCATATCATAACTTGATTCTGAAAGCTAACAGATAGGGATACTGTACACTAATCATTCACATGGAATCTTATGCCAGTAAAAATGATGAGTGGGTCATCTTCTTTTCTTGATGGAGGGAGGTGGGGGACCGGGAGCAAAGGAATTTATAATATATGAGAATGCTTTTATTTACTATGTTCTCCCTCGAATTGTGGGTTCGGGGACACAAAAGATTCGAGACCTGAACAGAACAACTATTTTGCATGTGATTGGCTTCTCTTTTAGTTTGGTGGTGCAGTTACTTGCTTGATTGATGGCTCACCTACTATGCATTGATGTACCCAACTTCTTTATATTTTTCATTGTCATGTGAGATGCAGAGGAAAATAAATGCATCCCTTCTTCTGAATCATCTCTAGCCAAGCTGTTGGTTTACGTGATATCCATTGAGGACAGTTGGTTGATAGGAAGTTTGAAATTAAAGGCTTCTCTCCTTCAGTTCATGAGAATAAAATGTTTCACCAGCATTTGAGTGGAAGATATTTACTTCCACCACTGACATTGGCAACATTTGTTTAGAGTGACTTGAGTCTTGAATGCAAGCCTGCATATATTTACCATGTGCTGATTTTCCATCTACTGCCATTGATGGATAGTACAAACACGAAATCTCGAAACAACGAATGTCATGGATTTCACAGTATAGTACATTTGCAAGATTAAGAGATTTAGGTTTTCTCATGTTATTAATTGTAAGAGTTTCATGTTGAAGAGAAACAGACACATTTTTTATTTTTTGTTTCTGCACAAAATTTTGAATCATGTCATGCGTAATAATATTGTCCTATATCTCTTTAAAACGTCAAACAAAATAACAATTACTAGCGTACTTGATTGAAAATTCAATTTCATTCCTGCAGTGACATATGACATGCGTTGGTGCGACTAGAATTATTAGTATAAAGAGAAATTCATCTATACATGTGCTTATGCTTCAGTTCAATTATATCACGGTCACAATTGTTAATTTTGTGGCGACATATGACATGTGTTGGTGCATATAATGTGCGTTGCTGCAACTACAAGAATTATTAGTATAAGGAAATTTTTTTATATATTCTAATTATATCATGGTCACCATTGTTAATTTTGTGTAGTTTATGTACATTGAAAATTTGATTTTTTAATTTTTAAAATATTAAAAATTATAAAAATTGATAATTATCCTCTTTGTTTATTGAGTATAACTAAGGACGCATGAAGTATACTAGAATTTCTCTATGGTACAAGATGGGGTTCTGCATCCCAAGTAACCTTTAACTGACTATTTCTATTATGGAGGGATTTCGATTAATATCCAAGTCCATTGTATAACGGGTACCAACTAATATAGCATTATGAACGAGGATCCACAATCAGTACTGCTTTTGAACAATAAATAGTTAAATTTCGTAAGATTGAAAAATTGCAGCATTCTTATTCATCTTAAATATGGGAAATCACTATGCATGGTAGCTCGTCAAAAACAATGACTTGCAGTTCATAGAGCTTGGAGACAGGCTCATCTAATACATCAAGCGCACTTATTTATGATTAAAAAAGCAAAAAAGGATGAGATATTGTCTTGAAAACTGTCTACTTGGTGCACTCATGCATGGTAGCCTGTAAATTGAGGGATCTCAGGGATGAGCTGCAGCTGGGACTTGACCACCACCGCCCGGAATTGGGATCTCGAAACCAGGGTTTGGGACAAAGGTATCATCCAGGCCTGGAACATATCTACGACCTGATCCTGAGCCTGATCCTGATCCTAATGCTCCACCTCCATCATTGTATGGTGTTTGAGGTGCAGGTTTAAGTCTAAATTTATGCGGCAATCCTACTCGACCAATTCCAGGAATAGAAACACTGCCACCAGAGTGAGAAAACCACTCAGGCTCCTTCTTGTCATGAATTTCAACGTTCTTAGGAATGTTGTTTCTAGCAGCTGCTTGCCAGGTCGTGGCAAGCAGGATGCTGAAAATGAAAAGAAAAGCAAGGAGTGAAGAGGAGGTTTCGTAAGCCATTGCCACTAAGCCTCTGATTGGTTTTTGGAGGTGACTTGTGTTGAAACGAGAAGAGATGACTGCATCTTATAGTCGCTGGTTCTGCAGAGTTGAGTGAACTTTGGCGGCGAGTTAAGAGATGGCCTCTATTGGTATTTTGCGGCCAGTTAAGAGATGGCCCGGCGAATTAAGAGATGGCCTCTATTGGTATTTTGCGGCTAAGTGAAATGTGGGATACTTCATTGTTGAGATGGATAAGGATGTTATCATGCCTCATTTTTAGTACCTGCTATTTCTGGAAATATTCACCAATGTCGTGGCGGTTAGTCAATGTGAGCCTGCACATGCCTAATTTATGCACCGCAAGAAAGCTTGGAATTAGTTCTTTGGCAGTACATTTTATCTTCTCTACTTTTACTTGCTAGTACTTACACGAGCTTCTGAAGTTTGCCATGGTATGTCCACTTTCTTGGTAACCAATAGAGATGACAGCATCAATAAATTACTGGCAATAGAATGACATGGATCATGATGTCTTCACTGCTCATAGGAGTGCTTACGGGCAAAAATTCTAGGATTTACCATTTTACCTCATTCTAAAAGGATCGTTGAAGTTGAAAAAACATTTTAATCATTCTAATATTTGTTTTGGGTTTCATAAATTATATGCTCTCCGGTTGACATAAAAACTAACTTCAAGATTCAAGAATAAGATTATTTAATAAAATGAGAGGAGTGAGAATTTACTAGTAGTTAAAAAAAGAAGGTGAATTCGAAGGTACTCCTAAGAATTTGGTATCCGAGGAATTTGGTACCCGAGGTGGTGTGATAAAATACAGACTATTGGATGAGATTACAAAAATTTTGGTAATAACTTAGTAATCTCATTCAGTGTTTTGTATTTTGCCACACTATCCCGGATACTAAATCCTTAAGGGCACCTTAACAAGTACAAAAAAAAAATCATTTGTCTCTTGAACAATTTTTTCAAACAAATAATTTATCTAATTTATGAGTTATAACATAATTCATTATAGATTTTATTGATTGTTAAACCGAAAGTTGCTCAAAAAAGGGAAATTTTTATTCTATTAGAATATTTGCACTCTTCCATGACATATAGGGGAAAAATGTATCAGTAACTTATATGTTGTGAAAAGGCTACAATTCTAAAGTTGTTGTATTTATTAGTGAGCATCTAAACTTCGAAAATATTTATACCCTTTTTCACATCGATATCAGTTGTTATCTAAATATATAAATATGAACATAAATAAACAAAAGGTTTTTTTTCTTTTTATCACATCTCCTAATGTGAAGAGGATTTGCGCCCTGTGGAATAGGTCTTTACTTCCTGTTCAGCTGCTGTTTGTTAAACTGTGTTCTAGTTTTAACAGTTGTTAGTCGTACGGTGTTCTGGTTTCAAGTCTATATGTTTTCTCTTCTGTGTATTTGTCTGACTTTGATATTTTTTTGGGTTTCGGGTCTTTTATTTTTTGGTTGCTATGCACCCATCTTCTTTGTTAATGAATTCAGTTTTGGTAAAAATGAAAAAAAAAATGAACGGTGGCAATCCCAAACACTTCATTTTGTTGCATGAATGGAGTCATGCCATCTCCATTTTTAGTTCTATGTGAAAAATATTGAATCAATTGAGTTCTCCCTATTGCTATGCATCATCCTGTGCTTCACAACTCTAGAATTTTTCATGGTTAACCCTCATTCCCACCTAGAACAGTGATTTTAGACTTAAAAATGACCCACAACAGGATATTCTGATCAGAATATGCAATTCAGTTTTCATTTAAGGATGCCACTTTTAATCAGGCAGCTACACCACCATTTTTGTTTAAAGACATGTAGCCATCTTAGAGAAGATCTCGAGGCCTCGCAAGAGTTAAATCTTTCTCGGCTATTGCATGATGATAAATGCAGTTCGATTCCAGACCTCAAATCAATCTTGATTTTTTTAAATTTACTATGTGGCTCTTTCTACACAAATAATGAGATCAAGCGCTTCTCTATATTTCGTTGAAACGTATGAAAGAAGGATCGCACCAAATGGCATCCATTCCTGGTTTGTGCAGATTAACAAACAAGCTAGAACAAAGTGCAAGAAAACCCGTCCTGATAAATTTTTTTTTCTTAAATTCACTGTGCAGCACCAAGCTTTACAAAGGAAGTGTCACTGATTCCCGTTTACATAAACCAGCAAAATTTAAGTGTTCGGCTGCTTTTCCCCAGAAAATCTAGGTAGTTGCACCAAGGAGTTTACCCGGGTGACACCTTCCAAACCTGACCAGTTTTGGTCCTCAGCTGATGTTCCATCTTCCCCATCACCAGGTAGCCCTCCACAAGTCTCACTTTCTTCTGAGGATCTCACAGTAAAATTCCTCTGCAGAGATGGCTCAGACTTTTGACCATCATCTGATTCAATTGGATTACCTGAATGGTTGCTGTGGATGGTAGCAGAAGAAAAGCCTTGTTCATCACAATCGGAGTCTGCATCCATTTTCCCTTCCAAAAATAGGCAGACAACTGCACAGTCGTCCATCTTTGAAGTTGGATATTTGAGTTTCCATTCTCGAGCAGCGGAATCCACCAAAATCCTTGCTGCTGATGACCGAGTTGGTGCAGAAGATACTATCTCAACCACCTCTTCATTGCTTAATACATCCCAGACCTGTACAAAACAAGAAGAGAATCATTTGAGCATCAAGGGAAGATATGTGTTCAAAACTACAGTCCCCTCATTATGCGGTCAATATTCTAAAACATGAGTAACATCAATGAAAAGAACCATAGAAGGGAGACAGCAACATAGAGATTTCAGTTTCCAAATGTCATATAGAAGTCAGCTAAATGTTGTGCTCAGCAAATTCTTGCGTATAACAAAGTGATTGGTCAAAGAATATCAGAAATTTATTGTTTATGAATAGTTTAAATCAAAATTTTCCTGATCGCTTGATATCAATGACACTAACGTCTAAATTCTATGTCCTCTGGGTTATCAGGAGCTGGCTAGTGTCAACTCTGTCTAGCCAGTTGACAAGCAACAAAATTGTTATTGGTTCAGTCAACATTGATATAAATTTGATTGGTGGGTTTCTGGAAGCCCTCTCAGTTTTTCTACTGCCATATAATCAATAGAATGTCATTGTTCATAACTAATTAAAAATGTTGTCTGTCACATTTTTTTCCTTCATTCCTTCAGAGCATGATCTGGCCTGAAGACTTTCTGCAAGAAAACAAGTGTCAGCATATCCTTGTAACCAACAACAGTGAAGTCATAATGGCAAATCGTATGTTTGTCATTGCTGCAGTTTACACTAAAAGAGAATTAATGAAAAGATTCAAGAGATAGAAGAATAGGGAAAAAAGAATGAACAAATGAACAAGTATAATGAAATTATAAGCCCTTACCCCATCTGAGGCAAGAACAATGAACTGATCTTTGTCTGTAAGCAGCCGGTGAGAAAATTCAGGTATAGAAATTACACCATATTCCTTCAAGCAGAAATCTCCAAATGCTCGAGCCATCGCTAATCCAGGTGCATCATCAAATGGCAACCATACCCTAGGCACTTCGGGCTCATCTTGCAATGCAAATACCCTACCCTTGCATCGTTTAATTCTTTCTGCTTCCTCTATAAGAATTTACATTCAAAATATAATTAATTGGTTTCAACCAAAAAAGGCAAATTGCACCAAGGAATGATGAATGACAATAGCATATCACACACTTGGCAGATCAGGCTTTAAATCAACAGTCAACTGAATTGCCACCACGGAATCATTGCTGTCCTTGGATCCCATGATTGCTCGGGAATCCCCAATATTGCTCATAAACAGATTTGAACCCTGAAAAGAGAAGAAGATTAGGAAAGGCGAAAAGAACGGGAAACAAGAGCGTATAAACTTTCCTCTTTGCATTACCTGCTTCACTATAGTGACAGCCGTACTCCCACTGCAGAAGCAGTCCAAATTTGGATGGGATCTTAGCTCTTTGTCCATAGCTTTGTAAGCCTTCATGAAAGATTCTCTCCATCTGTTACCCAGTTTATCCTCGGTAGAACATTCCTTCTCAGAGTCTCCACTATCAGACTTCGTGTTACTTTTGAAGCAACTTTTACCTGACCCCTTTTGCTTCGATTCACAAGAATGAAAAAATGAAAGCAGCTTTAATGGCAATGAATCTCTGACTTTGCGCGCAACAAGATGACCATGTGGACCATGGCCATCAAAGACACCACAAAAGATGGTGTCTTCTGACATGAAATCCTGCAGATATACAGATCCAATCCAACTAGGATATCAATGTCCGTTTTCAATAATTGAAATGTATGTATCATCCTCAATCAATCAAACATACTTACTTCCCATACAATCATGGCATCCTGGTTGATACCTTTTCGGCCCTGCTGGGTAAATATGCAAGAATTCCTGCTCTTCCCATTGGAGAAAATTCTATTGGGTATGGATGGTAAATGCTGCAGAGCAATAACATGATCAGAGAATGTTCTCCTTGTTCTCTTTGCACCACAGCACCCAGTTTCTAAACAAGATGGAGACACAGAATCACCGTTGCTCCTGCTACTGCAAGTACTCCGACTGCTTGTTGAGACACAACACCCCATTTGCTCAATTCCAGAACGATGACATCTGATGAAGTCAAGATCTAGTTCTGCCTTGTTACACTATAGATCTGAAATGAAATTCTGAGATTGCGAGGATAGTCAACTGAGTAAACAATTTGACACTATAGATTCTCTGCAGTCAAAGTATGAGGCACCTAACACCTCATTGTAGAAAACCGCGGACTCTCCTTAGTCAAATTCAAAATCTGCCGATGGTTTTTTGACAGGATAACGAAACCAGCTGAACAGAAGAAGACAGATGAATTAATAGTTAATAAACAGTTTCAAAGAATCCAGCCAATCGCTGCATGTGAAAAAAATACTCGACAAATCAAAACTGTATGAATTTAAAAAAACCCCAGCATGTGAATAGGTAATAGAATATACTAAAACACTGTCTTATCATTGTCCCTTATCAGGATAAACATTGACAGCAACAAAATGGACTTTAGGGAATAGTTTAGACCACAAAGTATGCACTAAAACTGAAATCTCGCAAAATCAAGATAGATGACATTAGAGGCGATGTCCCATTTTAATTTTTCAAATACATAATCACCAAAAGCTTCTGTCTTTCCTTTTCGGAGAAAATAGATCTCTACGGAATCAAGATAAAGATAGAAATCTAGGGTACGGAATCCGCAATTGCATAGCGCAGCACGCAATCCAGAAATAAATTTAAGTTTCCTCTAAGCGGCATCTGTGGATAAGCTCTCTTTCGCTTTCGCTCCCTCTATAAACATTCGAAACACCCAAAAAAAAAAAAAAATCAATTTTTAAGCTGAACAATATCAAAACCATTAAGAAAGGAAACCAATTTGTTAAGTAAATAATAAGAGAAAATAGAATTTTATAATTTTTTATAACTAAATTAACTTACTGTAATGAGATCGTAATTTGAAGATGAATATATACCCCTACACCAACACATTTTTATTAAAAAATCTGATTTTCTTTGCCTTTCCTCGTTTACTTTGTCTGCAGGAGACCAGAGAGATTTGGTAAAAGGATAGTGTTGAAGAGAGAGGAAAAAGAATCGCTGTTCAAACTTTGATTTCCCACTAAGAAAAGTACGAGAAGAGATAAAGTAAAAACGCAAAAGCATAAAAAGACGAAAGAAAGGCATGATCTGGTCTACATAGAATCTCAGAGAAAACTAAAAAGAGCATAGAAAATTTAGAAAATATTAGTTATTATCAGAAGGAGAAAAAACCAAAAAAGCAACAGTATACCAGGCAATGACCAGGTAATTCCAGCTGTGAATGAGAATATGAGCTGGGGTGACTCGGTTCAAAATCGAAAAGCGACATGGAGAATGAGGTCAAGAGCATTCTGAGTAGACTCACCCGAAATAACAAAGAAAAATTGTGTTTTTGCCGTTTTGCATGATACACCAAATTCGTATGAAAGTCCTGGAGGCTAGAAGTACTTGTAAAATTAGAAAAATTCGGTACAGACTGCTTGAATATCAACTCTGAAAAGCATGTTAGACATATACTTTTCTTCAATTTTTTTTTTGGAGTCCGGAAGCAGAGTCGAAACAAAAGGCAACATGCAGATCCTCCATTTCCAATTGGCCAGAACAAGCTTTTGAGGCCGGCCCACATAAAATTGTCCCAAACAGATTCATACCCACGAATTATAAGAAGAAAAAGTTGCAACCTTGCAATCAAGCAAGCATAATTAACATGAAAATAATGAATTTCATGCTGAAGAAGTAGAAGATTTCAAGGAGAAGATAGAAACGCTCGTATGAAAGCTCTCACCTTTCTTGGAATTATAGAGTTGAGCTTGTAAGAAGAGTGATCTCTATGAACGGAGTGAAAATGAAGACCGATTTTGAGCATTAATAAGGAATAGAAGGTGTGGAAGAGGGGTGCTGGGGTGGTCGTGCATTAAAAGCAGAGAGAAAGAAAAGGGGGGGAGAGAGAGAGAGAGAGAGAGAGATGAAAATAAAAAATAAGAGAGGGATGCAGAGAGGAGAAGAGAGGCGTTTATAAGATCATTCGGATCAGCCGGCGGTTACAGTTGCGTGGACTGCTTCCTTGGCTCGGGTGATTTCCATTTGTAAGTTTGTAACAGGGTCAAATGCTTTCCTAACGGCGCGTGGTGCTTAATGTAAATAAACCATTGATGAAGGCCATTTTTAGGGAAATTGACACTTTACCAACTTACCATTTTTTTACTTAATTTATATATGATTTAAAATATTACGATTTATCCAATTTTTAAAAAAATTTTAACACTTTATTTATTTAAACAAATTTTTATCAAAAATTTAGTAGAACGTTGCATACATTATTTATGATTTTTACTTCTCTAAATTTTGACTCAACTTGATATTTACTTAAAATTAAATTATCTTAAAAGTACCTATTGAAAAATTATTTTTTTATAATTTAACCCATAATTGTTAAATTAAGAAGGACAAGTTGATTTTTTAGGAATAAATTAATTTTAAATAGGCTTCAAGTTGAGTTATAATTTAAGGAAGCAAAGATCACAAATAATACACATAAATTTTTATTAAATTTTGAATAAAAATAATTTAGGAAAGTAAAATATTAATAATTTGAAAGTACATATGAACAAATTATAATATATAAAATCACAAACAAATTAAATAAAAAAGAAGAAATTATACGTGAATAAAGCATAATCTTTTTTCAAACTCAAAATATTTGAAGTCAAATTTCCTTTGGCATACGGTAATTTGATCCCTACGCAGAAAATAACATGGTAATTACCAAAAAGTAATATGGTTATTTTATCTAATTTAAATTCGAAAGGGCTCCTTTAGGATTTGTGTCCTCTTTATTTTGATATTTTTACAATATTAGAGAAAATTTAGAATTTTTTCGGTTTTTATTACATAAAAATTTGAATTTTATTATCATAAAAAATTATTATGTTTACCGTTCTCCTTAACTATGGAAACATCATTTAAAAAATTGAGAGAGGACAAATGGTTAGTCAGATATTTATTCTTTAATTAAGATCATTGATGTTATTTGAATAATTTTGTAGATTTACAATATAATTTTTATCATTTCTTTCCATTTGATATACATATAAAGGAAGCCAAAAGTTTGTGAGTAATGTAGATAGTTCATGGGCCAGGGTGGGCTAAGCTCCTTATATTAAAATTTTTATTTTTTACGATTTAATATGAGTAAGTCTACGTGAAAATAAGTTTATATGAGGTCAGGCTTATTGGTAGGCTTATCAAAATGGACTAATTTAATCTTATCAAATTAATTTAATAAATAAAAATTATACTTTAAATCAATTATAGGCCAAATTAATTTTTCACCAAATTAGGTTTAAATCAAATTGTTACAATACTAATCTCAGTCTCATGCTCAGATTGATATTTATCAGATAAATTTTAATGACTTGTTATATTTTGTTATTATTATCATATTAGTTATTTATGTATTATTAATTTTATATTATTAATTAATTAAAATATATTTTATTAAATATAATTATATTTTATTATTATTATTTAAAATTTTATTAAAAGGATGAAATTAAGATAAATTTATTAAAATAATTGAAATAAAAATTATACCTTTCTTAAATTTTAAAGAGATTAAATATGAATTCTTTTAAAAAGAAAATAAGAAAATTTTTAATTATTAATATAGTTTTATTCCTAATTTCTTAGGATATATTGGTAACTTTTCAATATATTAAAATTTTAAATTAAAATCTTGTCACCTTTAATACATAAAAAAAAATATTGAGCAAAAATAATTTAATCAATTATAAAAATTATTAATAAAAATATATTTAATTTAAATAAATTAAATTTAAATTTAAGATATAATAATTAATAAAGAAGAGTTCTCCGAAACTCATTGCAAAATTTTGGGTACCATAACAATATTTAATCTCAGCCGTTTCAAATACTGGGAAATGTATCCTTACCGTTTATCAGGAAAGTTATTTACCTTCAAAAAGCAATAAACAAAGAACAAGAATAAAATAGTAATTTATCTCTTTTACCCTTCGTTCTTTGAAGTACGGTCTTAAAATTGCTTTGCCTTAGTTGTATTATATTAATTTTTAGTCTCTTCCCCTGAGAAGTTAGTCTAACTAAAACCTTTGGTTAGAAATGTCAACAAAAATTACCTAAAACAAAAAGACAGAATGTTTAAAGGCAAGGTGTTTTAAATATTTTTCCAAATGAATTAATTTATCGTATATGAAATAAAAATACATTATAAAAATGTTTAAATTTAGTTTATTCTATTTTACATTTGTGCAAATAGCAAATTTTTTAACATTTTATATATTTAGAGTGAGCTATAAATTTTGTTAAAATTTTAATTAATATATATTCAATTTGAAATATAATATTTAAAAATTGATGTCAAGAAAATATAAATAAAAATTAAATAAATAAATAATTTTAATTTTAAACTTCAAATATTTTTCACTTTTAAATAGAACATTGAATTAATTAATTCAATTAACAAGTTTAATATTAAAGGTTAAACATACATAAAATATTTTTCAAGCAAAAATATAATATATTATGTTATACTTATATTAGTGATATTGGCACATAAATGGTAACTAAAGAGGGTGAATATATAGAAAAAAAAGAAAATATGAAATAAAGTAAATAAAAATAATGAAAATAATGTCTATGAGTCATAAAATTTTAATAAAATTTCAATTAATATATGTTTAATTTCAAATATAGTACTTAAAAAATTAATATTAAAAAATATTGATAAAATTTAAGTAAATAATTTTAATTTGAATTTTCAAATATTTTTATTAAAAAATAGAATAATTAGTTCAATCAATACATTTTATATTAAATATTTAACTTATTTAAACTAATTTTATAATAAAAGTAAATTATATTATATTATATCTATACTACCTAATGATATTAGTATTAGAATTATAAATTATTTATTTATATAATTTATAATAAAAATAAAATATATCATATAATATATACATACTATGTAATAATATTAGTAATTGAGATATATAGAATGAACAAATAAACAAATATAATTAGGTAAAAAAATAATAAAAAACAATGCATTACATATGAAAAGTAACAATGATTAAAAATAAAATATATAATTAAGTAATTTAATTAAATTAATCTTAAAATTATTTAAAATATTTTTACAATAAAAAAGAAAATATATTTTATATTTTATTATTTAAAGACATATATTAATGTTTGGATTATAAATAATAGAAGTTGAAATGAATGCATTTCATATCAAAGTTTTAATTTATGTAGAATATGATAAGAGTAACTAAAATAGTAATTGATTACAAATTTTAAGTATACATATGTCGCTCATTTGTTTTCTATTAATATAAGAGTACCATATATAAGAGTACTTAAGAAATTCTTGTTAATAAAACTTGTAGCTAAAATCATATATTAAAATTTTTAGGCGATTAATTAGTAGTGAGAAACTTTAAATTTTAGATAAAAATTTCTTTTTATGATTATTATATATTATTATAATTACTTTTATTATTATAAAATATAATTATATTTTGTTATTATCACTTAAAAATTATTATTGATGTTGTTTAATAGAACTAAAAATAATAAATAAATAAATTAAGATATAACAATTTTTATTGTGGAAAACCCTCCATTAAGAAGGGTAAAAATCATGAGACTTAATTCAAAAAAATTTCACTATTAAATAAAAAGAGTATAAATATTTTGCTAACTAAATTTATAACATATAAATATGTCATCATTTCTAATTATCTTCTTCACCTATTGATGATCCATCTTCTTGAAAATTATTTTGTTATTTATCTTCTGCATTAAATCAATCCTTTAAACAAATAGTCATATCTAAATTTTGATCATTCATAGATAAATACCTATCATCTAAAATCTACTCACTAAGAGAAAATACATTTTCTAATGCTACTGAAGATATGGGAGGGTTTAGTATATCATATGCCATAAGAAAAAGTATAGGATATTATGTCATTTGTGCTTTCCATTGTTCTAAAATAGAAAGTATAGGATATTAGGATAAATTAATCTTAATTTTGTATATGTTCATTTAGTAGCATATTAACACTCTAGAATTTAAAAAAAAAAAAAAGATCATAAAAAAGTTGAGGTCTAGATTAGATATCCGTCTCCATTAATTATTGGCTCATTGCTTGTCTATGACCGTCAAGGAAAGTCATCTCCATATACAATATAAACGGGCGACTTCAATTTGAAGCATTCTCTCTCTTTCTATATATATCTATTCACACACACGCACATACTTGTTTGTGAATTTCGGAGATTTGCTCGTAAAATCTGTTATTTTTTATATAAAATTTATAATTTTTTTTCACAAAACATAAGTGATAAAGTATTACATTTTACATAAATTTTATAACTATTTCATGATATTTTATAATTTTTTTATAAATTTTATAATATTAACCATAATACTTATGACCCAAAAAATTTACAATGAAAAAATTGTAAATTTTTTTAAAAAATTACAAAATTTATATGAAAAATTATAGAAATCATATTAGCACTCCTTATTTCAAGAACATTATTTTACAAGAAATTTATGGTGATGTATCAGACCAAATTTGCATCAGTCAAATTCAAAACCGTAAGTTGGCAACCAGCTAGAGGGGAATACAGGATGGGAAAAATGATGAATTTTTATTTTTCTTTAGAATTTATATTTCATGCATCAGTGATAAAATTATATTTGTATCAATAATATAAAATATTATTATGTATCTATTTTTTAATGTGTAATAAGATAAGATGAATGTAAAAACACATTCAACACATGTTTGCATTTCATGTATCATTAGTGTAAATACAACAAAACCCCTATGCATGAAATAAAAAATTTTTTCATAGAAAAAGTTTGGTAGTATGTACAACAGCTTCTTTTATTACAATGTCAAAGTATGCCATCAATCTTTTTTAGATCATGTAGTGACGCTTCCTTTTACACATTGTTTAATATCATGAGATTGATAATTGAGAATTATGAATTTCAAACTTAAAATATAAGCGATGAAAGATAATAAATTTTATCGGAGAATATATCATGAATTCCATTTAATTCATGCATTAAATAAAGATTAGGGCGTTGCATGCAAAAAAATGGAAATATTCGCAATATTGTGGGGACATTTGCAAACGGTAGGGTCGGCAAGAACGACAACTTCATGCCAAATTATTGAGACAAAACATCTCATGTTATTAAGGAGAATAAAATTTGTGATATTAAGAGTAATAATATCGCTATCAAACTATAATTCTGCTTTATGGTGGTTGCAATTTCTATAGTAAGTATTAAGTTGGGAGACAGTGCATTTGATTTACGGGCCAACTTCAACATGGTGTTGGTAAGTGGTCACCATCTCGATTTAAAACAGAGCCCTTGCGATCCGACTTGCTGCTGGCACTGAGCCATGGACTCTAGGGAACCAATATGAGAGATTCACTGTCTGTTTATTTATTATTTTAAAAAATAATAATCATTGCTTAAGAAATTTTTAAAAATTATAATTTCAAATGTATAATTTAAAAAAATAAATTTAAAATATTTTTTAATTTATGTTTTTATTATTGATGTCAGTTTTATAATTAAATAAAACCTTCTCTTATTTATAATACCAACCACTTTTTATATTTTGTTTTTGTTAAATCCAAAAATAATTTTTATAACACTTTCAAAAAAAATAAAAACTCAATACATAGAATAACTCACCAAAACAAAAATATATCCAAATATAGCCTTTAATTTTTCCTACATATTATGCAATACATGTTACTGCCAAACAGGTGATATAAAAACAGAGAAAATCAATAAATTACCAAGCCATTTATATTTGACATACTATATGGTCAGATAACCAAAATCCAAATTGTTTGAATTTTCTACCAGGTAAGGTGCTTTGATTGGAATTTTTTATTTAATAAAAAATAAATAAATAAATTTAATTTTATTATGAAATATACCTGAGACTTAAATTTAATTGTAATTTAGTATAGTGAGGGCTTGCACATTTTAATATATTGATTTAACGATTGTATAAACATTATGAGAAAAACTACTGGAATTATATTAATAAGAATATATGATTAGGTCTTCTTTATATGGTTAGGATGATCTAATTTATTTGCTCCTATTAATCAAATATGAATAACTCATTATATATAAATTTAATTATATTTTAATTTTCCGTGAATGATAAATTCCTGTACTACAGCGACAACTAATGTGTCACAATACAAGAGAGAACGTGGAATTGGGTGAATACTATCGCCATTTGAGCGAATGAAATAAAGGGAGCAAAATGATCAGCTCCTATTCATATTTAAGTACATATGCTTGCCCATTAGTAATTTTGGTCACGAGCTACCCGTTTGTGCTTCGCCTAATATTGTTGCATCTTTAAATTAATTAGGATTTTGTTACGGAATGCTGTAAAAAATATTGTGAATTTTTATGATAATATAATTAAAAAATTACAAAATATGTAATATTTTATATTGGAACTTCATATTCAAAATTACAATTAAAATTTTCAATTAAAATTTATACAAATTATTAATGCACTTTTTATAAAATATAGAAATAACTTTTAGATTAAAATTTATACAGAGTATTAATGCGACATTTTTCAAGAATATGTTAAAACACAGCTTTTTTAAACTAAAGACGTGAACAAAGTATGTGTACAACTTAGACAAGTCCCAGAACTGGGGCTTTTACACGTATATTTACATGCGGGAATATTCCCTGGTGCTACCATGAAAATAGACAGTACTAAGAAGATATAGGATACGGGCACCTTTTTATCATCTAAATATTTATTAAATTTTTTATAGTTTGATTAATGTTTAAATCAATTTTGAATTAAAATAATAAAAAATGAATTGATTCGATCCAATTTGATTATATAAATACATTTTTATTAATATAATTATATATTATATAAAAAATAATTATATTTAATTATTTTTAATATAAAAATATTTAATTTGATTTATCTAAATATTTTATTATTTACTTAAATATATTTTTTTATATTAATTTTTTTATTATAATAAAAATAAAAATAATCAAAATTTCGAATCAAATTTTAAACTATATATATTTTTAATTAGGTTGGAATGAATCAATTTTTTTTTTAAATTAATTAGGTTGAATTTAGATTTAGATTATTATATTTTATATAACTATATATTAAAAGTTCGAGCCAAAATACTATTCCTATCCATGACACTTCTAGTACTAAGCACCATAATTACCTTTTGGCTTGGGTGACCATGGCCTTTAAGGCATTAGGTTTTGTAATATGTATATCCATTTTATATTTTGATCTTGATCTTCTCATATGAAAATTTAAATCTATTTTTTAATTAATAATGTGTCTATTGTTACTTATTTTTAAATTATTTTATTATTATTAAATTAATAAAATAATTTTTTATTTAAATGAAAGAGTAAATATTACTAGTATGATGTAGAGGTTAGCCATCTCCTTATTTATATTATGCTATATTTATTTTTATTTCATTACTATCACTTTGAATGGGAACTAAAATTGTTAACATTTATTAATTTAAAAAATGATTTTAAAATAATGTTTACTTTTATTATATCAGTAACAAAATAAAAATTATAGTGAGTAATATTATTACATATATGGATCTTGCATTAAATATAAATCTATGTATATATTTATATTATATATGTGCCTTGAATTATTTTCTTTTTATTTTCTTAAATTATATGTATTTATATTTTATAATTTTATGTAAAATATTCCAATTTTTTTATTGAAGTATTTACAATAATTTATCTTTTTTTACATTTTATTTATTAGATACATTTTTTAGTAAGAAATTTTAAAAATAATTATTTTTATGGTAAAAAAATGTTAGATTCATTTTAAAATTATAATTTCTACTTTTACTTCAAATGGATCAATCATTTAAACTAAACGTAGTACAATAATAATTATTTGACATCAAATTTTTTTTGGTCATATTGATTACAACAAATTAAGTTTAAATTAAGGACCTCTACTAAGATATCTAATTCATTCGCTACTAATCTACCACCTCCTACTTGATTAACTCAAAATATTTAATTTGTAAGTATATAAAAATTTAATAAAAATTAAAAAAACTAATTATTTATTCTTTATAGGTTTTTAAATTTATTTAATAATATTTTTCAATAACCCTTTATATGTGCGTAAGATCTTGCTCTTAAGAAAAAATTCTTAGTTTTTTTCCTTTGGCAGTACTTATATACTACTTCATACAAATTTTTCATGCAGTAAGCTCTATATGATTTTGTGGTAAATTGATATGATTATGAGTTATACATATGTAAAACTTAATGTTTGACTTGCATGATAGTTGTGATAAATGTTATTATACTTGCACATAGTAACATAAAATCTATATATACATTAATATATGGAAATATTACATTACTATACGAAAACTGTAATAACAATGATTTATTATAATTAAATTTAGTCGCAACTTCTTATGAAAAGTTGTAATTACAGTTTTTTATAAATAAGTTGCACTAACATCTTTTATATCCAGAATTGTAATGATTTATGTTATAACAATTTAATTTAATAATAGATCAAATAAAACATTGAGTTGCAAAAAATGTAAAAGGAGAAGGGAAGTATGTATGCCATTTTTTTACGAAGTGGTAACGAAAAAAATCTTTTACAATGTTCTTATACCTTCAGAATTTTAAAGTCAAAGTATTGTGATATGTAATCAGATTGTTAAAATAAAATTATTTAGTTATAACTACTTGTTTTCTTGTAGATTTCAAGTAATTTCAATTTAAGATTTTTTAAAAATTTCATATTATTCCGAAATTTAAAATCTGAAATACCGTAGGGTTCATCTTCTTGCGTGTATCCATCCACTTCGTCCTATGAATGGCGTGGATGCAAGAAATTTAAACTTTCGTAGTTTAAATGCCATACTCTACTTTCCTGGTTCAAATGAGATTAAGCGGACAAAATATCCAAATTCTTTTTCGAAGCACCCTTAGTTCCGTTCAATTTCGATCCACTTCCGCTCTTTGTTTTCTTCCTCTTTTGAATATTGCCTGTGGGGACCCAAAGACTAAGAGAGGGAAGAAAACATGGATTTCCATATGCGGTTTGTGCGCCTTTTTCTCTTTCCTCTTGCTTTTCTCTTTGCTTTTGGTGGAAGAAAATTTGACTGCCTATATGTTTATAGATGTAGATTAGTATTAATGTTGACTTGGAATAAAATAACAACGTTTGAATTTGATTTTCTTTCTTCTATGAAATTGATTGTTTCTATACATGGTTAAGATTTTTCATATTTATCCGGTAGTTACCATATGGAAAAAAAATTAAGATGCACTATTTTATAATATATCATAAATTTGAATTATTAACTTTCATTAAACCTATATAAATTAATAAATTTGAATCACCCGATCCAGTATTATATAATTATAAAAAAATATCTTAAATGTTCTCATATTATATTCATTAATATAAGTAATACTAGTGACTATATTGAGTTGAATTAGGAATGATAAAATTTTGGAATTTAGATTTTGCCTATGGAACACAAATTTAATATAAATTTTTGTTTAACAGGATAAGGCATGAGACACATTTTTAACTCGAAATAAGATAAAATTGCCTTGCGGTGTTTTGAATTATCTCTAAAATAATAAATTATTTTTTATTTTTATATTATATTAAATATATATTATTATAAAGTTGTTTTTATTAATTTTATAATTAAAAATATTTATATTAATTATTTTTAATTAATATTTATTTTGAATTTAAGAATAGTTTAATAAATTATGTATACATTTATAATTTCTAAATTTTAAACTTTTTTTTTGAATTTTTTTGGATTATTTGCGGATCACTAACACTCCACGAATCACAAAAACAAAGCACCAAGTTACCCGATTGGGCAGATCCCCATAGGGCAAAGCAATATACTGTCCATTTGTTGCCATTCCTAAGTTGAATGTGGATGAAAATGCCCGGGTAACATTGTCTTTATATTGGTCAATTTCTCAGCGAAGTTTTAATGGAAAAAGAATTACGCATCTGCTATGGTGTAAACGTGAAGGGGAGTTAAGTGAGATAATTATTTCTAAAATGTGACGCTCTTTTATTTTTTATTTTAAAAAAATGATAGCTAAATAAAATAATCATTTCAAAATTAAAATATTAACAATTTTTTCTTAAGAATTTGAACTCATTTCTGGTGATAGAATTTTTTTTTAACATTATTTAAGTGAATCATGGTCATTCAACTATCTTCATATCCTTTCCAAATTTCACGTAAAAGCAGAAACTTCAAATTTTAGAGAAACATGGCTATTAATGGAATATATATATATATATATATATATATATATATATATATATATATATATATATATATATATCAATGGTTTCACATTTTTTTGAATTAGTCATTATTTGAAATCACTATTAACGGAGAGAGTGAAATATGATCATTAAATTTTATATTATTAATTAAAATTAAAATATAATTGAACATCAGATAATTAACTAGATTACATTAATATTTAATTTTGATCATTAATGCACTAATGATCATGATTTTTTTTTATATATAACCATTAAATATCTGAACATTACATTGGGCACTGATTAATTTGGATTCGAACCGAGTAGGATCATATTGGATGGTAAAACTCTCCCTATTGAGTTTTAACGCAGCTACATTCCCAGGAGTTCAAACTTGAGACTTTTTGATTAAGTTAGAACAACTCCGTACCAGTTGATTTACGCGTTCGTCGGTCACTAATGATCATGATTTATTCCTTTTATTCAAGCAATAACTTTACTTGTTATGTCTCATGTATGTAAAAGACATTAATTTTTTTTATTTAAGAACTAAGAATAAAATATTAAATCATATGATCTTTAGTTGTATTTTAATATTTTCCATTTATACAAAATTTTATAAATTACATGATATTATATTTTAGTTGTATATAAAAAGCGGACAAGTTAAGTGATGAGCTTGCGTGCTGGGGCTCAATGCACATCCAAACGTGGACCCGTAGTCTCTGCTTTTTTGACGAGGGAAATAAGTGGTCCAACTCCAGCAATATGATGTAACTCTATGTACGCTACTTGTTCACCTTTTTTAAAAGTTCACAAAATAGAAAAGAATCACAAATAATAATAATAATAATAATAATAATAATAATAACAACAACAACAACAACAACAACATACGTTTTGTCTGCTTGACCTTTTTTTTTTACTTTATTTTGCATTTACTCCAAAAATCGTTCTCATTTGAGTTTCCATAATTCGCCATTTCACTTATCCAAGTACATCTATATGAACGGAATTAAAATGAAAAAAACCTTTTACCTTAGACTTTAACTTTGATAGAATCATTTGAATCACACATGAATTAGGTTGCCTGTAGTAAGTTAAATTTTTAAAAATTTTAAACTTATAAAAAGCGCTCAAAATTTTTTTCTTGATAATAAGAATTAATATTTTTTATAGAAAATTCTTTCTACCTAAAAAAAAAGGCCATTTTTTATATTTTATAAAAAGCAAAATTTTAAGTGAAATCTTATTGCGCTTATTTTTTCAAATAGTGATAAATTAAATAACTCACCTTTTTATCTTATTAAGAGATAGTGAAAGCAAGACAACCAGCAATCAATATTCATAAATTTTTATGAATTTTATTATAAAAGTATTATATTGTTGTAAATAATTCAATTTAAATTATAGTTATCATTTAAAAAGTGAATCCATCACTGTAATCCCATCAAAACATTAGTGGTTTTATTGATCACAAATTGAAATTTTATTCCACCAAATTCTTAAATGCCAAGATGAAATAATGGTTCGATTATTTTGTTGGTATGTATACATTAAATAACCCACTTGTTCCACCAATTGAACCACATCTAATGTTAGGAAATTTATTGCTAGCTATTAAATTCATAAGTTATTTATATTTTATTTTAGCACATTAACTAAAAAAATTTCAAAATAAGAACTGCCCGAATCCACAAGCCATTTGCATGTAACAGTCTCCTAAGTGTACAGTGAATAAAGTATACAAATCACGGACACCCCACTTGTTTTTTTCATGGTGGCTTTTAGCTGTTGAATATATTTTGTTAATAAATCTCCAGCTACACCAGCTAAGTTTAACTTCCTCAATTTTTTTCCTTTTCCCTTCTTTTCTCATTATTACTATTATTTTCATTGCTGGGCTTGGAGAGCTAGAATCCATATCTTTTTTTCTACAACTTTTTTTCAATGACTTTTCCTGTGTAAAATGTAGGCCCTTTTCTTCACTTTTCTATATTGCTTTCTAGGTACATGTCTAAAAGTTTATATAGATATTGTGCTACCTTTAGTCCAGTTAATTTGTTAAATTATCTTCACCAATTTATTATTTCCTAATCATTCTCAATTATGCTCAAAATCACATCGAGTTACATGCACATCCCATTCGGATTCGTTTGCTTCATCAAGAAACTAAGAAAGTAAATTTATGTGTAAAGTTGAACTTATCAGAAGATAGATTTTTTTGACAAATTTTCCAGTAAAATAACTAAAGTTATTTGAATTGACAGCAAGGATTACCACTTCTCATAAAATAATTTTTTGTGTACTATTTGGTTTCATTTTAAATTTTAAAAAATATTATTTGAATGATAAATATGCCTTTCAGATTTATAATATTAAAAATTAAAAATATCAATGAATTTCAACTGTTTGATTCTTTTTCTTCAAAGTCATCTCTCTAATATCTTTTTCTATCATAATTTTTCTGAACTTGTAATTTCTTTTTTTTAAATTTATCATAAAAATTCAAATTAATTTAATGGATTTTATGTGAAAAATTAAGATGATTCGTTTGCTATATATTTATGGTAAGAAAATTACATATTTATTCCAAATTTGATGGTAATTACATAAAATACATATAAATATCATATAAATAAAATTTTTATAACGAAAAAGATGTCTTAGCAGGGGAAAAAAGGAAGATAAAATGGTCAAATACTCATCAGTTATTTGAGTAGAAATAATTTTATAATTATTTTCATAAAAGAAAAAAATTTCCTTATCAAGTGGAGATGGGATAAGTAACTTTTTATATTTTATAAGAAGTAGAATTTTATAAAAAATTTTACATTCTTTATTTTTATCAATTAGTGATAAACTAAATAATTTACATGCTTTTTACTCCCAATAAAATTTACATCTTTGATATGACCTTTTATCAAACAAGCCTCCTATCATCTAAAAGAAAAATCCAAATTAGAATTTCTTGTAATAAGATATATGTAAAATTTACACCTTTGTTCCGGTTTCATAGTTCGATTTTATTTATATGTTCGACTCCTTTATTATATTTATGGTGCTATTAGTTTTTCCCCATAATCAAATCATCTTCTTTTTAAAGATTCTAACATCTTTTGAAAAAAGTGCTTAGGAGAAGCATGTAGTTTTTTTTTTAAGAAAAAGATCATATGAAGTATTATTTTATTGGGAAAATGAATAAGTGACATCGATTGCCTTTTTCTTGTATTATTAATTTATTGCAAAAGTTGAGAACAAATGACATGAGTGCAAGGGGATGATGATAAGTTACATAAGCTTCTTAATTAGCTTCTTTGTGAAGAATGTAAAACTCCATGATGATTGATTGATATTTGGTTTGGTGGAAGCCGTGTGCGCCATAATGCATAAAATTATGGACTATGGAATAATAAGAACCAAAGTGAAGATGGCTCAATTATGGCAATCATGAATCCCTAATAAGTTCTCTTCCCTTTTCCTTTTCGCAATATTTTTGGATGAATCATGGTCTCTAGCACTACTTAAAGAAAAATATCTATACCCAATATATCTTATTAAAATTCGGGCATAATTATTTAATAAATTTTATTTAAATTAGATCAATTGTTTAATAATATTGATCTAAATTTAATCATTAAGTATCTAATAAGTAGTCAAGAATTTTTAGTTCAAATAACATTCAATATTCTTAAAAATTTTATACCTTCTGTTACGCTTAGGGTTTAATCTCTAATTTTTATATGTATATATTTAGTAATTTAATCATTCTTACTATTAAAAAAAATTCCAATAAATATTAAGTCCTTTAAAATATTATATTAAATATGTTAATATTAATTTATATAATATATGACTTTTTTTATAAATATTTAATAAATCATGAATTTTGTTTAAATATCATATTAGACCTATGTGAATAATATATTATATAATTAATTTATTATTATATAAAAATTAATACCATCACATATATAAGAATATTGAGATAAATTTAAATGCATTATTTGAATTTAATTAGATTTGGGTCACATATAACCAAACTCGATTCCTAGTTAACAAGTAATTAGCAATAAATTCAAATGAACTCTTTGGAAAATGTCGCCAAAATAATAACTAATTCAACAAAAGAGAGTAATGCTTTATAATTGTGCAACAAGCTCAGTTTAGGTACTAGCATTAGAATAAAAAATTACCATCAATATATCATGCGTGATCTTCCTCGCTTAGAACCATTAAAAACCTTCAAATTTTAATTTATGTAATTTTATATGCGAGTCTGTTTTTAAATAAATTGATTTCAAAAAAGGGATTAGTCTTCAGTTTGGTTTTAGTTCGTGTGCAAAATTCTTAACCTCTTATTTTGAATTACAAGAAAATTAGATTTCAATCAATATGGAATTGGATTTATCAATAATTTTATATATGAATTTGAATTTTCAATGAACTGAATTCTTAAATTTATTTAAAATAAAATGGTTCTGATCTAGCTCAAAACTTCTTAAACAGTTAAAACTGGTTGTTTCTTCTTCTCCTCCCTGGACCTTTTAAGCCGTGCAGTTGCTCGACCACTGCAATGGGTCTCAGTTTCCTTATCAATTGGGCTCAACAAGTTTTGGGGTCTGGCTGATGATGTTTGGTTATTGGGCCTCAATCTTCTCCAGGGATCACAACTCTGTCGGTCCGGTCAGCTATTAACCCATAAAAATGTCTTAAGAAAAGGCCCGGCAAATGATAAGATTTTGGACAAATTATACTTAGCTCCCCTAAAATTTAATCTAATTATATTCATACACTTTTCCTTTTACAATACACATTCAAAAGGATAGCTGAGCGCGCCTACGTGTACATACTGGCTCAGTCTCCATGCAAAGCATGAAATTCATTTTTTTCGATCCTAATATATATATATATATATATATATATATATATATATATATATATATATATATATATATATATATATATGTATATGTATATGTTTATTTCATATTTCATAAATAAATACTATAAGTTTAATATAATTGGTATAGTTTAAAAATTACAAATAAAAACATAATAATATATATAAATATATACATTGCTCTCCTTTTCTAAATTCTCCATACAAATGTTTTATTTCATAAAAAAATTGATGCAAGATATTAGAATATGCAATCAAATAAACAAAATAAAAAACTAAAGTTTGAAAGATTATGGAAAAATACACAACACCCTCCAAAAGTTTGCATCAGTATCAAAATTGATACATAAAATTCAAAACCCTACAAAACACCCTCCATAAAACTCTTTGAAAAATTGAAATTGTTTGTTCCCATTTGAAACTAACGGCTGTGCAGCCTTTTTTACTTTATTTCGTACATGAAAAATAGAGTTCAACATGTAAATAACACCTCCATTCTGAAGTATTTCTTTATAGTTTGATGAGGAGGGAGCTTTCTTGCAATGCTTACAAATTCCATCTTTATGTTCTAACATTGTGCATTCAACAGCATGCTGCTCCCCATGAATCGCAAACAACAAATTTCATTCCAATAAGTTAGCTAAAAGAAAGTAAGCTAGCTAAAAAGATCACAACATCTTAAGCTAGAACACAACATCCCTCTGATATAAAAAAATTGATCCAAGTAAATATAGATAAATAAGCAAGGCTTACAACAATAAAAGCATCATGCCCTAGTTGTGTTAACATGATTCCAAGATTTTGTTGGTTAGACACGTAATGGGGAGTTAAGGGGCGAGGAGCTTACCAACTTAAAGATGGGCTCCATAGACTCTTCCTTGTAGCCTCGATACCCTATTATAAACATGAAAAGGCATGACATAATAAGTACTGTAACTACAACTCAGAGAAGAACATCAAACTGGGACTTGTTATGCAAAGTTATTCAAGCATAACATGAGTTGATGTTCAAGCATAACTTAGTCAAAGCCTCTTTTGGTAAGTGTTATGCATGAAAATCTATTACCTCTTAGAAGATTTATGGATTGTCACTAAGCTTATTATCAATTT
The DNA here is from genome assembly GCA_020226215.1 of Sindora glabra. Lineage (NCBI taxonomy): Eukaryota > Viridiplantae > Streptophyta > Magnoliopsida > Fabales > Fabaceae > Sindora > Sindora glabra. The sequence continues at coordinate 53,434,293 of CM035226.1, forward strand.
AATGACTTTCAAAAAAGGTTATTAGTGGACTAAACATAGGATCATCTTGTGGGTATGACAAGTAAGTGAAATTACCTCTCTTTATTCACTCACTCAATCAATTGCACATTTGTCATGATTTGATATAAATTAGCTCCGTCTATTTAGATTTTGTTACGTATAACTAAATAATAGTTAGTGCATAATGTTAAGTACTATTAACATGTTGCTGAATCCTACTTATAATACATAAATTTTGTCGCTAAATGTGTATTCAGGATCAACTTAGTTTTTTATTTTTTTTGTTAACTCTAGTATCTTCAATTGTTCTTGTTTAAAATAGTTTATACTTGGGAACTATTACTGGAGCTAGAGAGGCTCTTATTTTTTGTGTACCATCTTTGTGCATATCTTTGAACTGGTGGATATTTCTTTTCTTAGTGCTTGAATAGTCTGTTTTTTCTTATTTTTACTTTTCTTTTGCAAGTTGATGATCATTTGAAGTTTATTCTATAATTTTTTTTATCAGGAAAAAGAATGTGAATGGTGAAAGTGATATGAAGGATGCAATCACTATAAGCTTACCATTAATTCATGCAGCCATAAGAGATATTAGGAAAAGAATTTTTGGTAATTTCTTTTGTTTTCTTATCTTCCGCAATCTCGAAGATTTGCTAAAAGTAATAGATTTATTGTCGTTTTTACGGATCACTACTCATGGAAGATTTAAGAGGAGCTATTTACATGTTGAACTTTATTTTTCATGTAGAAAATTGAATAAAAAAAGCTATCCAATTGTTAGTTTTAAATGGAAACAAACGTTTCAATTTTTCAGAAAGTTTAAGGGGTGTTTTGTAGGGTTTTGAACATTATGAATCAATTTTGATACTGATATAAGCTTTGAAGGGGTGTTCTGTATTTTTTCCAAAGATTATCAACTCAATCTAGTCCAATCTACATATTTCACTATAATTTAAAAATATAATAACTACTTTTATTATCAATAAACACATCATGCTTAGAGATGGGCCTATGAAGTAGCTTATAAGGGCAATTTCCCCCACCAATTTTTAAATTTTTTTAGAGTTACATGAATATTAATTTTAGGATAAATTACATTTATCTCTCCTCAAATTTGGTCTAAATACACTTCTCTCCCATTAATTTTCAAAATGCCATACACCCTTTCCTTGAAGTTAATAATGATAGATGGCATCAAATTTATATTTTTTTGAACAAAATTGCCCTGTTTACTTTTGACTTTTTCTTTTTTACTTTATTAATATTCTTTTTATTTTCAATCATTTAATTCATGTTAAATCATATTCTTGCTAATTTTTCCCTTCTATCTTATTAACTTTGATGTTTTTTGTGGTAATCTTCCTTTTTAAATTAGTTTTCCTTATTCATTTAGCATTTGCATTACATAAAAGTAAATTTTAGATATTTTTCATATAAATTCTAAATTTATTCTACTTAATTAATATTGTTTTCTGTTTACGGTTTTGTAATTTATGTTAAATATGATTCTTTTTATTCAAGTGCATCTTCATAATGTTCTAATCAAAATTTAGTTTGAAAATTACATACAATGTTTATATAATTAATATATATATTTAAAATTTGATGAATATCTTTAATAAATTTCTTTGTCCAATTTTATAATTATTTTTTCTTTACTGAAAATGCAACCCTTGTAATCTTGCTTCCTTGCACAATAGACACTTCAATCACAATCATTCTTTGTATCAAGAATTCAGGTGGCCATCACTGCAAGTTACAAAGAAACAAAATAGGTGCATCTCTATACTAATATCAGATTTTCATATTGATTTCAACTTGCTTTCAATCTTCTTTCACAAAAACTTCAAATTTCCACTATACCAAACTAATAAAGATAATCTATTATTACAAAAATAGAAAATCCAAATCAACCTTAACTATCAACTTCAACTTGCTCGAAGCTATCGTTACTAGTTTACAAAATTTTGCTAATATACAAAAATTTTGGCAAAACCACCATTGATGGAAAGCTTGTCGTCGATTGTATCACAAGTTGAGATAGATATTTGTTAGGATAGGGATCTTACCTATGTTATTTGGTTTGGGAGGCACTTTGTTCTCCCATATCCCACTTATCCTTCATCAAGTCCTTGAAGATTTGAAACAGGAGTGAAATTTTGTATTCCAAAACCTTAGGTTTTTGGAAGATAGACTTCAGCTATGTAATCATTATTTAGAGATAATCATGATTTAAGTAAAAAGAGAAAATGAAAATATAGATAGAAATTTAGTTATAAATAAGATTTTTTTTAAAAAATGAATTAACTGAATTATTTCATCAATTTGTAATGCTTAAAAGTACAAGATAAATATCTTATTTTAATAATAAATTTGTTATTTTATTTTAAAAATTTATTGATAATTTTAGTGATAATTAATATAGATTAAATTATTTACATAATTATCATATTTAATATTTATTTAGTGATAGTTGATATGGAAAAATTTTCTTTATTTTAATTTATTTCTAAAATGTGAATTTTAGGTACTATAAATATTTCAAATGTAAAAATAAAAAACATAATTATATATTAATTTAAAATATGTCAAAAGCAATGCTAAAAATAGTAAAAAAGAAATTTCGGTAAAATTTGAAATTTGAAATAACATGAAAAGACTGAGAAATTTTAATATGTTTCTAGGAAAAAAAAATGGTTGAAATTTGGAATTTAAGACGATAAGAAAGGGGAGAGAAATTTTAACATGATTTTCCTCCTTTTCCAATCCTTTTCGATCAAAACGTTTCCTTCTAGATTTTAAGTTAAAAATTAAAAAAAAAAAAAAAGACAAAAGGGCAACATTGTGAACAAATTTTGGTAGACATTCACTTTGACCATTTTAATCGGTTGTTTAAATTTGAACTCAAATCAAATTTTTTGTAAATTAATTTCAAACTGATTGCAAATAATTTACTTCATTTGCACTCAATCAAGCAGAATGTGTTAAGAACGTATCTTCTGCTTTTCTTGGCCCAAAAACCAAGTTACGGGGCGATATATGCTGCTGGGCGACCATCCAGTCCATCGCATTTCATAACCCAAATCTACGTCTGCCAGCAAATATGAAGCTATTTCATTGAGCAAAAAGGAAGGGGAAAAAAAACGCTATTTCAATGATTGGCTCTTGCTTTTCTTTTTCAAATAATTATAAAAGTAATAATTTATTTAACGTATACATATACAATCAAAACTTTCAACCTACAAAGCGAGAGAAATAAACTTCCAAAATAATATCAAATATTATTATATTACTAAAGAAATTTGGCTCTTACTTTATTGTATTAATAATATTATTATTGTTACACTTGTAATACTTTTTACACAACTCCAAACATAATTATACCAAAAAAAGGGCAAATTACACTCACAAATTTAATCTAACTATGTTTTTTTTTTTTACTTTTAAAAATATACATTTATTACTCTTATTTTTTTAGGAGAAGTGAGTGCATATTTAAAATAAAAAAAAGAAATGTGTGTGTATATGAAAAATAAATATATTTCTTAAATAGAATAATATGAGAGTAATTATACTAAATTTTAAGAAAGGAAAGATAAGCATAATTTACTCAATAATAAAATTTGAATTAAATTGACCATAACTATGTAATAAGTAAATTTTGTTTGATTCAAATTATATTATGTATATAATTATGTAATAATATTTAAACTACATTCACTCTTTTGAGATTTAACATAACTACATTCAAGTCACTTTAATTTTCATAAGTATACATCAATCTCCCTTATTTATATAAATTTGCTTCCTTTTTTTATTTCAAACATACACTTTTTTTTTTGTTCTAGAAAAATAAAAGAGTGAGCACATGATTATGGAAAAAAATAAATATAATTAAATTAAATATCGAAGAATATGAATAAAATTTACTTTTATAGGAATTAAATTTGGGTTATACAATGGGTTTAAGCTTTGAAGAAGGGTTTGATGTACTCCTATTTTTATTATTTTTTAAAATATATCTTTTAGCTTTCCTATTAAACATTGAGATAAATAGATTTGTAAACTTATATTTGAAAAAATCCTTAAAGAGTGTGCATAACATAACTGTTTTAAACTTTAGTATAACGGTGGAAATTAGGTCCCAATCCGGCAGTTCTGTTCCAGTGGATATGGATAGATTTGTTTGAAAGAATCTTTCGATAAGTTTCACCTCAGCATTTGACCCCCCAGGCACGAGCACCAGAAAAGAGTGCATGCGTTTATAGTCAAAACATTCGGTTAAAATCCGGAATCATTAGAAAAGAAGTTCCAAGCCTACAACAAAGAAACGTACATGGAAAATTTTTGAGTAGATATCCATGTTGTGATGGTTAAAATAGTAAAATGGTGTTATTTTATTTATTCATTTTTATTTATCATATTTTAATTTTTTTATCATTTTAAAATTTTAATAAAATATTAAATATTTTTTAATTTTATATTATTTTTTATGTCTTAAATTACTTGTATTTATTTCATTATTTTTAATTTTTAATTATTATATATATAAAAAGTAATATTAAAAATTTATTAAAAATAAATAAGTTAAATTTTTTTATTGTACATAAGATCAACTAATTATGATAAATAAAAAAGAACTGAAAGAGTATTTTTCTTCCTTTTAGATGCTGCGTTGCGTTTTGGCCATTGAGCAACGACCAAAAAAGCATGGTAGCGAATTATCGGCGAAGAACACGGCCAACAACACCCCAAAGTCCCTAGAAGACAGAGATGTAAACGTTGGGCTTTAATAAAGATATACAGACCTTGAATAGTTCGTTTTCGCGGTATTTCTTGACTTCGTTAAATTTTAAAGTCATCATCATTGAGCGGAACCATGGGGCGGTAGAAATTCGTGAAGATAACCGTTCGTTGATTTTCCCTACTTCGTCGGGACATGTTGGCCTTGCTGGCATGCTAATCCTTTGATTCAATCCCCCCGGATTTCATCAACGAAACTCAGAATTTTCTAGCAATGGTTTCAACCCCTAGTCTGGCTCTAGGGAAGCCAAACCATTGATAAGAATAGGCAGGTTTTCCCTTCCTTTATTTTTATATATAGCTTTGGGAAGCATTTTTTTTCTTTTTATTTGTCAGTATAAAAATTTAATAAAATATTAATTATTATTTCATTTATTTCTAATAAATACTTAGTTATTCTACACATTTATTATAAAAAATTTTAATAAATTTATTTTATTATATTCCTTTTGTTACTATTAATTATCTTAAATTTTGTGATTAGAATGATAAAGTAAATTTTTATTATTAGAGTATAAAAGTAATTTTAGAAAGCATAATAAAATTAAATATAATAAAATAATTTTTTTCAATATCTATGAAATAATTTTAAGTAACAGATAAAAACAAAGAAATTGGATTATTAAACTAGAAGTTTTATATTTTAACTATAACACACGTTTTTAATTTTACGTACTTCATCCATCTCTTTTTATTTATGACTTAAAATTGTTTCATGAAGATTAAGAAAATTATTTTATCATTACCCCATTGCATTTACTTTTATTCTATTCTTTAAAACTATCATTTAGTCTAATGATTAGAATTTATTCTGTCATCGCTCCCACATGCATTTAAGCCTCCCATGACTTATACCAACACAGGCGAGTTGTGAGTGGAATAAATTAGTTGATATATTTTAATTTAAATATATAGAGTGATTAAGTGTTTATGAGAGATCAAGGAGGATAAAATTAAAAAAAATGATATTTTATTAAATTTTTAAAGTGACAAAATGGATAATTTTTTTCCAAAGTGACATTGAAAGAAGTAATAAATAAAGGCCAATTATTTCCTTTTATAATTTCTAGCATATTGAATTTTGAAAAATCAAGGTTTTAATTTGTGTGAATCTCATGAAATTAACATATGCTCCCTCTGTTCGTTTTATTTGAAGCTTTAGAAAAAGAATTTTATTTATTTTATTTGTCATTTTAGAATTTCAATGATTCAATAATTTTTTTTTCTAATTTTATCTTTTTTATTTTTGATAAATATTTAACTATTCTACACATTAATCTTAAGATATATTAATGAATTTAGTTAATTATATTTCTCTCTCTACTCTTAACCATATTAAAATGTTAGGGGGAATATTCAAGATTTATGTGTGTAAATTTGATGATTAATGAAAGTGAAGATGAATAGAAAGAGGAAAAAGATGGAGCTAATTTTGATTTTGGACTAAATGGTAATTTTGAAAAATACAATAAAAATAAGTACAATGAACTACTCACTCTGCCCTTTATAATTTATCATAGTTGATTGATTTTATAAAGATTAAAAAAGTTGTTTAGTTTGTTTATTTTTAATAAAATTTTCAAAATTATCTTATAATTCAAAGTCAAAATATATTTTATTTTTTTCTCTTTATTTGAAATTTGTGATCAAACTTAAATGCACACATGCATCTTTCTAACATATTTGAAAATGAAAAGAGAAAGACGAAATAAATTTGTTGAGATATTTCAAGATAAGAATATAATATTAATGAAAAAGAAGAATAAAATAAAATAATTTAATGCTTTATTAAATTTATAAAATAACAAATAAAAATATATAAAAATTTCTAAAAAATGTAGTAAGTAATAAAGGATGGAGGGAGTATTTTGTTAACTTCCGCAAAATAGTTGAAAACGACCATTAAAAAGGGGACGGAGGAGTAGATAATAAAATTGATAATTAATTTCACTAATAAGAAATGTTATTTTGGAAAGTATTTAAAATTTTCTTTGAGAGTGCTCTCAATGTGCCTATTAAGGATGCGTACTAATGGTATTAAAAATATAAAATTTTTTAAAAATTTATATTTAAAAAAACACTTTTATTTAATTCACCCTTAAAATTTCTATTAAATTGAGAATGAATTAAATAAAAGTGTATATTTAAATTTATAAGAATTTATATTTTTAACGTTGTTATATATTTCTTCATTAATCAATGATTAACAACACCCATATTCAAAAATTAGATTGGATATCGGACATCGAACTCAAATGAGAGCAATTATATAACAATTAAAAAAATTAAGTTATTATAAAGTTAAATTAATGTATATAAAATATGAACATTTCACAAATATTATCAAATAATTTTATATGCTTATAATTTAAATTATTGTAAGAAATTATTAAACCCAATTTTCTTATTAAATAACTTTCATTTATATAGATAAGATAATTTTTTACTACTTAAAATTTTGAACTTTGAATATATATATATAATATCAAATAAAAATAATATTATTTTTTAAAAAATCAATTGGTTGAATTATAAAAGAATAACGATTTAATCGATTCACTATTAATTCATCAATTTTTTGAAGATCGACTTTAAGAATTAATCAAATTGACCATATGATTAATTCATGTTTTTTCGATTGAATCAATTGATTCTATTGAATTAAACATTAATAAAAATATTATTTTATGGGCCGAAATTACATATATTCAAAATAATCTATATTCTTTTTCAATATCAACATTTTTACTCCTTTCATTTAACATCATATTAATGATACTGATCCACAAAAATCTTTGTGTACACCATCGTCATTTCTCGCGTGGAGAGGGGCCTCTTGCGAGTCTTCCCCTTGGTCAATGTTACAGTGAAAGTCAAAAATTATACACCGTTTAATTCAATAATCATAATTACAAGTTCAACTAATTATTACTCGGAACAGGCGCACAGATTGAACTTGTAATTATTACTCGAAACAGGCACAGATTGAACTTGTAATTATTACTCGAAACAGGCACACAGAAAGTGGGACAAGGAGGTTTTAGAATTATGATTATTGAATTATTGTTTCACCCGCCATTGATTTAATTTTTTTTTTTTTTTTGACATTGACGAGGTGAAAGTTTGAATGTAGGACCACCAATGCATTCAAAATGCTCACCTTTCGGTCGCTGTAAAAAACAAAATGAAACAATGCTATATTTTGCGTCTTTTTTTTTAATGTAATGAGATAACACATATGAACATGAGAATAATAATTAAAAAAAAAACAGAGGATGTTGTAATTGTATTTATTTATAGTATGTTTCCTATGCCTTTATATATATATTTTGCATTTTTTTTAATGTATTGAGATAATATGCACAAAAATATTATTGGCATTAGAAATGGGATCCCAAATTGAAGTTTGAATTTTTATATCTATTGAATTGCATCATCCTTTATTTTTTGAAATTAAATTTGTATTTTTATGTTTAATATATATAATATAATTATAATTGTAATATGAATGCGAATATTAAAAAACATAGATTACATGCTATAAATAAATACAACTACAACATCCATTCATAAAATACAAATATATTATTATTTAACTATAAAAGCTAACATTTGGAATTGATAAGGTAGGTAGAGGAGTAAAATGAGCCTGTGAGCTTTGTGAATATAGGATTGTTCGATCTCATTTTTTGAACCTACTTTATTACAGACTTATGCTAGTAAGCTTGCAAGAGCCAAGCCATTTGCAGGCTCTTGTAGGTATTTTTTTTATAATAATCTTTCAAATATTTAAAAACTTTTTAAATTCAATCTAGTTCTTAATGTAATGAAAATGATCTAATATAATTTTTTTAAAATTTATTTGATTAATTAATTATACAAAATAAAAAATTTAATTAATTAATTATAATTCATTAAAAAATAGATATTTTAAATCTAATTTAATTCAATATTTCCTTAATGTGCCTTCTTTGATGTCCACAGTTCCATTTTTGCATATGCACTTCAAATAGTTTAATTATTTTTAATTGTTATAAAAAATGATGCAGCTACTTGTAAGCCCTTGTCATCTTAACTAAATATACCCATTTTTTACGTGGGCTTACATGGGCAAGTTAGGCAAGCTGTGCGGCCCAAGCTTGCATTGGCCACCCCGGCCCAATTTACATGCCTAGGGGTAAGGAAAATGCAAGTATAAATAAATGAATCCCTAATCAAGTAAGTTGTTAGTGCAAAATGCAATTTGTGAGAGAAGAAATGGAAAGAAGATAAAATTTTACACAAGATAATGGTTAAAGATATATCAAATGCTATGCATATAAATTTCAACTCATCTTTTTACACACACACACACACACACACACACACACACACACACACACACACACATATATATATATATATATATATATATATATATATATATATATATATATATATATATATAACTTTATTCATTTATCACAAATAAAGGAGTAAAGTAATAATTACTTATCTTATGCGGTGGCTTTGATTCTTAAAAGATTCAACACCCAATTGTTATCTATATTTTCAATCATGCATCAAAACTGCGCTATGAAAATTATGCAACGAAATCAAAATATTATTTCTTTCAATATTCTTTATTCCTCATTCCAATTTGAGTGTCAAAGAAGTATTTATTATTACTTATATATCTTTGCTATTTGATATGAAATGAAACTTTCAAAACCTTATCAAAAGATATTATACAATAAAACAAAAAATAAGTTAGAAATGATGGTTTGCTTAAAATATGTTATAAAGAACACTATCCTTTAATTAACTTTGCTTTTATTATTTGTTGTAAGATTTATGGCAAATTGCTTCTAGGATTTATCTAAGCATTGTAGAGATTAAACAACTAGCAATATGATAATTTCTCTTTAAAAACTCTTTTGAATGATTCAAAGATGTAACATAATGATAAAAATAAAGATTTATTTATTATTTTCTATTCAAGATGAAAGATAATTTTTCTTTTTCATTCACTCATAATTATTTATAATTATTGATTAACTTAAATAATTTTTTATTCTCTTTTTTAGTGTCTCATTATTTTAGTCATATCTATAGATAATGTTTAAATCAATATGTTTTTTAACCATGAATCAAAATGCCTCTAGATGTTGTACCAATGCATCTTTTAATCTTTAACCAATATGATGTCTCTTGATCATAAATCAATGTATCTCTTAATTTTTAATTAATATATTTTTGGATTATTATGTCTATTGCATACAAATCATCATTTCTTGAACATTAACCATTAAACCTCTTGATTATGAACTAATATGTTTATTCATTATAAATCACATGCCTCTTCCATCACAAAAGAACATGTTTCTTGATCATAGATCATTATATCTCTTAGTTTTAAAATAATATGACTTTTTAATGATTAAAGTGTGTGTTTTAGTGTTTTAATTTAGGGATTTAACCATACATACACATAATAATTTACAAACTAGTTCTAACATGAGTAACATTATTATATAAACTAGCAAAGATATAAGGAAGATATATGGCTATGATTCAAACTCAAATAAAAATTTCAACATGGAATGTACCATAATTCGATCCCGTGATTGCATCCATCTTTAATTTTAAACCATGCAAAATGTTAGTACTATATTGTTTTCCTAAATAAATAAATGTTGAGACTCTATAACAACCATTTCATTCGCACATTTGCTTATCGATAATCAATTGTTAAAGACTGAAACACTTTTAAATATGCAATGATTTCATGAACACTATTTTGAAAAGCCATTATATATTAGGTTTGTTTTGGGGGGGTAAGAATTTCATATTACTATAGATTTGTCCTTTAATATCATTCAATTTACATTAGTTAAAGCAAAAATTAATGTCTATAATAATGGGTGACATTTTTAAAAATAAGCATAACTTAGTACATTAGTTATAATAATAAATAAATATTATAAAACCTTATTTTTCAACGAGAGATGGATGATTTGATACAAAAAACCTTAAGGTGATAGTTGTACATTAAATTGATGTTTAAAGGAAAGCCAATAGTTAATTAATATTTGTATTTATGATCTTATTGAAAATTGTAAAGAATATTAGTGTTTTAGATGTCAGTTGCACTTAAAAACCAATGTTTAAAGGATATTTACAATCAATTGATGTTTATATTTATAGCATTATTTAAAACTATAAAGATTATTTATACTTCAACAGTTTGATCAATTAAAATGCATTATGACATTAATGAGGTAAGACTTATAATGCCAATTTTTCAAATAATTGATGTATAAAAGGTATATTGTGAAATTAAGATGTCAATTATTTGTTAATAACTGATGTAGAATGTTCTGGTCTGCCTATAAATTGCCTTTATAGTCTCTTTTCTTTTTCACTCCAATTTTCATTTAAGTTTTCACTCTATAGTTTCCTTTTTCTTTCACTTTATTTTTTATTTAGGTGGTATAAGAGATAATACATGATTGATGCTATTTGATTATCAATTGCTGAGATGCAAATCATTCCTCATAGGCTATTTTCCTTTCTTAGTTACAATTTATGTTAAGTTACTATTTCAAAATAAATAAAAATAGACCTATTTCTTTATTATATTACTAACTCAATAGAGTAAATTTGAAAGTACTAGTAGCAATAAAGAGTAAGCTTTTTCTATAAGGGTTTGTTAATAATGGCCATTAGAATAAAACTTATTGCAATGGATATGAAAATGAGGAACCATGAGGACAATCACTATCATTTTTTTAGGAAAAAATTCTTAGATATGATGGTGCACATTTTTATCTTCAAGATTGACACTTAGATAGATATAATATTTATAACTATGATCACTTTGAATATCTATTGAAAAAAAGTGATGATTGAGTTTATTGATTGATAAATTAGATTACGAGGATTAGAAGATTAGTATCATTGATATAGAATTTCTTTAAAAAAAATAGCTAAACAATATTAGTCATTTGTTAAAATTGATGTGGTTTGGCAAAATTAGAGCAAATACCACATTGTTTTTTTTTTTCACCATAACTGATGTCAAAAGGTACATAAATAGCTTGTTAACTTGCAATAAATATTTACTAACACATTGGAGATGACATTTATAAGATGTGTTGTATTATGAGATAAAAATATGAATCATAAATACTAAGCATTTTGTTAGTAATATGTATAAAAAAATTGCTAAAAATTATGATGTTTTAAAGTATATTAACAATCAAGGTCTATAAAGTAAAAGATACATGATACGTTAGTTTCAATTAATAACTAATGTTCAAATATTTTCATTATGCCTATATATTTCATTCCCATTCTCTAAGCAATGCATTTTTAATGTAGTGCAAATTGATGAGAAATTATGGTGGAAGAAATAGTAAAACCATTCTTGCATTCGAATGTTTAACCTTTTAAATTCATTATGATATTAGTTATATTATTTCTTCTTACTATAATTTATTATTAGTTGGCAATCATAACATCCTCCAAATCTATTTCTATTGCTCATGCTCCATCTCAAGAAGTATAATTAAGGAAAAAATATAAAGATGAAAAAACTAATAAGAAATTGTAATGGGAAGAAGTAATGTGACTATTCTTGCATTAAAAGGCTTGACCTATTAAGTTTGTTGCAAGATAGGTTATACTACTTCTTTTCATTATAATTTATTATTAGTTTAATTTTATCTACATCATTCAACTTAAAAGCTCTCAAGTAATATAAAGGAGATATGGAAAGATGTATCCTACTTTATGCCTTTTTTATGCAATAATTTTTTAAGTAAAAATTTATAGTTTATAGTTTCTAATCATGTTAGTTTTTCATTAATCTTAACTAAATTTTTTTGTTCATTGTTAATTATAGTTTCTTATTTATTGGATTACTCAATTTATTTCAAAAATAACTTTAATGCTATTGACTTGTAAAATTAGAGAATTATTGCTTGAAATTGATGCTTGTTGAAATTAATCAAAATTAAAATTTACTAGTTTAAAGAAAACTTGTAATATAATATAGCAAACAAGATAGAATCCTTAGTGATTCACTTAATTAATTTTATCACATTGATTTAATTATTGTGTTTACAAGATTATTTATACAAGAAAAATAGAAAAAGTGAATGCTAGCAATTATGAAATCTAAAAATGCACAATAAGCCAATCATGCAAATAATATGCAAGAAGAATGTAGGAATTTAAAAAAAACTAAATTAGGAAGTTTGATTTTGAAATTAAATAGAATCTAATATTGAAAATAGAATATCATAGAAAAATAGTGAAAAAATATAATTGATCCAAGAAAATCAAGGACTCTTTAGTTGATAAATTATAGGTTAGTTCAGATTTAATAATTACAATTAATTTCTCAACTTAGTATTATCAGGAATCCTTGCAATGATTTATAAATTCTATACTAGACCACCATTTAGGGTCTGAGCAATTCATATGAGTAGAATTAAGTAATTGCCATAATCTATAAAGCTAGATTTAAATCAATTTAAAAGCAGAATTCAACTGAATTGAATGGTTAAATTAGAAATATCTAATTTACTCATTCAATCCTATATTCTCACATGAAGAATGATGATTGACCAATCAAAATTTAATATAAAATTAAATTAAAATCATAAATCACAATATTGAACATAGATTACACCAAATCTATATTTAATTCATGGAATTCTAGAAAATTAGAATAAAGAATTAGAGAAAGAGGAAAATTAACTAATAATAATTAACATTACAAATTAGGATTTTATAATTCAAATTAAGATAAGCCTCAAATTCGTTAAATTGTTCAAAAATTAGCCTTCCATATATGAAAATTATCTTACCTTTGGAGGCTTAAACCCCTAAATTTGATTTTCTATGCTACAAAACCTAATAGACCAAGTTAATATTCTCTTAAAGTTATAAAGAAAGGGGCTTTACTAATTTTAGAAATTTAGAACCTAATTTACAAATTTGTATGCTACAAGAGTTACCATAATAAAATCTTACATATATGCTTTCTAACTATTGTAAAACCCTTAAAACCATATAATTTCACTAAAATGAGTCTTAAATCATATTAGGTTGGGTTTTAATCAACTTTAGGTGATGGTTTGAGCCAATTTGGACCTTTAAAGCTCTATTTAAAGCTTACAAACCTTGGACAGGATAGGCTGAACAATGCTATTGCTTCATCTTCATAACTAGATTTGACCTTTTAAATATTTAAACATTGAAAGTTTTAAAGCTTTCTTTTAACTTTTCAAAGATATAAATATTACCTCGTTTCAAAATCCGAAACTTAAGTTATGGCTAGAAATTTAAAATAGTACAAAAATGCAACATTAACTAAACAATTTAAAAATGTTGAAAAACTAACAACTAATCACATAATAAGGCGAATTCTATAAAACTAAGCATATATAACACATTAAAAGGTATAAAATTAAAGGAAATAATATAAAAAAAATCTTGTACACCAAATTCTCTCATACTTAGCTAGTGCTTAACCTTGGGCAAATATAACTTTATTCAAAACTTAAGAACAAAAGACTTACTTTTAAAAAATTAAAAGTTACAAATCTATAAGCAAGAAAAAATTATAGCCATCCAGAGATATGACATATCATGAACAAAAATATTAACAAACTTGAAATCAACTAAAATATCAATTTTATTCAAAAAGAGTAGGTCAAATTGGTAGATTCTCTCAAAACTCACACTTCAACTTTTAAATGTTTATGGTAAATATTTTAATCAAGCTCATTTTATGAAATTGCTCTACTATAAGCTTGCTTATCATTAAATCTCCATTATATGCACAACACAAATTAAAATAACTATATTTAAAGTTAAAATGGGGGCTAAAGAAAAAGGAAGGAAAAATTGAAGATATGAAGGTTAAAAATGAAAGAAAATAATAAGGTATTTAAACTATAAATATATAGGCTGATTATGAATAATTATAACTTAACACAACAATCCAATTTTAAAATTAAACACTCATCAACTTTTTTTCCTTTCTCAATTTTTTTTTTCTTTTTCACTTTTTCATTTTTTTAGATGTATTTTTCCTTTTTTCCTTTTTCTCTTTTTTTATATTTCTTCTTCTTTTTTCTTAAGCTAACATTTGAACTTGAATTTAATAAGTTTTCATAACATATAAATACACTTACCCCCATACTTATTCAAAAATCCATTTTACAAAAATTCAGATACTTTACTAATCCCTAACGTTATGTAAAGATATTTATTTTTAATTAGAAAATATGTTAATGGGCTTCTCAACAAAGAAAAGGCAATGAGGCTCAAAGGAGGCTTAACAAAGATTAAAATTCAAAGTTTGCTATTTGGCACTAGTTAAATAACGAAAGAATTTTTTTATTATTTTTATGCATACATGTACAAATGTAATCTTAAAAAAAATTAAAATGAGTTCTAAAGAAATAAATCATAAAAAAACATCAGACACAAGAATGGAAGAGAATCATATAAATACTCAACATAGGACTTAAAATTTAAGAAGAAAAGTCATGCTATAATCTACTAATTCAAAATCTATCATTATATCAATCAATTTTAAGAAGTAAAATAATTTATTCATCATATTATGAATCCCATCTAACTTTAATGAATTCTATTTATAAAAAATATAAAATTTTCATCAATGAAAAATAATTAAAATGACTAAAAAACTTAAAAAGACTTTAAAACAAGTAAAAAATGCTTTATTATTTTTTTTAAAAAAACTCAAGAACATGAAAGGAAATATGAAAATTTAAAATAAAAACATAAATGAAATTCTAAAATTGTCACCCATATACTTAAAATTTACATTATCCTTAATATAAGATATATCAACATTGAAAAAAATAAAGAATAAATAAAATAAAAGAGAAGAAAAAGAGAAAGCAAATTTGGAAAACTTGGATTACTTTCCAAGAAACATTTTTCTTTAATGTTTTTAACAAAACCCAAAGTTCTTCATCACGAGTAAACAAGTGTTTTCAATTTCATTGCTTTTACCATTTGCTCTTTAAAACCTTTATAAAATGCTTTTGAAAATATTCATAAAATGGTTTGAACTTATACCCAAT
Source organism: Sindora glabra (assembly GCA_020226215.1). NCBI lineage: Eukaryota > Viridiplantae > Streptophyta > Magnoliopsida > Fabales > Fabaceae > Sindora > Sindora glabra. The sequence continues at coordinate 53,450,204 of CM035226.1, forward strand.
GACTTTTAATACTTTGTTAGTTTTTAAATTCTTGATCTCGATTGCACTATAAGAAAAAATATTAGTAACAATAAAAGGCCTATTCTAAAGGGAATAGAGTTTACTTGATGTTAATTTAAGTCTTGAATTAAACAATAAAACTTTTTAACCAATCTTAAAATTTTTTCTAAAAATAATTTTATCAAGGAATGCCTTTGTTTTTTCCTTATAAATCCTAGAGTTCTCGTAAGCTTCAAGTATAAGTTCCTCTAATTCTTGTAATTGCATTTTCCTTTCCTATCTAGCTACATTCAAGTCCATGTTACACTTTTTAATAACCCAAAATACCTTATACTCCAATTCCATAGGAAGATGACTTGATTTTCCAAAGACATTCGGTATGGAGATATTTTAATAGGAGTTTTGCATGTTGTTTTGTAGGTCCAAAGTACAGTATCCAATTTAAGGCTATAATATTTTTTATTAAGCTTTATTGTTTTCTTTAAAATTGATCTAACTTCTTTGTTAGAAACCTTTACTTACCTATTTAATTGGGATGGTATGATGTAGAAAATTTATGGCAAACCACATTTTTTATTCAATAAAGCCTTAAATGTTCGGTTGTAAAAATGACTTCTTTGATCACTTATTAAAGTACATAGAATGCTAAACTTGCTAAAAATATCAGACTTGATAAAATTTACAACAACTTTTAAATTATCAATCCTAGTGGCTTTTACTTCCCTCTATTTAGAAATATAATTAATAGTTAAAAGAATATAAACAAAGCTAAAAGATGAGGGAAAAAGAGCTATAATATAAATTCCTCACAAATTAAAAACCTTATAGAAAAGCATAGGAATATGAGGTATCTAATGTTTACGAGTTAAATTCCTTATTCTTTGACATTATTCATAATTTTTATCAAACATGTAAGCATCATGGAACAAGATAGGCCAATAAAAAATTAGAATCAAGCACACCTCCATAAGCTTAAGTATAACAAAATACAAGTATAGAATGAAATTTAAAATTATATATACATCTCCTAATGATTTAATTAGAATAAAATCTCCATAAATAAGGATTATCCCATATATAATATTTAACTCAATTTTCAACTTATCAATTTAAGCTTTCTTAGCATATGTAGGTAACTCATTAGCAATTAAATAATTCACTAAATTAGCAAATCAAGGATTCTTACCTAGCAGTTGAAAAAACTATTTATCTGGGAAGTTATCTTGTATAGGTAAACTGTCTATAGCTTAGGGAATCCTGTTTAAATAGTTTGCAACAAAGTTTTTAACATTAATCCTATCTCTACTCTTAAGGTTAAACTCTTGTAAAAGCAACATTCATCTAATTAAATATAGCTTTACCTTAGGTTTCTTTAATAAGGACTTTAAAATTATATATTTAGAAAATAAAACCACTTTAGAGTTCAGCAAGTATAATTTGACTTTATTTAAAGAAAAAATAATGGTTAAAAGTTCTCTTTTTTGTAGTGGTATAATTGGCTTGTGTAGCATCTATTATTTTGGAAGGATTGCTTGCTAACTCTTTATTGCAAGAACAATATTGATTGCATAATTAGATCATATATTAACTTAAATGGTAAATCCTATATTAGTGGTTGAATGATGGGAGTAGTAGCGAAAGCTTACTTTAGTTTGTCAAAGGCTTGCCAATAATGTTGGTCAAAATCAAACTCCATTTTTTTTTAAGCAACTTGGATAATGGAAAGGTAATCTTATTGAAATCTTTAATAAAGCACTTATAGAAACTTGCATGTCTAAGAAAAGAATGTACTTCTTGTACGCAAGTGGGGTATGGTAAGGTGGTAATCACATTAATTTTAGCAGAATCTACTTTAATGCCTTTGTTATTCATTATATGTCTTAAAATTATCCTATGCTAATGAAATGACATTTCTCAAAATTTAGCACAAGATTAATTTGAGTATACCTATCTAACATTTTAACAACACTATTTAAGCATGCATTAAAAGAGAAACTATAAACAATAAAATTATCAATGAATAGTTCTATGCAATCTTTTAAGAAATTATCAAAAATACTCACTATACATCTTTGAAATGTGCCAAGTATATTGCATAAGCTAGATGACATCCTCTTATAAGAAAAAATTCCAAGTAGGCAGGTGAATATGGTTTTTTCCTGATTCTTTTGAGCAACATAAATATAAAAATAACTAATGTAACCATTTAGGAAATAGTAATGGAATTTGCCATCCAATCTCTAACATTTGGTTAGTGAATGGAAATGAGAAATTTCTTAGTTAAGTTTCCTATAGTCAATATAGAATCTATAACTATTTTAAATTCTAATAGGAATCAATTCATTATTTTGGTTCCTTACTAATGTTAATCCAGTATTCTTGGGAACAACTTGCACTGGACTCACCTATTTACTACTAGAAACGAGGTATATAATGCTAGCCTCCAATAACTTGGTAATCTCCTTTTTCACTATATCAAGAATCAAGAAAGTTAAGTCACCTTTGAGGTTGTCTCACTGGTTTATCTGCTTCTTTTAACAAAATATGATATATACATGTGGAAATACTAATATTAAGAATATTTGCAAGTGTTCACCTAATTTCTTACTTGTAAGATCTCAAAATTAGTAATGAATTATCCTTTTAGTCAGGTCGTTGATTTTTTGCTATAATCATTATAGCTTCTCATTTTTTTCCCAAGAATGCATACTTGAAGTACTCTAGTAAAGGCTTAAGTTCCAAAGTGGGTGGCAATATCATAGGAGATATTAATTTAATGGTAGAAATCACTTTTATAAGTTGAATTTTTACATAATTATTATTTTCTACAAATTTTGAAATAGAAGTGTTCTTATCGATTATAAATGTAGAAATCTAAACACATATGTCACATTTTTTATTACTATCATAATAAATATACTTATGGCCATTAATACAATCCACAAACTTAGAAATTTCAAAAAATTCAACAAGTATGTCATCATAAATATCTTAAGCAAGAACATTAATTACATTTAATTGAAAAATAAAATTCTCTTCTATAGGATATTTTATAGGTTCAAAAATGTTAAATCTCATAATTATGATTCCAACTTCTATGAAATGCGTGCTAGTATGTATATCTATCTTAGTTTTTCTATCTCGAGGAATGGTTTCCTTAGAATCAAAGGTACACAGTTGCTTGAAAACTTATCCTCTATGTGTAGAATGTAAAAGTTCATTGGAAATATCAACTCTTGAACTTGAATTAAGACATGTTCAAAGATACCAGTAGGATATGTAGTGCTTCTATTGGCTAGTTGAATGATTACTTTCATTTGCTTCAAAGAGCCAACCTATAATAAAGAATAAATTGGCATTGTCATCACATTAATTAGAGCTTCTAAGTTTATCATGGTATACTTATATTTGTAATTGTCTACAGTGCAAAATATGTCAAATGTCCCTACATCTTACACCTCCGAGGTAAGTTAGTTTAAAGGATGGCTAATACATTTTACCTTATACTCGCTTTTTCATTATTTGTTTAGCATTTTTTTATGAGTGCATAGCTCTTTAAGGAATTTAACAAATTTAAGAATTGAGTTAATGACATCTAATAATGGAATATTCATTTCAACCTTCTTAAAAGTCTTTAAAACTTCTTTATTTCTATCAAATTCTTCTATCTTTTTGGACTATTTTATTCTCCTTAAAAAAAGTAAGGGGTATGGTATAATTTGCTAGTTTTTACATAAATTTTGGCTTTTAGTTTGTTTATTATGAATCTTTTGCAAAATTCTTAAAATTTACTAGCTGTTCTTACTTGCCTTGCTTACTTGTTGATTGAAGTTTGGTTGGCTTTTGAACTTTCTTACCATTTCTTGGCATAATGGTAGAAACATTACCTTTTAGATTTGAACTTGTTTGAGAAACCAATCTATTAGACTCTTGGGATTTGAGCTCACTTAGAGAAGAGGTTAACTGGTCAATTTGAGTCTGTAAATCATAAATAGTGGCTTTTGCTCTTTGCTAAAACTATAAATTATTAGCAATCACTTGCTTATCTAAATCCTTAAAGGATGGTTAAGAAGTTGAAGTTAAAGTTAAACTTGCTTGCTAGTTTGAAAGTTTCAACCACTGAATTGGCTTGGAAGGTTGCTAAAATTGGGGTTTAATTGGTTACTAAATTAGAGCATTGTCATATCTACAATTTGGTGGATCTTTCTAGCTAAGATTTAAAAAATAGAGTAAACATTATGCCTAGGCTACTATTGTTGGTATTAAGGATTACTGAGTAAGACTATTACTACATAGGCTTGAGATTGGCAATTATTTTCCTGCAATGTAGGGTAAGAACTAGTGGAATGAGATGGACATAAGCATATACCATAAAGTTTGGCAAGAGAAGAAGCTTGGATCTCTAATTATAGCCGTCTGCCTTACTAGAAAACTTAATTCATCCAATTTATGCTCCAATCTCTACTTATTTACATAAGAAAAGTTCAATAGCAGTGATTATTTTAGTGCCAAATTGTTAAAAGTTTATAGCTATATTAGCTATCAAGTCTTTAATTGCTATAGGAGTTTTATCAACTAATACTCTACCATTAGAAACATCAATCATACTTCTCTCCATTAGCAGAAAGCTTTTATAAAAGTATTAAACTAGAAGTTACTCATAAATCTAGTGGTGTGGATAACTAAAGTATAACTTCTTAAATATCTCCTAACACCTATTTAACGTCTCATTTGTTATTGGCCATATTCCATATATATCCTTTCTACTTGCAATAACTCTTGAGATATGGAAGAATTTTTCTAAGAATAACCTTTTCATATCATTCCAATTAGTGTTCAACCTTAGTTGAAGATAATATATCTAATTTTTGGTTACATCAACATGTCAATATAGAAATGCTTATGGTTTAATATGATCTTTTGATATTCCATAAGGTTTTATGGTTGAGCTAACTATATAGAACTCTTTCAAATGTTTGTAAGGATCCCTAACTACAAGATTATGAAATTTAGGAAGTAAGTGGTTTAAGCCAAATTTAAGTTTTAAATCAATATTAAGATTAGGACACTTTATACTTAGAAGGTGGTAAGTTATATTAGGGGCAGTTAATTCTTTAAGTGTCCTATCATGAACCATGCTTTTAAATTATCAATAAAGTCAAAATAAGGGATAAGGATGCTATAACTAGGTATATTTCTAATCTTACAAAGCAAATGAAATATTTTATATATTTCAAGATCAAAATCAAATAGTTTTCCAGCATTTTCCTAGTCATGCACTAGATAATAGTATTTAGTACCATAGGGGCACAGAAACATTAAAATACAAATGTAATATTAAAAATCACTGAAAACAAATCTAATTAACCTATCTACATATCTTTAATTATGGAACCACTACACAATAAAAGTTATAAGTATGCAAAATTAAAAAATGCATTAAAAATTTTAGAAAATAAAATGTGGTCTAAACAATGGAATTTAGCTAAAAAATTAAGGGAGGCTCATGAATTATGTTTCTAATTATGCTTAACCACCATAAAAAATTTCAACTTAATCAAAGATGGTAACTATAGGATTAGTTTAAGAGGTAGGAGTAGGTGCATGCACAACCTAGAAAGACAAGCCAAAAACATCTACTAAGGTGTAAAATCACATAATATGTTATATAAGAGAATGAATTCAAGTGTATGAACATGCAATAGATAAGGCATGCAATAAAATACCAAAAAAAGAAGATAAATACCTTGAAATACTAAAAAGTACTAATAGATGCATAATTATTAGAATGCTTAAATAATTATGCAAATCACAACTAGTAAATGATGTTAAGGGATAGATTGAAGTAGATTTTTAACAATGATGCCAAAATTTTGACTATTATCAAAACTAATCACAATTAAGATCTACTAGTTTGAAAAAAACTTACAAGACATGGCAATAAATCAGGTCGAATCCTTAGTGATCTACTTAATAAATCTTATCATATTGATTTATTTATTATGTTTATAGGATTATTTATGTAAGAAAAATAGAAGAAGTGAATCCAAGCAATTATGAAATTTAAAAATGCATAGTAAAGCAATTATACAAATAATATGCAGGTAGAATGCTAAAATTTAAATAGAACTAAATTGAGGGGTTTGATTTTAAAATTAAATATAATCTAATATTAAAAATAGAGTATCATAAAAAATAGTAGAAAAACATAACTAATATGAGCAAATCAAGGATTTTTTAGTAAATTAATCATAGATGGGTTTAGATTTAATAATTATAATTAATTTCTTAGCTTAGGATTATTAGAACCTCTATAATGATTCATAAATTCTATACTAAACCAGCTTTTAGGATTTGACCAATTTAGATTAGTAGAATTAAGTAATCACTATAATCCATAAAGCTAGATCTAAATTAATTTAAAAGTACAATTCAACTAAATTGAAAGGTTAAATCAAAAACTTATGATTTAATCATTCAATCCTTTGTTCTCACATGAAAAATGATGATTAGCTAACTATAATTTAACTTAAAACCAAATTAAAATTATAGATTAAAATATTAAACATAGATTATATTAAATCTATATCCAATTCATATAATTTCAGAAAATCAAATAGTGAATTAGAGAAAGAGAAAATCAATTGATAATAATTAATATTATAAATTAGGATCTCATAATCTAAACTAAGATGAGACTTAAATTCTTTAAAACAATTTAAAAATTAGCTTTCCATGGATGAAAAGGAGAAACTTGGAGAAAAGGAGAAAGTTATTTAGAATGTGTGTTCTTGTTTTTGAAGGCATAAATCCTTAAATATGTTACAAAATCTAATGGGTTAGGTAAATATGTCTCTTAGGGTTATAAAGAATGAGGCTTTGTTAATTTCAAAAGTCCAATACCTATTTTATAAAATAATATACTATAAAAGTTATTGCAATAAAATCTCATAAATATATCTTTTAACTATTGTAAGACTTTTAAAACTATATAGTTTCACTAAAGTGAGTCTTAGATCATGTTGTGTTAGGTATTAGAAGACTTTAGATGTTAGTTTAAGCTAATTTAGACATTTGAAGCTCTATTTAAGGCTCAAAAATCATAGATAGTTTAGGCTTGACAACGCCATTTATTCATCTTCATAACATAATTTGAGCCTCCAAATATTCAAACTAGTTTGAACTAAAACATGAAAGTTTTAGATATTTCTCTTACCTTTCTAATGATATAAATATCACTTAATTTTTTTTATCCAAACTTAAGTTATGGCTAAAAATCTAAAATAATGCAAAAATCTAACATTAATCAAATAATTTAAAAATATTGGATAGCCAACACCCAATCACATAATAGGATTGATTCCATAAAATTAAGCATATACAACATATTAAGGCATAAAATAGGAAGAAATAATATAGATAAAATCTTACATAGTAGAAATATAATGGAAAAAATAAGATATTTTGGTTTATGACATTAGTTTTTATTTAATAACCAATGTTTAAAAATCTATAATTGAATGGCATTGTGTTACTATACTTGTTGGTTTTTCCTTATGGACTAATGTGTGAACTTAAAACACTAAAAATATAAGTGCGCGATGAAAATAAAAAAAGTGAAGAAATAACATCATTTACAAATTTCATTATGAAACTCTTCCAAAATAATTCTCATTTTAAAGAGGCATTCTTTTCTTCTAACCTTAAGATGATTATCTTTGATTTAATGTTTTTGCTCGCTAATTATTTTGTAGGACTGAAACTTCATTAGCTTGTGACCAAATATGTGAGATTTAACACTCATTAAAAAAGCATAGAATATAAATGTAAGAATTTATTTTATATTTTATGTTCTTACAATTTAGTTTTTAGTTTTATAATAGATCATATTTTGTTATCTTTCACTTTAATACAACTTTTATATGTTTATGCAGGCAAGAAGCTTGATTTCATTTATTTTCTTTGGTATTCAATTTTACTTTAAATTGTTGAATTGGGATGGAAATGTTTATCTATCTAAGGTATAGGAAATATGGGGAATAGAAAGGATGAGAGGGCAACAATAGGTTAGGGCTTATGATTCTAGGATGGAGGTTAGGGAAATGACATACCATGTCAGTTATTTATAAAAATTTACGTTATTTTGTAATAAAATTTCTTCATATAGTATTCCCACAAAAAATGATAATGAATTTATACTTATGGAAATTAACATTAATTTTTTATGTTGGTTACAACACTAATGTGGAATTGCTTATCATACAATAATGTCCATATATACATAAGGTGAAAATTGATGTCAAAATTCTAAAACAACTAAAGTTGAAAGACATTTCTATTGTAGTGTAGGTAATATGCTAGAGGTGATAAGTTTATTTAAGATGAGGATATCTGAATTTTAGGGGTGGAAGTGTAGGTATAACTATGGGTTCTTTAAAAGTAGTTTAAAGGTTTCAAAAGTGAGCACAGAAGTGTTTTTAGCAGGGGCAAAGAGAGCTCATATATATGATGTCTAATCCCCTTAATAGGAGGTGAAGGATTGTATTTATAGGTGATAATGAAGAGAAAAAGTCATGTGGAGTATGTGTGGTGATGGTAATAACCTAAAATTAAGTTGATAATGTTAGTTATTCGAGCAAGGAATAGGTGATATAATAGAATAAGCAGTAGCGATAGCATAGGATATGGTTATTGGTTCTATGGAGATCACAATAGTTATGACTTATCTAAATAAAAAAGGTAGGAAAAAGGCCATTGCAGTCTCCCTTACTCACATCAACTCAGATGACTCATGATAAGGAGGCTTAGGCTTAACATGCTTGGCACTTCTAAGCACCGAGGGTAGGACCCTCACTTTAATGCATCCAAATCACTCTTAAGAGATCTCCTAATGGGGTGGAAAGAGAAATCTCTACTCTCCATAACTAAAGCAACTTTTGTCCTAAGTCAAATAACTATTAGATAGTTTTGGACTTTTATAGAGTCCTATTCATTTAGACCTTCACAACATTTTGTACTTATGATACCTTGATCACTTTTCAACCTACCTTTTGAGTTGATATAAGTTGATCCTCTTTAAACTTGTTACTTTTGATCTTCTTTTGAGATGGATTTTTGTATTAGACTTTATTAAATTTTATGGGATAACTCTTGTTCTTGATTCTTTTGTATCTACAAAGTTTAATCCTTCTTGTGGTCAATATACCATGAAAAATAATACTATTATCATAATTATTTTAAAAATTTCTACTTGGTGTTATTTTTCTTTCTTTGAGGTTCTTCTTATATGTATATATTTTCCCATGGAGATGGCTTTCGGTCACAAGGGATGCAATTAGTGTTGCGGAACCTGTTTGCACTTAGCAGCTCATCAATGTATCTATGTATACCAATATCACCCAAATTCAGCTAGAGACGTAATTTGATTTACCTCCGTGTATGGTAATATGCCTCAAAATTACTATATATATCGTATTCATTGCACATGCTCTATACTACTTTAAGTAATGATCATATTCATGATTATAATTTTATAACATATGTGCGTCACTTAGTACGTTAAAGAGTAGATTGGTTTGCATAATAGGTAAGGTTTTTGTGGAAAATTAAACTTTTCAAAAAGATTTTTTTTTAGACTATCTAAAAAGTTTTAAAATTATTTAATTGACATTAAAAAATTGATATTTTATAAGAATTAGTATTTTATATTTTGTTTAATTCAATTTTGAACTTTTAAGAAATATTATTAAAATGATTAATATATTTTATAGAGCTATAATACAAAAATTTAGAAATATAAAAAAATTTCCATTCTCTCTGACTCTTTCTATTATAATTTTTCTAAATCTGTAATTTTTTTAATTTACTATAAAACATTGAAATGAACTTTATAATTAAGATAGATTATATATATATGTTCAAATTTACTATAAGGATAAAAGGATAAAGTAATCGTTAGTTAAATTTAATAGGTATAATGTTGTATTTTTATTCATAAGTAGTATATAAAGTTTTTTTTTTTAATGAGGAAGTGGATAAACAATTTCCTATAAGAAGTAAAACTTTTTGAAAAGTACTACTTTTTTATTTTATTTTAGTAGTTAGTGACCCACCGAAATAAATCCAAGGATTTCTTGCTTCAACCACTTTAAAGATTAGAATATTAAAGAATTTTTCTCATTTAACAAAGGTTGTGTCTAGGATTTAAACTTTTGGCCATTGACAACTAAAATTTGCTTGGATGCAATGTACTTTTCATGGAACCAACACCTATAATAAATGTATGCAATTGAATGATTATTTAAAAATTACAATTATCTAATATTTAAATATTTCTACACATCATTAAATTATAATAAAATTTACTGTAATATAGATATAATAAAATTCATTAAATTAAATTTATGATATACCATACTCTCACAATATTATTCAAATATTTTTTTATTAAAGGGGTGACAATTTTTTTTAATGATACAAGGGACAAACCACTTAACACTCATTTTCAAAAAGAAAAAGATCAAAGATAATATTGGATACGATTACGCTAATGTGGTGTGAGCGATAATTGCTAAATACACAATATTTTAAGCTTCATATAAATTCATTTAATTTTAATAGAAATGAATTTAGTTTACAAATGAGTTCTATTATTTGAGAATTATGTAAAAAAGTAATAATTTTAATTCATTTGCAAATAAATTCTTTTCTTTGAAATATATTGAAAAATGCATGCTATTGAATTAAAAAGTAAATTTTAATGGTATGATGATAAATTTATTTCTAGGAGTAGGATAAATTTTTTTATATAACATTACTTTAAGCAAAATGAAATGAATTTTAATAAAATTCTTAATAAATTTAATGAATTTCACAATGACACAAATGTAACAAATAAATATTATAAACAAAATGAAATAAAATAGGATATCTCTTTGCTTAAATCCAAACAAATAAATTTTAATTTTTAATCTTTCCAAACAGCGGATTTGGCTTCGATTTTAAGATGCTAAACATGAAAAACTTAGGCCTGTATGTTACAGAATAAAAAATTGTTTTGTAATTTTTCTATGTTTGGATTAACTTTTTTATGTTTGAAGGCAATAGAGAAGTTGATTGACAAAAAGTATATTCTAGCTAATAAATTAAAAGTCTTCCTCATATTATATAAGCTAAGATATTATTATTTTTATAATAGATTATTTTTAGAACAAATATATTCTGCTTGCTTATATAGGATGAATGACCACTCCTTACCTTGGAGACTCCTCTTGATAGATTGTTTGTTAAAAAAAAAAAAATCCTCTAACATATCATTCTTTTATCATAAAAGTATTTTAAATAAGTTACAAGTTTGATATGATAGGTATATATTATTTGAATTAATTACTTATTCTAATTTTTAATAAAAGTATTTGAAAATTAAAATCAATTCTATTTAAATTTTGGCAATATTTTCCTCAAATCAATTTTTGAGTGCTATATTAAAATTAAATAAGCATATATTAATTAAAATTATACCATAAAATATGTACTTTTTCCATCCTTTTTTCTTCAACGTTGAGTAATATACATATAATAAAATATATTTTTATAATAAAATATTGTAAATAAATTTATTTAGATTAATTTACTATATATATTCTATTTTTAATTCTTATTACTCTATGATTGATACACTATTTCTTTTCTTTTTATTATTTCGATAGCATATTTTTCTTTTTTTCCCTGAAGATCATTTTTGTTAACTATTACAAAAATACTTAAAAAAACTTAAAATTTTAATTTGATTAAATTAATTAAATTCTTATTTTATTTTTAACTTTTATTGCTTTACAAATAACATACTATCTCTTTTTTCGTTTGCTACATTATGTGTATTTCCTTTTTGGCTTAATTGTATTTTTTGTCCGCTTAAAATACAGTTTAATTGCATTTGATCCCTTTAAAACTTTTATTTTATTTTAGTCCTGCTAATATATCAGTCAATGCTATTCTAGTCCAAGTTACTGACTTTGTCAAATGATAAATAGAAGTCTTATGAAGCACTTGGGGATCCAACATGGCTTGACGATAGAGAAAAAAAAGTAAGGTCTATTTTTGGCCATTTATGCAAATCACGTGTGATGTATTGTTAATTTCATCTTATTTGTAATTTAGGGCTCATTTTAGACTTTTCATCTTTGTAGATGGAAGTAAAATTATTTACAAACTATGCATGCAATACCATAGGTTATAGGAAGCAGAGCTGAACCTTTAAGAGTAAGGGTCGCACAACTATGGACAGAAGGCCATGGTTGAAAATTAATATCTTGCAGTATAAGAAAAACAAAGTGTACTAGATTGGATTGGGATTGGGTTTTCTAGGTGCCATGGTTTTAATGCTAGAATTTGTGTTGCAGAAAACTATGAAATAGGTGATTTTCTTGCTTGCTGGCTAAATCGATTTTATTAGTGTGAAGTTGTTTTGGGAGGAACTTTTTCATGCTTTGTTTTGGGAAAGGTCAGAGCATATTGTTAAACAAAAAAAAAGAAGAAGCCATTTTTATAGTGTAAAAAGTGATATTTGTAATTGAATATGAAAATGTTCGAGTGCACAAAGTTATAGAAAATCATAATAGAATTAGGAATTATTTTGCCACGGAAATCATACCGTATGAGCAAATTTCAATGATACAACCCCATGAGCATTTGCTTTAAAATTTCAGGCTAGAAGCTAAATTATACATATCCTTACTCAGTTGATCAATTTTGTAATGAAGAAATTCTAGTAACACCTAGAGAGGTAGTCAATACTAGCTAACTAATAAAGTATTCTTTTTTTAATTTTTACTATTTTACAGGTGACAAATTGACTTTTTTTTATTTGCTACTTTGCATGTTTGTTCTTTTATATATATATATATATATATATATATATATATATATATATATATATATATATATATATATATATATATATATATATATATATATATATAACTCATACTCTATTATTACAGCATAGTATAGATAAAATGCGATATCTTTTAAAAAAACAACCTGTAAAATTTTATAATTATTTAATTTCTATTTATTCGCTACTATATTATTTTTATGTCAAAGATTTTCATTTGATTATAGATTCAATTTATGCGGAACTTATACTTGGTAACAAAAATCAATTCATCTTGCATACTTTTACTTAGCAAAAAGTAATATATATATTGAAAATTTGTAATTCATAAACTCAAACATATGATTATAAACTAAATACAATAAATTACATTTCAAAATTTTTGTATCATTTTTTTATATTATGAAACTTAAAGTTTATTCGTATAAACAAATATACAATTTAGATTAAAAGTAATTTTTAACTTGTGTATCACATGGACTTACAATCTGCTAATAATATATTTAGGGAAAATGATTTTCTTGTTACGAATAATTATAATTAATGTATATGTACATAATTTATGCAGATATTTTATCCTTTTTTTATGGTTAATTATTATTTCTCCATCATAGTAGGTTTTAATTATCATTATGAGTCATAAGTACAAAATTGTAACTTATGATTAATCTATCTTATAAATATGGGTTGTATAGATCACTCTATCCTTCTCTTATAATTTTTTGAGTTATATATATTTTTTTTTGTGTTGAGCTAGCATTTTATAACACATTATTAATGCGAATTTTTAAAGTAAATTTCTAGATGTAAGTTATTTTATTTGATCTTGCTACTATGTGGTAATATAATATTTTCTTCTTTTTCATGAAATGTAGTGCAATCCTACTAAAACTAGATATTGAATATTCATATGAAATACATATATAAATAAATTTTAATTTATTTGTTATATGGATAACGTAGTTTTTTTATTTGATCAATTCTAATTTTGCTAATCAATTTGAATGAACTTTATTTGACTATTTGTATATATGAAAGTTAATGTATGAAATTTTGTTTTGTGATGAAAAATGAATTTGTCCATTCATAAAATATTGAGAATTTGACTATCTATCTATATATATATATATATATATATATATATATATATATATATATATATATATATATATATATATATATATATATCAATGAATTCTATTGCAATATGATATTAAATATTTATAACAAAAAAATAGAAGATTGATTGATATCATGTTAACTTTCAAAATTCCAAGTTTAAGATGAAAACATTATAATAGATTAAATACTATTCAATTTTCAATTCCTATTATGAAACCAATTGAATTGTATTTAAGACTCACCCTAGACCGTGTGTGTGTGTGTGTGTGTGTGTGTGTGTGTGTGTGTGTGTGTGTGTGTGTGTGTGTGTGTGTGTGTGTGTGTGTGTGTGTGTGTGTGTGTGTGTGTGTGTGTGTGTGTGTGTGTGTGTGTGTGTGTGTGTGTGTGTGTGTGTGTGTGTGTGTGTGTGTGTGTCTAATTATATGAATTTTATTTTTACACATATTCATTAATCATATTTATCATTTGCATTTTCTCATATTTGTAATTAAATTTTATTGTAATTTCTGCCACACCTATTGGTAATTATAGAAAAGCATGATCTTTTAATATTTATGTCATTTAAACACTTTCTAATCAATGTTATTTGTGTTTAAAGAGAATAATTTGTATAGAATTTGTATTAATTTTTATTTAAGAGAATTTAAGTATGATTCGGATCTCTTGTTAACATGAAAATTCTAATATTATTACACTATAAATTCATAGGCTATTTATATAAAAAAAATTTAATAAAAAATTAATATAAACATTGCCTAGATGTATTAATAAGAATGTTTAGTCATAATAATAATATTTATTATAAATCCTTTTTGTCTTCTTTATTGAATATTAAATATTATTTATTTTTAATTGATATTATTTAACCTTTCAATTTTATGAACTTTATTTTTAATTGTGAATTGTTACCACAAAAGATGGACACTTATGATATCTTGCTATTTTTATAATTGAGGATTAAATATATATATATATATATATATATATATATATATATATGATTACTTACCATTTCTCTCGTTTCCTTTTGATGGGTGGACTATTATAAGTTAAAGATTGTATGAATAATATGTGATTAATAATTTTATTTAATGTTCACCATTTACTATATTGTATTAAAAATTTTCTAATGCATTTTTGCATGCTTATGATAGTATTGTTATGTCAAATCTTGCAAAACATCAATTTATGACTCTTGACATTATGAGAAAGTACTATTTGTCTTGTGTCTTAAATGCTAAAATTCATTTAAATGCCTAGTTTTAGTGATATAATTAAATAAGGGAACTAAACATTTAATCAAGAAAAGGGCAAAAGTGATGATTTTTCTTTGTCATCATCTTTGTGAAAGCTTAAAAACTAAGTACCTTATAATAGAAGATCCACTTGTTCTTAACAATAGTTTAAAAGAAAAATATAACTACCAGAAAATAATTATTCTCCTAAAAGCTTGTTATGAATGGATGCATTTATTCTTACAAGATCTTAAAATTGTAAGTGAGTATAACTCAATAATATTTAGAGTTTGTTCCTAATTAAAAAATAATAATTGATAAGAATATGTTAAAAAAATAATCTCCATTTTTCATGTGTCAAATGTGCTCCTATTGTAGCAACACAATAAAAAAGGTTTTAAGAAATACTTTTATCTAATCTTATGTATTCTTATGACTGAGCAAAATAATGACTTTTAATGAAGAATTATGAATCCTATCTAATAGATTCTACTCCATTTTTTGAAGTGAATGTAATGAAATACAACTGACATAATCTTAGATAAAGTCAAGGTCGTGCTCATAGTCATGGCTATGAATGTGGATATGGTTAGGATTGTTATTGTGGTTATTTAAAAAATGCATATTTCTACTAAAAGGGTAGTGAAGACAAACATGAAAAGTACAAAACTAAGCAAAAAACTATAGAGAATTTATGTTATCAATATGACATAAAAGGCCATTGGTTATAAACTTGTCGTACCTCAAAATATCTTATTAAACTTTATCAAGAATCAATAAAAATAAAGGGCAAAAGATAGAGACAAATTTTATCTATGAAGATTATGGTTTTGATAATAGCCTTATTGATATAACTTATTTGAATATGGCTAACTTCTTCACTTACCCTGAAGGAAAAACTAATTACTTGATTGGCGATGAGAGTTTTTATAAATAAAATCTTTTAGCTTCTTTGTTGCAATTATGTTTTTATTTTTTATGCTATTTCAATAAGAAATTTGAATAAAAGATTATTATGCTTTTAAGCATTTTGTTACATTTATTTCATTTTCTTATATTAGCTTAGAAATTTTCATGTTATGTATCTCAAAGAAAAATATGAGTATCCCTCTAGTTAGATCTACGATCAATAATGGAGATACATGTCTAGTAGATAGTGTAATAACTCATACCATACTTAAAAAGCCTTCTTGTATTTGATAATGCAAAAGGCTAACATTAGTACTATATCTTGTAGTATAAAATTAATTAATGATTTTGGACAAGCAAATGTATTATTATCTAGAGGAACAAATTTTTAAATCGATGATGTATTATATTCTACTATATCTCAAAGAAATTTATTAAGTTTCAAAGATATCCATTGAAATGGATGCCATATTGAGACAACAAATGAAAAGAATATTGAATATACATATATTACAAAGATTATCTTGGGTAGAAAAAATATATAGAAAAAATTACACACCTTTTTCCTCTAATTTGTATTATATATACATTATTATAATTGAAACATAAGATTACACAAATATTAGTAAACCAAAAGTTTGTTAATTATAATAATCTCTTTGTTTAACATGATTGATTGGGAAATTCTAGATTAATAATGATGTGAAGGATCATTGAGAATTCATGTGAGCATTCATTGAAAAGCCAATAGATCCTTTAATTAAAAGATTTCTCATCTGCTACATGTCCTCAAAACAAATTGATTATTTAACTATCACTAGCTAATATAGAGAAAGAATCCTTTGCATTTCTAAAGCATATTCAAGGTGATATATATATATATATATATATATATATATATATATATATATATATATATATATATATATAGGCCTATACGCCCATTTATGTGGACTATTTAGATATTTTATGGTTTTAATTAATGCTTTAACAAGATGGCCATATGTATGTTTATTATTTGCTCACAACTTGTTGTTTTTGAGATTGCTTACTTAATTAAATTGATTACAAGTACATTTTCTAAATTATCCAATTGAGATAATTTGTGTTGATAGTGCTGGTAAATTTACTTCTTAAGCTTTTAATGACTACTATATGTCTATTGGCATAACTATTAAACATCCTATAGCATATGTTCATACGCAAAATAATTTTACAGAATCATTTATTAAATGTTTTCAATTAATTGCAAGACCATCACTTATAAAAACAAAAATTCTACTATCTACTTAAGGACATGCTATTTGGCATAAAGCAATACTAATTCACATTAGGCTAACAAGTTATTATAAATTCTCTTTTTTACAATTGGCTTTAGTTAGGAACCAAATATTTTTCATTGAAGAATTTTTAGATGTGTGGCATATGTTCTAATTGCTTCACCACAACACAGTATTATGAAACCTTAAAAAAAGGATAGGAATATATGTTGGGTATAGATCTCCATCTACAATTAAATATCTAGAACCATTAATAAGAGATTTATTTATGACTCAGTTTGTCGATTGTCATTTTAATGAATCAATTTTCTTAACATTAAGAGAAAATAAACAGTTAGAAAGGGAGATTAGTTGGAATGAATTATCATTATTTTATCTTGATCCTTATACAAAACAATATGAACTAAAAGTTTAAAATATTATTCATTTACAAAACTTAGCAAATCAGTTGCTAGATATATTTATTAAACTAATAAAGGTGACAATCATATATACTAGCTGCTAATACTCTAATTAGAATTGATGTCCTTAAAGGATAATTTATTATTATTAATGAGTCTTAAGCAGTTTTGAAGCATGGTAGACTAATTGATTCTAAAGATTAAAATCCTTAAAAAAAGAAGTAAAGAATCAAGATAGTTAAATACAAAAAGTTATAACTTTAGATAAGTCCCCAAACATGGGGAATGCTTCAATTCCAAAACAAATTTAGGAACCTAAAAATGAAAAGATCTTAATAGATTATATTATAATTAGAACAAATGAAATTGTAATGAAATAGTAGTTAATAACATTTTCACATATGATATAACATTCAAAATTAATGGCAATGAGGATCTAGAGTTAAAATTTGTTATTTGTTGATGACTGCCAACATGGATATGATTAGCCAAAATAGAAAGATGCAATTAAATCAAAATTGAATTCACTTGTAATAAAATTGATAGGATAAAAATGAGTATTTATATGAAAATGAAATAAAAATAATAAAATTGTGAGATATAAGGTGAGACTTGTCACATAAAGGTTTTCACAAAAACCTGACATTGATTATGAAGAAACATATTCTCCTGTGATTGACCTAACTACTTTCCAATACTGATCAATCTAGTAATACATAAAAAACTCAATTTGCATCTTTTAGATGTAGGTATAACCTATTTATATGGCTTTTTTTGGTAATGAAATTCACATGAAACTCTTTAAATGATTTAAATTGCCTAAAGCACATGTTTAGATTCTTGAGAATATTACTTGATTAAATTAAACAAATCTTTATATGGGTTAAAGCAATTAAGGCATATATGATATGACTGTCTTAATGAATATTTATTGAAAAAATGTTATAAACATGATCTTACTTGGCCTTGCATTTTTACTAAGAGATCTCAATCTGAGTTTGTTACAATTGTTGTTCATGTTAATGACTTAATTAAAACTCTTAAAGAGCTTCTAAAAGTAGTAAATTATTTAAAGAAAGAATCACTGCTACAAAATAGTTAGTGAACATCAACTGTTTAGCATATTACATGTTAGAATATGACTGATATTTTATCGAGCATTGTCATAAATAAGTTATGACATTGGTTATATACTTGATGTGGAGAAATAAAATAACTTTAGTTTCTTTATCAATTGAATCATCGATATTTTTTCATGTATAATATAACTCAATCACCAGTAATGAGTTAAAGTTGTTAATTTTTACTAAGTAAATGATGTGAAATATTTGAAAATATCTTTTCTAATGATAATTTTTATCTTTTGCAGTACAATTTTTATGGTAAAAATTGAATAAATTCAGTATCTCATAAAAAAGTATAAATTTAAAAACTTTGAAAGGTCATACCTTTGCCCATATTTGTTTGTTTAGGGTCAATTTTATGCAATTTTTTAATATTTTTCCTTTTACAAAACTTAATAGGCTTTGGGTTTTGCCCTTCCCGAAGTTATGAAAAATAACCATTTTATATACTTTTTTCACTTTTTTTATCTCTTTTTATTGTTTAATTGATATAAAAGTCCATTGCAATATTTTATTAAATACATAATAAATATTCAAAAGTTAAATATAACATTATAAGTTATACAAAAAAAATATAAATAAAGATATCCTAAAAAGATATGCATAAAAAATCAAAGAAATGAATGAGGTGAATATTTGAGAAATAAAAACAAGAAAACATTTAGGGCAACTTCAAATTTCACTGTAATATTTATCAAACACATACTAAGTACCTAAAACTTGAAATATAACATTAGAAGTTATATAAAGGAAAAACAAACAAAAATCCCTTAAAAAATTATGATAAATAATCAAAGCAATGAAAGAGGCAAAAATTCGAAAAATAGAACAAGAAAGGTATCAATTATATTTAAACCATTAGCCTGGAATAGGATATTTACTTTATGTTCAATATTAGTTGAAAGAGTATTAATAGTTCATTGACATATGGTGGAAGACAAAATAACATCTAAGATTCTATAAAGGGAGCTTGGCAGAGGCGGAGTAGAGCTTAAAAACAAATAAGAGGAAGAGTTAGAGTGATAATGAGGAAAAATGTACTTTATTTATAGCACAAAAATATCACCAACTTTAGACATTAGTTATTAAAACAAAACTAATGTCTTATGTATTATTAATTTTCAAGTAGTTGGTTATTACTATACTATTAAACATTGGTTAAGTACAAAATTGATAAGTTTACTTTTTATATTTCCCAATTGGTCACTTGAAATATTTTTAGACGACAATTGTAAATAAAATTGACATTTTATACTTTCATAGATTCCTAGATATCTTGTAAATGCCATCACTTTATATGATGGTTTAGTTCAAAATTGACATGTTAAAGTTTAACATTTTTCTTACCAAACTTTTATAATACCTTTAAACATTGGTTGATCATAAAACTAATGTCTTAAGTTTCTTTGTTTTCTTAGCAATTTTTAAATGTTATATATGTTAATATTGGTTAAGTAAAAAATTGATATTTTAAGTTTTTCAATAATTTCAAAAGGGCTATTGCATCTAAATAGATATTGGCTAATTCTAAAATTGATATCTTAAGCTTTCTTGTTTTCCTAACTAACTTTAAATGTTATACATTTTGATATCAGTTAAGTAAAAAATTATTATTTTAAGTTTTCTAATAATTTCAAAAATATCATTACGTCCAAATGGATATTGGTTAATTTTAAAACTTATATCTTAAGTGTCCTTATTTTCTTAATGCATTACATTATGATGTTGATTAAGTAAAAAATTGACATCTTAATTTTTTTGATAATATAAAAAATGTTAACATGTTTAAATAAATGTTAGTGATATTTATAACTTATTATTTTGATTTTTTAAATAATTTTAAAAATATCACTACATCAATATAAATATCGGTGTTAGCTTCGGTCAATGTTTATGCAGTACTGTAGTGTCCCATTTTTGTAGTAATGAATTTGAAATGAAAGAACTTAGAAAAATAAAAATTCGCCTTGGTTTGCAAATTAAACATTTAGAAAATGAAATTCTTGTGTATCAAAAAAATTATATAATAAAGGTGTTAAAGTGCTTTAATATGGATAAAGCACATCTATTGAGCATTCTAATTGTTGTAAAGTCTTTAGATGTGAATAAGGACCATTTTTTATTCTATGAAATTGGTGAAAAACTATTTGGACTTGAAGTACCATATTTGAGTGCCATTAAAGCATTAATGTATCTTACTAATCATACAAGACAAGGTATATTATTATCTAAAAATTTATTACCAAGTATAGTTCTTCTTCAACATAAAGGCATTGGAATAGAGTTAAACATATACTTTGGTATTTTCAATGCAGGATGGATATGAGTTTATATTATTCTAATAAAACTAAACTTGAATTAATCAGTTATGCAGATGCATGGTATCTATCTGATTCTCATAATACTCAATCATAAATAGGTTATTTGTTTACTCATGGCGGTATAGTTATTTCATGCAGCTCCATAAATAAAAAAAATATCAACCATTTCTTTCAATCATGCAAAAATTTTAGCAATTGATGAAGTAAGTCAATAATATGTTTAGTTAAAGTCCCTAGTTTAATACATTCGAGTGACATATGATTTGTTATTCAAAAAGAAGTCACTAATAATTTTATATGAAGATAATGAAGCATGTATAGCCTAATTAAAAAGAGGATTCATCAAAAGTGATAAAACAAATCATATCTCACCAAAATTCTTTCTTGTATATGATTTTTAAAAGAATAGTGATGTGGATGTTCAATAAATTCACTCAAATGACAACATGATAAATTTATTCACCAAATCACTTTTCACTATAACATTTGAAATGTTAGTTCATAATATTGGACCACGTCAATTAAGAGATCTAAAGTGATATTGTCATTAGAAAAAGTAAATATGTACTATATGCTTTTTTCCTTAACCAAGATCTTGTTCCACTAGATTTTACTGGTAAGGTTTTTAATGAAGTAGTATTCCATTGCATATTACAATGTAATGTAATTTTTTTATAGATGTCTAAAGAGGAGTGTTATAAATAATTATAATTAATGTGGATATTCATAATTTACATGGATACTTCAATTTTTTTACAATTAATTATTATTTTTTATTATAATCAATTAGGTTTTAACTCTCATTGTGAGTCATTAGTATGAAATTGTAACTTCTGACTTATCAACCTATAAATATGAGTTGTAAGTATTATTTCTTGTACAATTGAATCAAATAATTCTTTATCTCTTATAATTCTTCTACTTATATTTTTCTTTCACATTGAGCTGAGCATTTTATAACATTCCTTTTTTAATTAAAAAATCATCTTTTTGAATCAACCTTCATAACATAATCTCATCTCTTTATAATTGCTTTTCTTTTCTTCTCTTCTCTCTCCTATATTTCTTTCTTTTCCATTTTCTACTTTAATTTTTTTCTTAACTCTTTTCTCTCCCTCCTCTCCCTTTTCTATTTTTTCCCTTGCTTTCTCCCCACTCTGTCATCTTTTTATTTTTCTCTCCTCTTTCTCCCCTCTTTAATTATTTGCTTACTTTTTATCCATTTTTTTTCCTTTATCACTTGTTTACATACACACTATATTTAACTTTTGATTTTTACTGTAAATATCGGTTGTTCCTATTTTAATAACATACTAATAATAAAATAATTATTGTGACTTAATCTTAAAAATAAAATCTGTATACATAATGATGTTTTTAATAAAAAGATAATTATTTTATAAACTTATTTTATTATTTTATATTTAATTACTAATTTTTATTTATAATTTAAATTTAAATTTTATATTTTATATTTAGTACGTATAATATTATTATTTTGTAGTAGAATCATACCATTGGCAAGGTCCTTCTCCCGTGCTTGATTGGATATTTTAATGCATGTAATGACAGCTCACTACCTACTTTAGAGATCCCAAACGGAGACGACATGTTCCTTTTGTTTGCAAGACCTTCCCCCAGCCACATTGTTGTTAACTCACAAATTTAGGTGTTTGAACTTGCATTTAATTCAAAGGCGTGTGATGAATGGTTACTTGATACAGCTTGTCACAAGGATAGTGCCAACATAACCATTACCATTCTTTCCTATATTATATTCTATTAGTTCTTCTATCTTCTTGTGATGAAGAGGTAGTTGATTTCGGTTCTTTTATATGTTAAATTATATTCAATATATAAAATTTAATAACTTATATTAAATTTTATATTTTTTTATAAAAATATTTAATTTAATAATTTATAAATCATTAATAAAATTAAATGTATTAAATTTTATTTAATACTCTTTGAATATCTTTTTACTGTAATTATTTCATCATTGCTTCACAATTTTCATTATCGTCGGTCACTTTATACACATTCTAACTAAAAAAAAGAAAGCAAAAGTCATATTTATATTGAAGGCTTTGCTATAGCACTCCGGAGATTCCAAACTCAGGGTAACGTAGCATAATACAAGCTGTCGGATGAGATTTTGTAATCTCATCTGACGACCTAGAATATACCACGTTATTCCGAGTTTGGAATTCTCAGGGTGTCGTAGAATTTTCTTTATATTGAAGGTTACGCTTTCTAATAAAGAATGTGAAATTAGAATGAAATTTAATTTATTTTGAATAAATTTAGGTGGGGGAGCTAGACTATAAAAATCAACATACCATTGTTGTTTAATTAGTATATGATTATTGCTTTCCTATTTTACATTTTTAATCTTTCCCTTTGCTTCAATCAAAAAATCATTTCAACGGAATGCCACACATTCGCTTCAAGATTCTATTTGATCCTTTATTTGCTCCACATTACGCATAGGATTTTAATATGGCACGATAATCTAATATTAATATGATATATTTATTCAAGTTTGGATTGATATATTAATTTATTTTAAATTTTTAAAAAATTTTATTTAAAAAAATGATTAATATTTAATTATAAACAAGCATATATAATAGCCCTAATTGCTTGCTTCCTATTTTCCATCCAAGTGTGATGCGCCCTTCTCTTCGGCATGGGGAATGTTTGTTATGTAAAATCCTCCAAGATTTGGCAAAATGCCTAATGATTTTTCTGTTTGGTAATCTAATGAAGGGGGGTGTTTTAGTTAATGGAAAAAAAAATTTATAAGGGAAAATTGCTTTCTTTCTATTGCAAAACAAAAATTGCTTTTCACAGTTTTCGGACGCTCTTATCAAATATCAAACAATAGAAGATTTGCACATTTTCAGAAAAGAAAAACTATGTCTGAATAGTTTTTTTTTTTATTTTATCATGTAGTTTTCTTTAGTAACAAACACAGCTGTATCATGTATTATTATGATCTCAATGCTAATATCCTGTAGCAATAATGTTTTGACATTGTAATTAAGTAGATATTAAAATTGAGAAATTAATTTTTGAGTTAGAAAATAATATACTAGTACTGAAAATTTTAATTCTAAATAAAATATTTGAATACTAATTCCTAGTATAGCGGAAAAGGATATGTACAACACGCTAGCAAGTGCAGTCTTGCAAAATATGTGCTGTGGGATCCACACAATTTATGTGCGGGGCATTTGGAGAATTCTATGGTACATAGCATTATTTCTGTCGTATGAGATACAACATATAATCTACACCATCCATTTTACATCTCAAGATCCGAACCTTTACTTAGCTATATCTTACTAGTGTTAAGTTAAAACAAATGCTTTCGGTTTGGTGATTTTATCCAGCGCCCCTGCTTGCTAACTGCTTTTGAAAAATTTATGCATTAAAAATATAAAATTTATAAAAGATTAGTTTTTTCAAAAATGTATTTAGATTACATAAGCTAAATATTATAATAAAATAAGTCTTATATTTTGCTTGTAGTGCAATGACATTTGATATTACCTTAAAAACTTTACTTTTTATCATTTTGGATTCGAATTTAAGATTTTTCGTATATATGTTAAGTTGATTATTATTTCTACCATTAAAAAAGTTTTAATTTTTATTAAAATTAATATTCATTTAATATACATATAAAATTTAGTGTAATAAAATAGAGTCATAAATAGGAGTGACAATTCATGTTCATATGTCCAATTTGTATTATATCAAGTGATAATAACAAATGGAGTAAATTTAATTTGACTCCAATTTAAATAATAATCATGTCATGTAAAATCAAATTAATCTATTTATTAAATGTCTTAATAAGTGTCAATTCATATAATCTATTTAATAATTTCAATTAATAAAATTTGCAATATTAAATTTATTTATTAAATTTAAT
Organism: Sindora glabra; assembly: GCA_020226215.1. Lineage (NCBI taxonomy): Eukaryota > Viridiplantae > Streptophyta > Magnoliopsida > Fabales > Fabaceae > Sindora > Sindora glabra. The sequence goes on from CM035226.1 coordinate 53,475,431, forward strand.
CATTTATTATTTGTCACTAAAAATATTTTTAATCATTAATTAAATATGTTATGAAGGTTTCATTGGCATTTTTATTACAATATAAAATTCATATTTTTTAATACATATAATTATTTATATATTAGTTATTAATTATTTTTTAAATAAAATTATTAAAATTTTAATATAAATATTTAAAATTGAATAGTTGAAAATGAGTTAAAATGTGTGTAAATGAAATTGATGAACATTTTAAAAAAATTATATAATTTAATAAAATAAATAATTAAGTGAATAATATATGTTAATTTTAAATTTTATATAATTTTATATTTTAATTTTTAAATTTATAAATTAATCAGATAAAATTCAATATCTCAAATTTTTAGGGAGTATTTTATTTATTTTTCTCGGAAAAAAAGAGAAAGAATATGGTGAGCTTTGGATTAATTTTATTCATTGTAACCAACCATAATAGGTTTTTGTAACATCATAATCTATGTGTCAAATAATAAAGCCAACAAATCATGTTGTATGTCATACAATACAAAGAGGATTTCTACCGTAGAAACGTCCCTCTTTTATTTGTCTAAAAATGACGGGATAAATACTGTTTATCTAGTAAAGAATCTTACAAACTTTGGCTTCTAACTTATAATTTATTAATTTGATTTATAAGTTATATAATAATTTCTAGAAGTATTTTACACATTAATTTATTTAAAGTTAGATTTTGATTTGATAAATTATTTTGAATATTTTATAATTTATAAATTATTATTTCTTTAATTTTTTTAGATCAATACTTACTCTTTTTATTAATTTACAACTTCTAACATAATTTTATTCTAATTTTAAATTACAAATATATAAAAATATATATGTAAATAAATATGTAATGTCATAGAATATAGTTAAGTAATTATAATTCTATTATAAATTAAGTAATTATAATTATAAGTAATTATATTTTAATTCATTATAATTTTGTAAATCCCTCAGCTAATTAGAGGAAGTGCATGATCATTTCTTTCATTGAATAAGCACAGCTCTAATAGAATGTCTAAATAGGGGAAAATAGAGCGGAAAGAAGGCAAAAATCTATTTTTGTGGAAAATATTCTCTGTCAAAACATAATTATAAACTATTAAGATAATAGAAAATAATTAATATATTTAATATTAAATATAATAAATTTGATAAAAAATAATTTTTTTATAAAGAAAAAATTATTTTCCTTTTCGATTATTACTTTGGATATCTTTTTTATTTTTAATTATAAGGTATAAAACTCAACAAATGGCATTAATTTATCTATTTACAAGTAAATAAAATTTTCACATGAGAACAAACGGAGCTAAATAAAAGGATTATGGCATAACTATTTCTAATATTTGAAAAATTCAATCGGAGAGTGAAAGTAAAAGTTTAAGAGTAATCTTCTAAAATGCTAATTATATTATTTTTTATTTCTTTAATTTGAAAAATGTTATAATTATTCAAATGTAGGAAGAAAAGCATAATTTAATCATGCATTCTATTCCCTTCTCCTCACTCAATCTCCAAATTCTCAAACATAGCATCAGTGTCGATTCAATGTATTTGGACGCAACCGATTCTAGAGTCTAAGAGTGTGAACTCGAGACCTCAATTCAGACAGGTTGGGCCTCGTTTAGAGAAGGCAGGGCGTGGGACAAAATCTCGTAGTCGTGACTCAGCAGGCAGATGACTTCAAAACAAGGGGTGGGGTCTCCTTGCACCGATAAGTTGCGTTCTAGGGCACCTTTCATTTTGATGGTGATTCCTTCATTTCAATGGGTTTGATATCAGCTGGGTTCCCTGCGATGTGAAGGTTTGGATTTGGATTGGTTGTTATTTTCTGTGGGGACTGTGTCATACATTGATGTCCACGAAGACGTCAAACTGAATTCTTCTTTTCAAACGTAAGGATCTTGGAAAGGAATAATTACAAGACAAACATTATGGTTTGCATTCTGCAAATTTCTGAGTATCCCAAATGTGGCGTCCCTTTCTTCTATCTTCACCGCAGCAACAGCTTTCCATTATATACGTCCATGAAAAGGACAAATTAAGTAAATAAGAATAACCCCAGTTGAACGACCTACCTGTTTTTTCTAATTATTAGATAAAGAAGAGAGCAGGAACAACTAGAGTTCGTTACCATATTTCCACTAAAATATTAGCAGTTTTAAGAATCTTTTACTTCTTCATTAATCATAAATTAATGTTCTTTCATGTCTAATGTATAACTTCTAAGTTGAAATAAAGGCCACCTTAGTAGCAGAACCAACTTCTTGATTTAATGTTAATAAAGGCAGAGAAAAATGTAATTCATTCATGAGCCCTTTGAAAAATTTTATCACTTGGATACAGTCAACAATTTCTCATGACTCAACTTTCAAACACAGGCAATTATGTAAAGTTGTCTTAATCTACTAGACAACAATTTGACACCAAGCTTACAGAAGTAACTCATACAGACCAAACATGCATGGACCTAACTATTACTGTTGTTTACTCGATAGGTAGCAATTTCATAAGAAATAGTCAAAGATGGGACATCAACTTATACACTAAGTGCAGACAAGGGTTATCTGAATGCAGAAAAATCTTCAAGACTAAATGCAGACAAGGGTTATCTAAATGCAGAAAAATCTTCAAGGAACATCCAATTGAGTATCATTTGAATAAAAAATTCTTGACGATTTAGGATTCAATTTTGAATAAGCGTCTATACTGTGCGTATAGTGTTAAGAACAATAGTTACCCAACTGGTATTTTTTTAAGTAAATAATGTACATAATGATTGCTTTCTTTTCCGTTTGACTTTTGTTTGGTTGATATTGTTGAAGTCCTAAAATCATGCCTTGCAAAACTCTATTAGCATCGGTATACACGGAGCCACGGCTGCAACAATAAGAAAGCCCGTAAAGGGATGTGTAGTAAGCAAAATTAATATTTTAAGAATTTTAATATTTTTAAAATGTAATTTTTAAGAATTTAATATATGAGAATATAATATTATTAGATTTAGTTCAATTAAAAATATTTTTAAAAATGACACAATATTATATTTTAATTATTTTGAATATTTTTAAAAATATTGTTAGATTAATAAAAATATCCTTATTAAAAATTAATTATTACTAGAAATGGGTAATGATTGGTGGTAAATATTAGGGATGGATGGTGGCCAATGATAATTATCAATTATGCATGTGATAGATAGTGATCACTAATAATAGAAGGTGACTGACAGTGATCATTGACTATAGGTGGTAGTCGATGGTGATTACTAACAATAGGTGGTAGTTAGTAGTGGTCGATGATAATAAGTGATGGTAAATAATGGTGGGTAGTAGTAAATAGTAGTCACAAATGGTAGATAATAACTGATAATAATCATTAGTAATAGGTGATAGGAAGTAGTAGTCATTAGCAGTGAGTGATAACTGATAGTAGTTATTAGAAATGGATAGTGGTGGTCGATGATAGTTAATGATTATAGTTGGTGGTGAAGTGAGGTGTTATGGTAATAAGACTTTAATAGGAGAGTAGGTAGTATAGCTTATTTATATCAATTAGACTTTCTCATGTTGGGGGAATGTAAGATACTCAGCTCCTTCTATAATAATATTTCAGGTAATATTGAGTTAAAAATATTTTTTGAAAATGTGAACATTCATAGGAATATTTATCTAAAATTTGAACTAAACATGGGAATTTCATATTCACTTAAGACATTTCACTACTACATATTTATCCCTTAATGGCACTATATTAACATTGGTTATACTGAAAATCAATGTATATAATGATACAATAGTATTTTTGTAATTATCATTAAATTGTAACATCTACTCTAACAAAAAAATGGTGTGATAAGTTGATAGCATTTTAAAATTAATAGCGATTTATCACATTAGTTTAAATAAAAGATCAATATTGAAAGTCATTCATCAATAAATTAAGATGTTGATTTTCTTTAATCATTATCGAAAAGATATTTGAATTATCTTGCTTAAAAATATAAAATGTTTACATAATAGTTTTTCTTTAATAACCAATGTCTATTGTTATTCCCACTATCTATAAATTTTTTCTTCACTTCATTTTTTTATCTAATTGGCATAAAAGGACAACACACCATTAATGTTGTAAATTAGAAGTGATTTAAATTTTATGATTATAAATTTCTCATCAAACTATGATTATCTTCCACTGGGATGGGATGCTCATGGTTATAAAAGATTTATTATCTAATAGGAGATTCATAATTATAAGATTAAAAGTACTTTTTTCATTTTGAAATATTGATCATGCGTGTCATCTTTATATTCCACCCGATTCTGCAAGAAATGAATGGTTAATGTCTATGAAATTTAGTGAAGCATTTCAACCTGATGAAAATAGATTAGATCCATCATGACTTGAACAAGGCCTTGACTGGTATGGAATCCATTGATTGGTTTCCACTAGCTTGAGAACAAGACACTATAAGATTATCTTAATCATTTGAGATGAACAAAAGTTTTCTACTAACTAACGAAAGGATATACAATAACATATAATCATGATGTAACATCCAAGGAAGAAACTATCATTTCTACCACAAAAAGTCGTACCTTACCTTTTGATTTTCTATACATATGTAGCTATTTTATGACCTTATACTAATAGTTATTGCATAGGCCACAATATTTATCTTTTGCTAATTTGAAGTCTCAAAGATGATGATCATATACATAAACCATCTTGTAAAGAGACAACATATAAGAAATAAGTTATATAATTTAGTAAGTAAATATACTAGATCAAACAATAAGTAAGGTTAAGATATTCTTCATTAATCATGACTTTTACCACCATCATTCTATAATGTAAGGGGTTTGCTAGTCAACTTTAGAAGTTATCTTAGATCTAATCTCCCTTGGTAGTCTATGTTGGGAACTCATTCATTACCTTGAAAAGATTTTACAATAATATATCATATAAATCACATGAATCCAATGATACCATTATGGACTAGAAAGAATATCATATGAAATATCATCATTTACATAATAACAATATACAAGGGGAATCAATGACAAATAGGAAATATATATATCTTTAATTAGTGTATCGCAATTATAAACATAACATATGCATTCATTTTATAATTTCTGGTCTGATCTTATATCCAATCTTCTTTTCTATTCTTATTCTTTCTATGCCAACCTTATACCTTAATAACCTTACCTTCTTTCTTATAGGGAATTTATCATCTGACAATTAAAGTCACCTCTATCATATATCATAATTCTTATCATGCAAAGGTTTGCATTTACTATGTCATAACATAATACATGCCCCCCGCATTATTTTAAGAAACGTTGGAAAGATAGTATTTGTTATTCTTCTAACTCAATCCTTTAAGGTTTCAAAAGAATTTAGGTTAGGATTCTATTTCTCTCCTAAGCTCAAGATGAGCTTCGTTAACCCTTTAAAAAGAAGAAATGGTTTAAAACTAGTAAGATTTAGAGTCTCTTACCTTAAATGTATGGTGATCTTAGCTTGACTCTTCACCTACCTTTTTAGATTAAAGGGTTTTTTTAGAAGAGATGAAGAAGAAGATGATGGGTAGAGGAGGGAGAGGCATAGCTATATTAGGAAAATTGCACTTAAGGGTTGATTTTATGGTTATATGGGTAGGGGCATTTTGATCCCTTAATCAAAATTTTCTCTCACACTAACTCACTATTTGAAAATTTTCTCTCGCACCTAACTTATATCGTCTTCCTATTTGCACTTTCTCATATTTACCTCATTTATTACTTGCTATTCACCAAATGTATTTTAGAAAAAATTTATGTTACTAAGAGGGTGTAATAATTCTTCTTCCCATCAAAGAATTTGTCCTTGAATTCTAAAAGTGGGCATAAACTTATCACTTCAAAGTATAGCAAATAGTAAGGTAATCTTTAAATGCCATCATTCCTAATTAATCCTTACTCTTATCACTTTTATCTTATTAGATTAATACAATAAAATCCTCTAGTGACTTAATAAATTTAAAGCTTCAAAGGAACCATTTCAAGTTTTATACAAATCCTTGGAAGAATTCCTTTTATACTAGAATTTATGCTCATCTTCTAAACTAATTCTTATAAAATAATTGGAATTTTTCAATCCATTTTTATATATAAGCATTCATATACTACATTACAAAACTAGATTTCTTAAAAGTCAAAGATAAAGGTATTATATAAAGCATAAAAATAAAAATAAAAGTTGATAGTAAAACATTTTTGCATAAAAAAGTTAGAACATACATATAAGAACAAGCTTATATATGAGTATATAATGAAAGGATTAAAATTTATAAATTTTAAGTAGAATGTTCCCTCATAATTTCTAAAGACCATTAGTTCTCATAAAAAAATGCCATAGTGGAATTTATTTAATATAAGTTTTAAAGCAATGCTTGAAACAAGCAAGTATAATTATAGTATCCTTAGAATAAATTATTAAGTTCCTAGTTCTTATCATAAGGTGAATTAATAAATATGGTTTAAAGATTAATTTATGCAAATAATTGTTTTATTTTCATTCCAACTTTTCAAAAATTATATAAGAAGGTCTTACTTTTTTCATTCATGTAATTCAACCTAAGTCAAATTATCTAGTTACATAAGTATATTAGGAAAATGGATTGCATTAGTCATTTTTGGTTTATCTTTTTTATTATTGATTGGCATTATTTTAATCTCACGTTTGAAGGGTACAAACTATCCAAAGTAAGCTTTGGATCTCTAAGTTTGATAAACTCTAATACATAATAGCTAACTATATGATATGTAATGGGCAATTGTCTATTGGAGAAACTAAAACTTTTCCATAAAACACTTATTCATACTCATTCTTGCTAATGCATCCTTTATTTTGGTTTTATACTCATCTAATTAGGTTTACCCCATATACTTTCCATGCTAATAATATTTTCCCAAAGTATTAAACTAGTTTACATAAATCAAGATTAAATCACACATATTACCCTACATCACTTTGGTTTTCTTTCTATGCATAATTAATCATATAATCTTATTATAGATTTTAACACCTGTAAACATAATAAATTTATATTCCCTATTCAACATTTCAAATTTTTTAAGGCTTCACGCATTAAAGCATCACTATACTACATTTGTTCACATATGCACCATAGAGTCTTATAAAATCATCCCACATAATTAATTATGATCAAATTAAAGGAATCGATATTTCATAACTAGAATGCTACAAGATTTTCAAAGGATTATCAATCGAAATCAAGTTAGTAAAGGTTCACAAAGACCCTCAAATCTCAATGCAGCTAGAATAAAATATTCAATAAAAGATTATCCAATAATCAACATCCAAAAAGGGTCTTTAAGAACCCTCTATACTAAGATACTAAAGAGATATAATCAAAATAGAAAGTCATAAAATATGATAAAAGTGTCATAAGGGCTCAAAATTAAGCATTGATACCCTAACCACCACCACCTGAAGGGAAATCCTATAAGTTTGCCAATCTGTTAGCTATGTCCTTAACCTAGCTAAGACAAGTCTCAAACTTAGTGAACTTAGCATCCCACCCATTGGACCTACTCTTTACCTAGCCCTCCATGGTCTAAACTTGATCTCCTAATGTCTGAATGCCATTAGTAATAGTAGTCCTATACTCTAAAGCATGGAAATCACTTGAGTTTCAAAGTTAAATGAGTGGCCACTAAATAAGGCTCTAACCTAACTTAAAGCTTGGGAAGTCCTAATTTCTCTCTTAACTACCTTAGTAGTGGTCCATTCACCTTTCTTTGTTCCCTTGCCCTCCGTTGGGTTACAAACTCTGGCTTTTTCTCTCGCGTGACCTCCTTTTTTTCATACCTTGCTTAACCAAACTAGTATAAACCAACCTTATATAGAGTTTGGTATTCCATAGCCATCCTGTAACATCAATCTTTAGCTTTTCCATGATTTAAGCTAATAAATGGTGATATAAGAGAGTTGATTAGTTTTGGTCAATTATATTCCTTATCCTTTGCATGATCAAATAAATTGATTTCTTATTTGAGATTGCTAACATTAAAAATAATTTTGCATCACTAATATCATCTTAATTCTCACTCTTATTTTACATTATATCTTTCATAATATACAAAGTGTACACAAATAAACATTGAGATCATTTAAGGAAACATTTTTAAAAGTTTCTCATGAAAAATTGCCTTCATTTGTTCTACCTTACTATATCCTTCATTCATTTTTACCAATTTTCCAGGCTTATTGATCACTTTAATACCCTCTGTACCTTTTAATCTTAACAAATAGACCAAACTATTCTCCATAATACAAATTCTCTGCCTATAAATTTCTGATTAAATAGAAAAAAGATTATCATACACTTCTATATTAGTATAAAAAACTCTAGTCACCACATCTGAGTATTAAGTATCCAAGGTAAGAAATCCTTTTAATACTAAAATATCTAAATTTTTAAACTAAATGAATCTTTCATTGGCAAAGAATTTAAAATCAAGATAATTACACTGGAGCACGAACTTATGTTGAAATCACTTTTGGTACTTTTCCTATTGCTCTATTAAAGGCAAGTAAGCATTTATCTTTTCCCTAGCTTTGACATCATCTCTAGAGTTTTAGGAGAGTTAGAAAGGAGTGTTAGGGCCCACTTAGAGCAAGAATTGCTAGCCATAAAGTATCTAAATTGTTAAGAAGTTAGTTAGTGAAAATCTTAAAATCCTCAAAATCTTGAGAAATTTGAAGTTTTAATTAGTGAAAATCAAATGATTGATGTTGAAAAGGAATGAATTGAAGTTTAATTAGGGTAATTTTGTGTTTACAGGAGAAAGATGAATGTTAAAGGTGTTTGGAGAGAGAAAATGACGTACCTAATGGTTTTCTTGAAGCCAAAATACAAGTTGATTCACGTTAACAACATTTATGCCCGGTACATAATGGAAGACTATTCTAGCTTAAATGATAGCTTATTCATCTAGTACCCAAGATTTCACTATCTACAGATTAATGGTAGGTGATTTTATACATAACAAGCCTTGTTGGCCCTTAGTGGTTTCTAAGATTTTAAAGGCTATCAAGAAAGCTAACAACTAGCTACTTACATAAATTTTAAGATAAGATGGAATGATGTCTAATGGAAAACAACAATCCTTTTAGACTTTAGAATTTCCATAAAAAACAAGTCACTAGTTTATACTTAGGTATAATGAAATCATAGGAAAGTAATATGTGAAACAATGTTCATCATTTAACACCATTTTACTATTTTGTGACCATATCACTTTCTCCCTTAAGTATTCATTCCATCTAAAGCTTAACCACTTACTCAATCCATCAGACTATCCTCACTACCCCTAGAAAACCACCACTAGAGCATTATGTTTATAAGTTCATCAAGCATTAAGTGATCCTTCCTTCTTAAAATAAAATTCCCCATCACTACTCTTATAATGACAATGAAAGAAAATAGAAAGATTTTTCATATACTTGAGACCACTTGTCTACTTAATGTCTTTTTTCTTTCCTAAATAACTTCGATTCTACTTATGCTCTTTCATTTAAGAACATTGCAACCAAACATAATCCTAAACTCACACATAGATGTAGAGAAACTTACATTTTAATTGCTATAAACAAGATTATCGAGTTATTGGTAATGGATTCTAACTCCTTGGCACCACTAAAAAATATTACTATTATGATGTAGAATAAAAAGTGTCAAAGGAAAAAATATATATCTAACACAATATAAATAAATAAAAAGAATGAAAAAAAAAATTTATTGATATCTTATTGGATATTAGTTGAATAAAACTTTTCAATATGGTGTGTGTGTGTGTGTATGTATATATACTAATCCTAGTAAACTTTATGGTGTCCCTATGGGTTTGGAACCCATAGAGGTGTGGCAAAATTTAAGCCATTGGATGAGATTACCAATAAGTGACTGAGGTTGTTAGTAATCTCATTTAATGACTTAACTTTTGCCACACCTTTATAGTTTTCAAACCTATAAGGACATCATAGAAGCCACCATCCTAAGGAAATCACCTATCAAACTTAAGTAATGTGAAACTTAAACTATTTATATTAAACTTTTAAAGTCAAAACTCTTACTTCACTTATTGTGGGACTTCATATAAATAAAAGAAGATGAATATAAATAATTAAAATTTGAATAACATAATAAATCTAAAACTAAATAAAATACAATAGTTAGTAAATCCGTATCACATTTTGCAGTATTGAATTTTCCATAAGATATTTTATTTTTTGCTCTAATATCATTCCCTTTCACTTGGAAAGAATTTAATCTCAAGTTCATGTGTGAAACTTCAATTCATTTATACCACCAAAATAAATATTTAGAACATTTTTGCAACCTTAACTTCTTAAAGCATTTATAATCTTTGAAACAAGTTTTTTTTTTTAAAAAATGCTTGAATATTAACTTTAATTTATTCATAAGGATGATTAAGTGTTGTACTTTAATAAAATCAAGTAATTCATCTCCCATAAGATCCATAACATCAATCTTTAAATAGTTAATAACATTTTTTTATTGTTAGACTATAGGTTCATCATTAAACTTTTTTTAATGATTTGGTAGGCTTTTAATAAGTGTTCCACATTTTTTATTGTTGAATTTTTCTTCTATCCAGTTCTTTTAAGACTCTTCCATGTCATTATCTTATTTAATAGTTTCATTTTCTTCAATGCCCTTAAATTCTTCAAGATTTTCTAGATTTCCATATGTTGAACATATTTCATCAAATTTATCCCATTTTGATTGTGAACAAGCTTTTATGGCTATATTTCCAATTTCTTGACAAAACGTTCTCTATCTTTCATTGAGGATACTTCTTAATTCACTTGTACTTGCATGATTATCGTCAAAGTTGGAAATGCTAAACTCAATGGAAACTTTTACAAGTTTAACCATTATGGATTTGATCATGAAATTTCTAATTGCATTAACATCTTAATGGACATAAAAATTCTATATGATTCTATAATATGCACATTCATTTGAAAGTTTCTCCTCAGACTTTTGAAATGCACTATTCTTTATTCTTTTTTCTTCTGAAGTTAGCTAATTAAAATAACTTTTCTTAGCTAGTTAACTTTAATAGTAATGTCTTTCCATAGTTGATGACTCTATGTAATAATGACCTTTCATGACTAATTAGATTGGATAATAATGATTTTGATTTGATTCAAATAAAATTGCATTATAATAATTAGGAAAATATTTTTTTACTAACATCTTCTTCATTTATAACTATAATTTAATCTTTTTTTGCCTTGATAAGCTTTTTTAGCTTGTAAACAATTATATCATGTAAATGCTCTTCCTTTTAGATTATTGGTTACTATTTTCACCTTTTTTTCATCAGGAATACTCACCAAATTGAAGAAGTCTTCTGTGTTGTCTAACCAATTCATAAACGAATATATGTTGAGGTTGCCATCGAATATAGGAAGATCAATCTTTATATGGTAATATTCATTTCTTTGATTGTGTTATCTCTTTGCTAAGTATTCTACATATTCAAAGTTTGAATCTTCATCAAAAAGTTTCGGCTTTCGTTGATAATGGTTGGCTAGATGCTTGTTGCATGGTCTTCATTTTCTATTTCCAACATTAAAATAGTTGTCTTTTTGGTAGCTTACTATTACTTTGACTTCATGTTAAGAGACTCTATGGATGGATTCTTTTTATTGAAATACAGGATCGCAATGATGGATAAGTCAGTTGTAGGCATTATCTTTGGCACAATTATTTTTATCATCTTCATAAAACTTGCTGACACCACTTTGTAGGTTAATAAGCATGTTGTAGGTTTCATGGAGTTCATAGGTTATCATTTCTTTTCAAGCTTGCATTGTTGTTTCTTAAGCTTTTATCATCACCTAAAGAGCTTTAATCCCATTATCACTGTTAATAAGAAGTTTGTTGCCTTCAATGTTGTCATCAATCGCCATCTCAAACCTTCGACTTCATATTTTAGACTATTAACTAACCTTTAATGCCACCTAACACAGGATAGAAAGTAAAAATGGGGAAAAATATTTTCAGCACACTAGAAATAAATAAATAAAAATAATATAAATAAAGACTTTATTAATATTTCAATTGAATATTAGATGAATAAAATTTTCCACTAAACTTAAGTGATGTGGGACTTAAACTATTAATACTAAACCCAAAACTTTTACCCCACTCAATATAAGATTTCATACACATAAAAGAAGTTAAATGCAAATAACTAAAATTTAAATGATATAATAAATCTAAAGCTAAAGAAAATATAATAATTAGCAAATTCTTATCAAATTTTGTAGGATTAAATTTTTCATAAAATCTTTTAGCTTTTACTCCTATACCATGTTCTGTTCATGATATTCTTTATTAGTAGGAGCACCAAAATATGTTCTCACAACATCACACTGTTCCTTCACGTCATTTGCACCCTTAAGTAAAAAAATATTCATAGCTTAACACCTTCTATTGCCAATCAACTATAAGCTCATTAGGGGTGTAATTGGGTCGAATGACCTGCCTGACTCGATGAGCTCAGCTTGAAAAATATAAGGTTTGAGCTCTTTTTTTTTTTGCCTAATAGGCACATTGGGACTTTTTTTCATGGCTTGATTAATAATTAGGCCAGGCTTTAACTAAGATAAAAAAGCTCGATAGACTTAGTTCAACTCGATTATATTAATTTATTTTTAATAATATAATTATATATTAGAAAAAATTATATCTAATTATTTTTAATACAAAAAAGATTAATTTAATATAATTAAAAATTAAATATTTTATATATTTAAATATCATATTATCTTTTTAAATGTATATTTTTTATTTTAAGAATTTATTTTTACTAAAAATTAAAAAAATATTTTTTAGGCTATTAGGTTGAGGATTTGAACCTTTCATTTAAAAAATAGGTCTAATCGAGCCAATTTTTTTTTTAAATGTAAACGAGTCGGGTTAGGTTTGGGCTTTGAATTTCATGTTATTCAGCCTGATTGACTTGGTCTAAAACCCGTTTGGCTTGACCTATGTACAACTTTAAAGCTTATGTGTATACAAAATTCGAAAAACCTTTGTAGATAGTCACCTGTCTTGACATTATATTCCTCTTAATATACTTATCACATCTTTAAAAAATGCTTCCTAACTTTTGTTTATTCTTTCCTACTATTTACTCCAATATAGTGGACTCATAGGTAGGTCCTTTACCAAGTAGCTTATAAGGAGCACTTAACCATTAGCACTTGTCAAACTTTCAACTTTAAAGAAATACTTAGAATAACTATTAAGTTGTAATACCCAAACTAATAACTGAAATTCTTTCTATGTAAATTCTTTTATTTTTTTCATTCTAAAGTATCTGGTTTAATTAAATGTATTATTTTAAAAGAATTTCCTATTTTAAATAACTTTGGATAAAAAAATTAAACATTTATGTATTTTATTGTTCAAATGCTAATTATTTTATCTTGCAATAAAAAAATTTAAGAATTCACTATTCTTCTTTTTTTTATAATAATGTAATTAAATTTACTTAGGTAAAGTATTATTTCAATATTTATTTAATTAATTGATCAAAATATTTGTGTGTGTTTTAATAGATATTTTTCTTAAAGTTACAAAACTCTAATATATATATACACACATACACATATATATTGTCATAACCTGTATGATTGTGATCGACGTAGAATCTACTTTTCTAGTTTCTACAAGCCTAGTTAGTCTTACTTTGACATCATTGCATAGTATCTAATGAATTAAATAGTTTAGTCAATTTATTAAATTGATGCTTTTCCAAAAATATATATAACTACAAGGTGTACGATAATAAGCCCACACTATCTATAAAATCCAACACATTCTAATTACAACTATATATTGACTATGATTGCAAAAACACACTTTCAGGAAAAACTCTACTCTTAATGCTAAAGATGTGGTTAAGGAGTTGCAATAAATAAATTTGTAAAATATTTTAAATAAAATAATAATAGGTTATAAACTTAGTAAGCTAATAACCTACTTAATAAACATAACAATCACACTCACATCTATTTTATAATATTTGAATATATATAATTATAGCAAATCATAATCATATTTACAACTCTAACTCATTCATCATATAATACTATTATTTAATAACAATAACATGTAATAAACAATAAGAAAATACAAAATGACACACATATAATCTTTTTTATTTGAATTTTATCATTAACTACTACCATAAACCATTCCAATATAGCATAGTAATGTAATCTAAAAAATGACAAGTAGCAACCTAAATCACATCTATAAAAATTCATGAAAGATAAATATAATATTAACTAACTTTAGTGCTAAGGATTACTTTTATCTTGCCTATTTGGCTAACCTACCTACCATTCACCCTACTCCCTATAAGTGCTTGGCAGGATATAACATACCTTTGATACTTACCAGAATCATTCCATCTTTCACAAGATGGGGCCTTTAGGCTAAAAGTCATGTTTCAATACTATTCACACATGAAAGCCACCAAAGCTTAGTTTTCGATGCTCATGTAAAGAAAATCTAAGTTTTGGTACCATACATGCATCATAAACAAATATCCCACCTTATCTTCCCATTACAATAATAGTCTTTTTATTTTCATAATGCCTAAATAATTAGCCTTGTAACTTTTAGACTCTATCTTATCCTTTCATAAATGATTTCTAATTTCAACATAATTTCATAATATCAACTCATTTTCATTTCCATTTGTCATTGATTCATAATATATTTCATCATAACATTCAATACACAATTACATAGGTGATTCCATCATAAATCTAACCACATTTACAACAAGTAAACAATCATTATAATTACATGACTATCCACATACAGTCGCATGTCTTTAATGAAGTTTACCATATCAATCTTAAAAATAAACATACATCAATCATAATCTTATTCCTTTAGGAATTTCATCATCATAGCCATAAATAACAACATTTATATACTTATTACATAATAAATTATAACTATACCAATAAATAACCCCTAAAATTATGTAAAATAAGCAAACTATACTTCAAGTATCACAAATATCTCAAACATTATTATTCACATTACTACTATGCAACTATAAAAGCTAGACAAGTATCCTCTAAACCATAGACAAAGGTGTGGCATTTGAGTATGTGTTTGCATATGATCATCTAAAGTAACTTTAGATGTCATACTCTAATAGAAACATTTAGAAAGAAACCTTTTATGTATACTTGAGTAGTTTTGACCCCTAAAAGATATTTTATGAATAACTTAAAATTTATAAATTTATTATTTATAACACTTATTTCATATGAATGTAGGCTCGATAAGATTTTCATGGACCAGCCCTTTGCATAAAATGGTTAAGTTTGGAAACAACTATATTTTTTTATAAATTAGATCTAAAAATTTGTATTTCAAAATCTTGAAATTTTTTACTTTATTCACTATCCTAATTATCTTTTCAACAATATATAGTTTACTATAAAATGAATGAGATATAACTTTTCAAAGTTAGTGTAAAAATGTTCTCTAGTATACTTGAGTATAGACAACTAGAGAGTGATTTTTGTGCTTATACTCATGTTTATATTTGTTTATAGTTATCCAAAGAACACCTATATTGTCATACTTGAGTATATGTATCTAGAAAACAATTTTCAAAGCTATACTTGCTTACATACTCAAGTAGGAAGCCCAAATTTTATAGGACAGCTACAAAACACGGTGAAAATGGTCATTTTTCTTTCAAATTAATATATATATATGTCAACTAAACTATAATACAACATGAATCTATCATCTCTACTCAATTTATAACTATTAACAATATTAAATCATCCTAAAACATAACCTTTCAACACAAAACCATTAAATTTCACCATAAACATCTAAGTTGATAATTTATACAAAATAATCATGCAAAAATATTAAATCTAAGTGGACTATCTATGTACAATTCACTTAGGTTTGATAGAGGAGATGAAGGTAAGCTTGAAAGGAGTTGTAATATGTTCATAGCCTTACTAATTAAAGAACTTTAACATAAAATTCTCAATTTCCTTTCCTAACTCAAGTTTCAAAAAGGTTTCTGATCAAAACTAAGAATTAGTAGGAGTTAATTGCGATGTTATTTTCTTGAAGTTTCCAACTCCAATTTGCTAAGATTTATGGATTTAAAGTGGAAGAATTTGAGAAAGGAGTTGGAGAAGGAGAAAATTAGAAGTTTCTAGAAAAAATGGAGAAAAAAGAAGGATTTTACAGCCCAAGGGTAAATTAATAATTATATAGAGTTCTAGAGGCAAAATAAAAAATATCCTTAAATCTTCTCCAAACATACTAACTCAATTCTAATTTGAGATAACCTTTTAGTTAATTTATTTATACCTATTTTTATATATCATTCTATTTTATACCTATACATTACTTTAAACGTATCCGCAACAATTTAACTATCATCTATATGACGTATTAATAAAATAAATTATTAAGAAAAAATTAATCTTACCATTCCAATATTTAGTTTTAAACTATACTTATTTTCATTATAAAGCCTCAATATCTTTAATTTAATCATTACTTTAACTATATCTATAATAAATAATTAATTATTGCATTTAGGAAAGTATTATTAAAAATAAATATAAAATATCCTAATTTTTTAGAGGTATGATGTATATATATATATAAATATATATATATATATATATATATATATATATATATGTATATATATATATAAGTTTTTGAATTTATTGAGTTAATGTGAGATTCTTGTTCAGAAGGATTAAATATGATTGACTTTATTTTAATAGTTATCCTATACCTTGATTTGCCATATTTTTTCTCTTAACATTTTTTTCACACCAATTAAATAGAAGGTTGAGATTAAACAAAACTAAGCTTACAATGCACTTTACCATAGTGTATAATTTCTTAAGGTTTCATCTTTTATTTTCTTAACCTTTTCTCTCTTTAGCATTTTCTTCTTTCCAAATCTCTCTTTCTCCATTTCTTCTCTTTTTAACCAACCACCATTTTTGGCTTTCCCGATGGTAGCCCTACCATAGCTTTTCCACGGTTGTTTCTAGCAACATGAGGTAGCTATCTTCCTTCAAATTTCTGATGATCTTGAGCTTCCTTTTGCTAGTAAAGCTTAAGGTAGCTTCCTTAAACATTAGAACTAAAAATTGTAATATTTATCTTTATGTAAACTAGAATTAAGAATACCTCGTATTTGTATAAAATCTAATTTGCTACCATTAGTTTTTGAAATATTAAACACAATGCTTTAGATTATCATACTAGTATGGGTAATGCATAAAATTGTAATTTTTAGGAAAATAACAGTTATAACTAAAGAACTTACAATTTACTTTTGTAAAATGACAAGTAGGTGGAAAGGAAGAAAATAAATGAATGCTTTAAAGTTTTGAAAGAATTTATTAGGTTAAGGTGAGTGTATATCTTATTTTAAATCATAATTGTATTTAATTTTCATATTTCCTTCTATTAATCATGCATGGATTATATGATTATATATATCCATAACCTATTAGAGGTAGTTTTAAGACCTATTGCATATTTAAATTTATAAAGCTATAAATTATGATTATTTATTATTATTATTATTAAACTTATGATTATGTGTCATGATATATTTTGTAAATTGAATTATGATTTTATAGAGATATACTATTAACTACATCTTGAAGCTTTGCAATAAAGACATGGTATTCCTTATTGTTTACCTAAAACATATTATAGTTGTGTTTAGGTAATTGGCGAATGTATGTTGAATGGTTTATTAGTGGCCATGCATAAAAGGCATGGGTATGTAGTTTAATATTACTGATTCTAATTTTATTGATGACATGTTGATGAAATATAGTGTAAGATCATGATACATTGCATTTAATGCCATTAGGCATATTTGATACAAGATTAGGGGCGATGATATGATGAACTTATTAATTACTACTGGATTCTAGGAAATTGCTTATGAATGAATGATGGTTGTCTTAGAAGAATAAGATTAAGTTTGTAAATAGATAAAGTTAATTGGAAGTCACAAGGAAATTTAAATTATTTTTCCTCATTATTTTACTTATATAATATGTTACTATGAATGATTGTAAGGGATTATGTTGTTAATTAAAGAATTGCAACTGATATGTGAATTCTCTTATTTAATGATTGATAAATATGTCATTGAGTTCTAAATGTGTACTAAAACCCTAACTATATTACTAATGAATCATATTTATATTAGTGAAGATCTTGACTTGTTATTCTATGTTAATTATGCTATTGCTTTTTGAACTATAAAAGATTTGATATGGAGGTGAATAGAAGATTATGTATATACAATTAGTTATTTCATAGTTAAGAGCTTATGTATGGAATTTGCTATAGTTACTTTTTTTAACTAATGCTTTTATTAATCTTAAATTAGTCCTAGTTGATTTTTATATTGGCTTTAGAAAAATATGCATTCACTAAATTTATTAAACTCATTTTTTACTTTACTTATTATACTTTCAAGTTTAATTGGATTTATTAAGTTGAGCTATTTTCAAGGAAATCTAAAGCATTTGGTTGGAGAGTATGACAATTAGGGAAATGATGTTAATTAAATTTTATATTTAGATGTCATTATGTATATAAAGTAAAATTTGAATATAAGGAACTCTGTCTATACTTAATTCATGCAAATGTCCATACTTAATTCATGCTAAAAAAATTGTAGGACTATAGGTTTGCAATTTAAGGAAAGTAACCTCACAAGTGTTAATAAAAAGAGGAAACTTTATCCATCATTCTAAGGTTATCATCACATATAAAGTTGTAAAAAAATACTTTTGTTAAGTCAGAGTTTACATAGTTAATATGTTAGCTAGTCAGGTTAGTAGAATTGGTTAATAGGTTCCACGCCAGTCATAATCAAGTTAAGTTATGACATAAGTAATCAATCACACACGTACCATATCATTGGGTTTCAAGGCAAATATGGCTTATCAAAATGGTATTGGTTGTATGTGATCCTAAGTGCACACATATTTCTAGTATAATTTCAATTACCACTTTTCTGGGCATTAATAAAGATAACCTAAAGGTCTTATCCCACTAAAAAACCTAAACCATGCTTTAACACTAATTTTGTCATGATCCAAACCTAGTTGTGTTCAATATAGAACCTATAACTAGTTTCCGCCAACATGAACATAAGACCCTATGTGATGACCTTAATTATTCAAGATGTATAAAAGTTTTCTACTAACTAATAAAAGGATATACAATACCATATAGTCATGATACAACATCTAAGGAAGAAACTATCCTTTTTACCACAAAGAATCCTACATTAATTTTTAATTTCTTATGCCTATTTTATAACTTTTTACTAATAGTTGCTGCACAGGCCATATCATTTATCTCTTACTAATTTAGACTTTCAGAGGTGATGATCACATATATTAACCATCCTATAAAGAAACAATATATAAGAAGCAAGTCATATGACTTAGTGAGTAAATATACTAAATCAAATAACAAGTAAAATCAAGATACTTTTTAGCAATCATAGTTTTTACTACCATTATCTTATAGTGCAGAGGCCTCTTAGTGAACTCCAAAATTTATCTTAGATCTAACTACCCTTAGTGATCTACATTAGGAACTTATTCATTGTCTTAAAGGGACATTACAATAATATCCCATAGAAGTCACATGTATCCAATGGTACCACTATGAACTTGCACAAAATATTATATGCAATATCATCATAAACATAACCACATTATATAAAGAGGATAAATGATAAATAAGGAATGTATATATCTTTCAAATAGCATATTATAATTATAAACTAAACATATACATCCACCTTGTAACTCTTAGACTAACCTTATACCTTATGTTCCTTTTCATCCTTGTTCCTCCTACATTAACTTTATACCTCACTTTTCCTTCTTATTATGAATATAGTATTTGACAATCAAAGTCATCCTTTTATTATTCTAACATCGCTATGCCTTAGTGCATGGTTGTATTACACTTGCTATTAAATGGTTATCATTATAAGAATCAGCAATCATATGGCGTAAGGCACCACAATTCAACTTTGTAGTTTCAAGTTAATTATAACATACTTGTACTCTCACATAGTATATGATATATCATCCTTTAAGTATTCCATTAAGTTATATTCACTTTTAAGGTATATAAACAAGCTCTAATCATGTTACCTCACCATTTGAATCAATTTACTAGCTTTATAGTGGAGAATAGAGTAGCAACAAGCAGTTGTTTTAAACCCATAATAGCTAGTCATTCACTAATGGGTAAGAATCTTGGAGAATACCTAGCACAATAAGTGGTTGTTTGAGGATAGTGAGTGGCCATTCTACTAGGTTTCTATAGATTTCTTTGTTGAAATCCACTACTCATAAAAGCTTATGCCCACTAAACCTAATTGATACACATTTTTATCTTATCAAAATAGAAATACTCACCATAGAAACTTTATTTAATCCATTTTCATTATTAGATTTTTTTTATATTACTATCTACCTAAGTTTTGTTATGACTATCTAATATTTTTCTTGTTTATAGCAAAATTAATAGTTTAAGTTAGAATATTCATCCTTACTCCAAGAAAGGTTGCAAAGATGTTATTTACTATTCTCTTTAAAGATAATTTTGGTTAGGGTTCTATTTCTTATAGAAGCTTAAAATGAACTTTATTAACCCTTCATGAAGAAGAAATGGTTTAAAATTGGCAAGATTTAAAGCCTTTTACCTTAAATGCATAGTGATTTTAACTTGACTCCTCACCGACCTTTGTGGATTCAGAAGGTTCTTTAGAAAAGATGAAGATGAAAATGATGGGGGGAAAAAGAAGAGGCATAACTATATTAGGAAAAAAAGTAAAGAGCTAATTTTAGGATTATATGGGGTAAAAGCATTTTTCATCCCTTGTTTGAAATTTTCTCTTACACTAATTCATATTCTTTCATTCATTCTTACTTGGACTTTCTCTTATTTACCTCATTTATTACTTGTTATTCGCATTCTGTATTTTAGAAAAAGAATATTATTAAAGGGGTGTAACAGGATCTTTCTAACAAATAAGAACCTTAAACAAGGATTTCAGTCTCTTCAACCTAAGTAATGAGTGGCTACACCATAAATTATATTGATGATATATTGTAGTGTTTATATAGGTCATTGTCTTATAGAAAAAATATAGTATATAATCATTTGTAAATTAAATCAAATGATTAATTGTAATGTTATTGTACAATATTCACTACTTATTCTTGTTAGAAAAATGAATTAAAATTGGTATCTATTGTTAGAAAAATTAATAAATTGTATCCATTATTAAAAAAAGTTAAGATACAGAAGCTTGTTATAAAAAATAAAAAAGAATAAATAAAGTTAGTTATTTATTAAAAAAATGAACATGGTTTTGAAGTATTTCTAAGTATGTTGCATTAATAGGTGTTTTGTCTTCATAGTCTACTCAGTAATGGTTTGTTTATTAATTATATTTTAAGTTGTATTGATTTTAATTTTAGATTACATAGTGATGATACTGTAAACTGTATTGATAATCTAATAGTTTTTATGTCGGTTATTATTTTATAAAAATGTCAAAATGCAAAAGTTATCTTTAAAAAAAGGAAATAACTTTGATTATTTATTAAATATTAATGTGGTTTTTGAAAACTTAACAAATATTAGTAGTAGATACCACATCGATTTTTAACCTATAGATGTCTAAAAGTCCAATTAAGTGTAATAAATATTTACCTATAAAGATGAAATTTGTGAGGTGAAGAAGTTGTATTAGGAGATGAAGAGATGGAAACATATACCATGTTGGTTGTTTTATATAACTAATGTCTAAACTTGTATTGAATATTAAATGCATTTACCAATAAGATGTATTAGGAAACTACAAAAAAATTATGATGTTTTAAAGTATATCAATAATTAAGCTATATGAAATAAAACTTACATAGTACCTTGTTTTCTGTTAATGATTGATATCTAAAGCTCTACATATTAACTATAAATTTAATTCTTACTCTTCATTTGAAATATCTGTGCCTAATAGGAAAATAGATGAGAGTAGTGAGAAGAAATAGCATATTCATTCTCACATTAAAAGGCTTAAGTTTATTGCAATATTGGATATGATGCTTCTTTTCACCATAATTTTTCATCAATTTATAATCATCCACACCTTACAAAGTTATCTTTATTGTTCACTCTAAATTATTACATTTGAGTTCCATCAATGGCATTTATTAAATATGTTAAGAAAATGCAAAAAGGATAAAACTAATGAGAAATTCTAGTTAGGAGAAGTAACATGTCCATTTTTGTATTAGAAAGCTTGAGTTCATTGCAAAATTGGATTTGTCGCTTCTTCTTATCATAATTTGTCATCAATTTATTATCATCTACATCCTTATACTTAAAAGTGCTTAACCAATATAAAGGAATTATGAGAAGAGGTATCTCACTTTTCCTTTTTATTTAAAGTTTATTATTTATTGTAAATTATGGTTTTTCATTTATTTCTATTGCTCAATTTATTGTTGCTCGTATTTATTTAATTGTATAAGAAAAATATCATAATTTTATAATATATAACATCAATTTTATGCAAATACTTAACATGGAAAAGTAAAAATATACCTTACTCAGAATTGGATAGTAAGAGCAAAAATTGTATAAAATGTAAAATAACAATGGTTTTATTTGATAACTAACATAGAAAAAAAATTATACAACATCAATTTAGTTTATAATTGATGTGAAATACTTAAATGATATTATCTTTCTTTTTTCAAGTAAAATTATGTTGATATATATTTGATATTTTATATTTCTAATTTCATTATTTAAGGTTTTAGGCGGTATATGGATTGATATATTCCTTTGGAGTATTCCCCTTATCCTATCATGAATCCAATTTGAATCATTTAAATGAAGTTACTTGGAGATAAAAAGAAGGTTATAACCTCACTAAATAATTCAAATGAGATTCATGTTTGGTTCTAAAGGAAAGACAACCTATCTTAGCACCAAATTATAGATTAGGGAGCCTTTTCCTATATAGATATAACTAATTGATTTTTTTTTGTAAGCCAAAAGTCTATTCGATCTCTTCACATAAAAGATCATCTTAATTTAATTCCAAAATTTATTTATTTGTTTTCATTGGTATTTTTTATCTCAATGCTAAGGTATATTTAAATGCCTCATTTTTTCTCTAAATTTAATGAAAAACATATATTTTTTTATATATTATGTTCATATGTTTGGATTTTGTATTTTTCATTTCATTATTTCGGGTTTTAGGTGTTTTGGTTTTCTTAAAGAAAAGGTGGTAAATTACTTGCGTACAAAAGTAAATCAATGAATATTTCTATGCAAAAGATTAAAATGACATGAGTATGATGTAAGTAATACACAATATCACCAAAGTTTAATAGCATAAATTAGGTAATAAATTTCTCCTCAACAGAAACATATTGTATTGACATTACACCTATAACTCAATTTTGACATGCTTATGCCTTTCTATTGCCATAGTAGGATTCACAAAGATTTCTATCAATGGTTATATTACTAAAAAATAATGTAACTACCTTCTGTGCATTTAGAAGTATTACTTTCAAATTTTGTAATATGTACATAATATATATCTTTTATTATTTGAACCTAATTAAATGTATGAAATTATTGTTATTAAATATTTATTGTAGTCAAGATATTATTTTTGACTATAAAGACGTTAAGATAGGGCTTGAATACTATTGTTTTACTACTTGTATAATAATATGAGTTATTAGATTTTGTAATTAAGTTTGAAGGATTGGTAAGATTTAAGATAATTCTAATAGATTAAAAAAACTAATAAATAATATTGATTATTTTATAAAATCATTCTTCTATCTAATATTCAATATTGATTATTTAATAAAAATCAACATACTATATGAAATTTCATCATATATAAAAGTCAATTTTCAATGGTGATTAAAAGACTAATCTCTTATGTAAATAATAACATTAGATACTAAACTAACAACTAATGTCTTATCTCATATATTTAACAATATTAAATATATATATTTATTTATATTTATGTATAAGAACCGATGTTATTAAATATATTCAATGCCAGTCAAAACCAATGTTGAATAAACATACAATAATGCTTTTATAAATGTTAATTAATAACTAACGTAAAATAATTTAAGCAACCACCCTTAAAAGATATTTATTAGTAATATTTTCAAAAATATAAAAAAAATCATGAATATAATGGGGTAAAGATCGTAAAAAGAAACTGATCTGCATTATGATTTCAATTATCAATATAGCACGGCACTGTAATTCCAATTTTTTTAGCAGTGTCCGTAAAAAGGATGAAGCAAAGATGTCAATATCATCTGCGGGCCTTTTATGTTCACAAGAAACTAGAAATTGCAAAACTAGACCAATATGCGGATTCCTAACTACTTATAATGAACAGAAATTTTGAATTTTAAAAATAATTTTTATTAAAAAATTTTATTAATATTTTAATTTTCAAAATAATTTATCTGTATAGTATCTCGTTAAAAATTGCAAAATTTGATATGTTTATGTGAGATGATTCAGCATTCTGCAGCATTGAAATTTGACAGGCAGATGAGTCGCGGCAAGTCACCGAGTGGTAGGTCGTATGTGTAGTTTCAAGTCCTTCGAAGAATCCAAGGTTACTCGCAAACAATGCCTGACAATTCCTAATTTTAACGGCAAAATCTATGTCTTGTGATACATAGGATGTTGATTATTGATTAAAGTTAGAATTTCTCATGGTATAAAGTATACAAGAATTCAAATTTTTGGTGAAGTGATCCCATCCATGAAAATTTTATGCATTATCTATATATATATATATATGATGTTCAAAGTAGTTGGTAATTAATTAGGTTGATGAGAAATATTGTCATTAAGTTGCTAGTATTATCTTTTTGAAGCTAAAAGAAAATAATGAGAGATTGATAAAGGCAAAGGGTAAGCACCGTAGAAATTCAATGAACATTAATTGATATTATTACAATATTAATCAATGTTTCGTCTTCTAGTTATTCTTAATGGATCATCTCATCCGTGGCCGCTCTTTTAGATCTCTCTCTCTCTCTTTTATTTTTATTCTATTTTCCTTTTAGTTATGACTTGCCCTCTACAAAGAGTGCTGATTTTAATGAATTAAATAATATAGAGTAATTCTATTAAAATTTATAATTTTTATTTAATTTATTTAGTTGAAAATTAAAAAATAATTTAATAATAAAAAATTGAGTTTATCTTAAAGTGCACAACTTTTAGACTGATTTTCAAAAAATTGAAATACCTATCTTCCCTCTTTCTCTGTCGTAAGATAGATTCTACCAGGCTTTTGAGACCTTGCGAAGAAGGAAATATTTCGTTCTGAGAAATTTTCGCTTGTTTAGTGAATATAGTCCACTGCTACCAAAAAAATAAGGCGTCATTCTTATTAAGAAGTTAGAAATTTTCGCTCGTATGCTGATTGGATAAATAAGAATTTCTTTCTCTTTTTTAATCTAAAAGGGGAACAAATCATAATTCAAATTCATATTAAGTGATATTTGATTCATAATTTTTCTATCATATTCTCGTTAATATGAGATTCTCATATTAAATTTAAAATCAAATAAAATATTATTTTAGAAATGTGAATATGATTTCAAGGATATTTTTAAGTTAACATTCTTTTAAAATTTTCTATAGGCAAGGAAAGTATTTTACATTTATATATCATAAAAATATTTTAATGACACATATTTGTACAAAAAATGTTATCTTTAAATTATTATATGAAATGATGAAATTATATATACAAATTATTATTTGTCAAAGCTTCACAATTTTAAGAATTAAATAATTAATTTTGTATGTTTTAATAATCTGCCGACATATAAATATTAAACAACATAGGCAGCTATTGTGACTGAGTGCATCCATGTCAAATGCAGCATATATTCAAGACTTTCACTTATAAATGACCATTTAAATAAAGTTTGGAACCACCTCTCAGTAGCTGAGAGTTTAGGCACTATTGCTTCAAGTCCAACTTGTTTATATAATAAGATTATTAATTTGGGCTGAACTAAATGTTCTGCATTATTTATATATTCATTAATTTAAATTCACAAATTATAACCGGTTATAGTGGTTCATAAGATAATTCTATTATTTCCTCAGCCACATTCTATTGGCATATTACGCACCAGGCATATGCCTCCCCTTTTTTAATCATAAATGATTCATTACATTAAAAAGCTCACCATTTTTGTTGGAAAAAAAAAATAGATTCATTAACTATATTTTAGGCCCGTAAATTTTGGTTTTCCCATACATGCCCACCGCCAAGTACGTGGTGCCAATTAATAAAGAGGAGAGAACAACGACCCCAGACGTTGGCCGTTGAAGAGACGGATTCATTGAGTGGATTTATGGTCTTTTTTCCCCTAATATTGATTGATGTTGGCTGATTAATGAATGAGTAATTATTCATTCACATATTTATGCAAAATTTTAAATAATTATGATTCATAAATATATAATTAATATGAGATATTCATTTATATATCAAATTATTATTATTTTATATTTTATTATTTTTTCATTACCATCATTATATTTATATTTTCATTTACCAATCAAATTATTATTATTTTTATACTATTTGAATGGATATATGTTGGCTGATTTGCGGATGAGATTCATCTATGGAGCTTCATTAGAAACCAATTAGTATTTTTTTAAATTTTTTTCTTGGTTATCAAGAAAAAGAACAAGAAAAAAAACCACTATACCTCTAAATAATTGTTAATTATCTAATTATTCATTTAATTTTTTTTATCTTAGTACAAGTTAATTTTAAAAAACAATTATTCGTATAAAAACCTTAAGAATCTACTGGAAAAAATTACTGTACTAATATTTAAATGAAAAATTAAATATAATACATAATCTGGTAGCAATTGATTTTCAAAAACCTTCGATTACAAATATCTATATATAGATCAAAATGCTAAATATTTTATATTTTTATCCTATTGAATTTATTATCATATGCCAAATATAAATATAAATGAAAAGGTTAATTACTTATCGATTAATTTTATATGACTTAATTCAACTCATATTTATCTAAAGTTAATATAAATAGATATGGATATATAAACCAAAACAATGAAGAAAATAATCGTTATGTTTACTTATATATATTCTAGTATACATATGACAATTAAAACTTAAACATAAAAATTTTGAGAAGAATGAGGCTTTACTCATTGGATAGTCCATACAATTCTTTTTCCATTTTTTTGGGTAAAACTATAAAATTCTTTCCAATATATAGAAAGTGGTTAGTGTTCGCGCGTTCCACGAGGTCCCCCTGCCCAAGTGCGGGAATAAATATGAATTTAATAGATTATTTGTACAAATGTTTAATGGTTTTGTTTGTGTGGTTTGATCAAGGAAGCGGCACTTGTTGAAAATTTTCAGCTACTAATAATTAATAATTTTTAATTTAATAAAATTAAATAATTAAAATTTAATCTAATTGTGAGATATGCATGAGACCTATTTTAAAATTATGATGTTAAAAATATATGTTTAGTACATTCACATAGGTCAATGTGGTTTGATAATTATATAGATCAAAGACCCAATAAATTCTTTATGAGAGGATTAATAGAATTTTATAAATAAGAATTATAGTTAAATCTTCTCTTCTCTTCACTTCTCTTATATACAGTTTCTACTCATTAAGAATGCCACAAAAAAAAAAAGAATAAAGAAGAAGATCTAGTCAAGAATTGATTAACTTTTGCTAAATTCAATTATGACTGTAGATCTATTAAGTAAATAAATATAAATTTTATATTTACGGTACTCTAACTATTATATATGAGATTCTAATAATTGAAAATTCTTACGTTTGGTATCAAAACTTATATATATAATATTAGAATCTAAAATAATTAATTATATTTCATATTATTTTGATTAAAGATTTATGACAAATATTAATTCTATACATATAATTCTTGAAAATATATTCATACAATCAATTAGTTTGGAATTGTTTGGTTCACCGTTCTATGCATATAAATATATATATATACTTTTAATATTTTGTTTAGAATTTGTATAAAGGATTTTTTACTGGTTTCAACAAAGCATATAACTTTCCGCTTGTATATGTATATTTGAAAGGAACTTTGTGTTTTTAACAATTATATAAAGGTTGCCGAATCTTATTCGGTGTGCTGTTTGGTTTCCTTTTTCTTTTACATATAAACGACCCTCTAACGTATTCATATAAAATGAATTTTATATATGAATTCCATTAGTTTTTCGTTTAGCATGCCCATCCGTTTTCGTAAACGCCTTGGTGGATGTTTATTGTATATATGAATTATATATACACAACTTGATGGATGAATTATATATACATGCCTCTCCCATTCTTTATATATATAAATTATATAAATGCTTTCATGGATGTTTATTATTATATTATTTTATTTTTTTATTGATCCATTAGATTCTTACGGGACCAATGGTCACCGTGACCAAGTAAAATAAGGTGGCTCCTGCCATGCGTTAATAGGAGCTATACGCCACTTTTATTTATTTATTTATTTTTATTTCTATGTTCTTTTTTTTTTTCTTATACGGAAAGTACTTATTAAATCTAGATACCAAAGTGATTAGTGATTATGGTGTGTGGATTTCACTAATTTTATACCATGTAATATTTCATTAAATCCACAATGTGGATTTTAGTGATTATACAGGCAATTATACTATGTATTTATTAATCCACACGTGCTTTGAATTAATTAAAAGATATTCTTTTAGAATTATAAAATTGTAAAATTTTCTAGAAAAATAAAGTAAAATACTTATAATCACTCTTCCTAATATTTTTCTTTTTTTTGTAGTGAATATAATTAGATATTATAATTATATTAATTTTAAATTTTATTTAAGATTTTATTATGCAATAATATTTGAGGGCTCATTGAGATGCATTCATTTTTAACATTAAATCAAGAGTGGCCTATTGAATACATATGATTGAGTATGCAAATTAAGATATTAAATAATTTATTTTCCTTATTTAAGAAAAATTTTCATTATTAGCTGTAAGTGCTTAACTACCAAAGTGGCTCACTTATAGTGATTAGTGAGATATTTTCTTATTCAAAAGTCATAGGATAGTATTAGAATTATCTTATATAATTGTCTACCCAAATGGAGTTATTATGTAAGATAATTTTGGTATATGACATAAGATATCATGGCTGGAAATATATCAATTTAGAAAATCTATCTATCAAAAGAGGATAAATTTTTGAAAACTGGATATTTTCATGTCAGCCTTATAAGGAAAGTACTTATTAGCATATCATATTCTCTACCCAAAGGGGAGAATATGATGATGCACTAAACTCTCTAATTATTATAGCACATCAAGAATCGTTACTATTTATATATTCTTTTTTAAATTATCCATCGGTTAATTATTGGATTTTTATCTTGAACGGTGACTTTTGTTGTAAATGGCAATGAAACTATCATTGAGATCTTACATGGATCCAACTATAAGAGACGGAATGAAGATTTGAATTTTGCCTTAGTTATAAATGACATAGACATAGCCTTACATATCAATCTTCTTGCAGCCATCATTGCTCAAAGTACTACTAAACAAAAGTAATTGTTTGTTAAGTGGGATAGATCAAACTATATGTGCCTACATGCCATTAAAAGATCTATCTTTGAGCATCTTCTGAGTAGGTTGGATGAGATTGAAAATGTAAAGAGCTCTATGATCTTATTAGTTAAATGTACCAAAAATCTAGTAAGTTTAAGGTTAAGAACCTCATAAGCAAGCTAATGAGTATAAGGTATGATTTTGTTAGAAATGTTAGAGACGTTATCATGAAAATGGTCCACATCAAAAATAAATTAGCTTCCCATAAAATCACCATACTTGACAAATTCATTATTCACCATGCCTTTAATTCTCTTCCTCATGAATTCACCTAAATTAAAACAATCTATAACACCATGAATGAAGTTTAAAGTATCAATGATCTTATACACAAATGTATTTTTGAAGAAGAAAAATTCAAAAGAGAGAAAAATGAGAGCACTTTACTCACTATTAACTCTAAATCTAGCCACCAATAAAATTCTAACAAGTCTAGGAAGTTTGAGGTCAACAGCTCCTAATAAGTTTTAATGCAACAAAAGCTAAGGTAGTAATCAGACAAAAAGGATAAGTGGTCGTAAAGCTATCATTAAGAAAGATAGTAAATATTTTTCTGTAAAGAGAAAAGTCATAAGAAATTCAAGTGCTAAAATTACAAATCTTGATTAAAGAAAAAGAATAAGCAAGAAGGTAAACCACTAGCTTTCATTTGTTTTGGATCCCATTTTGTTAATGCCTTATTAAACTCGTGGTGGCTTGATAACAGTGCAACTATTCACATTATTGTTATTTTGTAGGAATTCAAAAGTAAATGGAAGCTAAGTGAGAAAAAGGTCAAACTTCGAGTTGGAAATAATGTTAAAGTGGAAGTTAGTTATATAGGAACAATAAGTTTAAATTTAGAGTCTGATTTTGAACTTATTTTGGAAAATATTTTTTTATGTATTCTCCTTTAGGAGAAATTTGATTCAATTCATGTTTTAGATAAACATGGTTATCATTTTATTATTAGGAATGAAAAAGTTAATTTATCTTTAAATTCTAAAATTGTTAATGAATTTAAGCTAATTGATAATTTATATAGATTATGCTTGGCCCAAAATAATGAATATAATAGTATGAATGTTGAAAACATAGTGTCTAAGAGAACCTTAGTGAAAATTCTTTCTTGATATGACATAAAAGATTGGGTCACATCTTAAATGAAAGAATTAATAGATTGATAAAAGTTAGTTCTTTACCTTCTCTTAATTCTAAAAATTTAGACACATGTGATGATTATATAAGGGATAAGCTCACTAAGACTAACAGTAAAAGGGCCACTCAAAGTTTTGACCTTTTAGAAATTGTGCATACTAATATTAGTGGATCACTTACTCTTACTCTATGTGGTAATAAATATTTTGTTATATTTATTGATGATTTTTCTCATTATGGTTATTGTTGAAAATTCGAATTATCACATGCAGCAAAAATTCAAATTTTGATCCGAATTCTATCTAGGATCCATGCAAAAAGCATAAATCAATGATTAGGGTTTTACCTATTGGGCACTCATGTTTTTACTAATCAAAACTTGAGAGTGGATGAATTAAATGCCGGTCGGAAGGTACAGCGTCTCTACGGTATCCACACGGAATGAATAATGACCTCTCACCCTCCACGAATCTGCTAAGATGCGTTTCTCTCTCTAGGATTTAAGATTGGATATTTTCTAAGTGATTTAGGGTTTTGGGAAGCTTATGAGCGTGTACATAAAAGTGCTGCCCTCAAGTCCCTTTTTATATAATTTAGGCAAGCCACAATCCTAGTCATACTAGGATAATGCTTCCAAAATCCTAATCACACTTAACAACTCATCTTATCCTTATCCTAGAGATAATGAGGAGAGATAGTACTTATCTATTAATTATTTAATATTAGATAATAATATTATCTCATAATATAAATATCTTAATATTAGATAATTACATATAGTTATCAAATATTAAAATAATATTATCTCATAATATATTTATTTAATATCTGATAATATAATTATTTGATATTATTTTAATATCAAATAATAAATATAATTATTATTATGTGATATTATTTGATACTAAAGTAATATCAAATAATATTATATAATAATAATTATATTTATTACGTGAAAAAAATATATTATTATTTAATAATATATATATACACGAAAATAAGTCTGATTAATTGGATATTAATCTAATTAAAGTCTAATTAATTATTATTTTATTACTACTCCTTTTTGTGTGACCTTGTAAGTTCTTACTACGTTAACAATTACTCATTATTGAGCTATAAATAGTGAGCGGTATCTAGCAATACATTACTGTCACTCAAGTAGTAAGAATGTCTGTGATTCAACATCCACCTAATACATTATCAACATTTTGCATCATAATCCCTTTTGTAATAATATCCAAATTGAATTGAAGGCATGGAATGTGTCATCCTCGTCAATGTTCAATTTATATTTCTTGATACTGAGTATACTTCAAAACAAATAATCAATATCACATATTGATCCATTTGAGTATGACCATACATTTCTAAGTCTCACTCAATCAAGGGGCCCAAGAATATATCTCTTTTATAAAAGTAATAAAATTTCATGTACATCACTCACTTCCTTTTACATGATTCGTGACACATCCAAACAATGCCCTACTTGTCATCCCGATTAAAGGTGACATAGGACGACATCAAAGTGAGTAACCCCTCATGTAAGGAACTGTAGTGACTTCAGATCAAAGGACTATATGCAATTGTGACCATATGAGAACTACTAATGACATAAGTCTTAACCATGCAGTATTCTCATATTAGGTCACTCCAGTACATCTGTTTACTAACAATGTACTCATGTATTGACTTGATATCATATATCCATAATTCATAATTATCAGTCATTATACATGCCAGTCTCGATGTACTATTACTATCCCTTTCGTAATAATACTTGACTAGGAGCATTTTAGGAATAGTAAAATTATTTCAGGGATACTTATTATTTTAAGTTATAAATTATGTAAAATTAATAAAATAAAAAAAATAATATAATAATTACATTGCTTAAAATAAAATATAATACATTGTGTCTTATTTCAATCATCTATATGATTGGTTCCTAGGACACACACCAACAGTTATCTCTACCTAATTAAGGATAAGTTTGATGCTTTTGAAAACTTTAAAATTTTTAAAATTAAGGTAGAGAAATAATTAGGAAAAGTTATTAAAATTGTTAGGTCTGATTAAGGTAGTAAGTATTATGGCAGATATGGTACAACGAGATAGCATATGGGACTATTTGCCAAATACTGACAAGAGAATAGGATAATTGCCTAATACACTATGCCTGGTAGTCCTAAATAAAATGGTATGACTAAAAGGCAGAATCATACTCTTAAGGATATGATGAGGAGCATGATGAGTAGAACCAATCTTTTCGAATCTCTTTAGGGTGAAGTCATAAAATGTGTATTATATATATTGAATAGAGTAACTAGTAAATTTGTACCAAAAACATCTTTTAAACTATGGACTAATAGGAAACCTAGCTTAAACTACTTTCAAGTTTGGGGATGTCCTATAGAAGTCAAAATTTATAATCTTTTTGAAAAGAAAATTGAACCTCAATCTACTTATTACTACTTCATAAGGTACTTAAACCATTCCAAAAAGGCATAAATTCTATTCTCTTGAATGTAGAGCTAAAATTGTAAAGTCACATATGTTAAAATTTTTAGAATGGGATACTACTTATAGAAGCATCATAGAAGTTATTAATAATAATGAGCTTGCAAGATATGTCACTTTCCCTTTGCCAAATCTATAAAGTCTTGCAATACCAATAAATATTGAAAGAGAAAATAATGTACAGTAGAATACATATCCTCTCCCTCTTACTCATCTTTCTAATGCAATTCTTGATCCTATTGATGTAACTTAAGCTTAGGAGAATGAAGTTGAGGTGCCTTTGAAAAGATTTACTAGACAAAGAAGATATGCAATCTTTAATGATTACTTAGTTTTTCATAAAGATAGTGACTATAATATTAGTCATATTATTAATCTTGTGACTTTTTAATATACAATAACTTGTCCATAGTCTAACATATGGATAGATGTAATGAAAGATAAAATGAATTCTATAGTTCATAATGGTGTTTGGGAGCTTATTAAGCTTCAAAAAGGATGTAAACCTATTAGTTGTAAATGAGTGTACAAAACCAAAAAAGACTCTAAGGAAAATATTCAAAGGCTTAATGTTAGATTGGTAGCAAAAGGATTTACTTAGAAAGAAGGAATGAACTATAATAAGATCTTATCACCAATGTTATCTAAAGATTCCTTGAGAATCATCATGGCTTTAGTAGCACATTATGAATTAAAGCTTTATCAAATAGATGTGAAGATAGCTTTTTTTAATGAGGATCTAAGAGAAAAAGTTTATATGATACAACCAAAAGGTTTTCAAGAACCTAGAAAAGAACACTTAGTGTGTCGACTTAAAAAGTCTATTTATGAGCTTAAACAAGCTTTTAGGCAATGGTATTTTAAATTTGATAAGGTGATCACTTCTACGGGCTTTGAAGAAAATAAAGTTAATTAGTACATATATCTTAAGATCAATGAGAGTAAATACTTTTTTCTCATCCTCTATATGGCTTATATTCTATTAGCTAGTAATGATAATGGATTCACAATTATTGTTTAAGATTTTTGACATAAAAGGTCTTGAAAATGCTTAATTTATTCTTGTAATAGAGATTCATAGGGATCGACGTAGGGGTTTGTTAGAACTTTCATAAAGGTCTTATATTGATTGTGTACTTGCTAAATTTAACATACAAAATTGTAAGGGTAGGGATGCACCTATTATAAAAGGTGACAAATTTAACCTTAGTTAATGTCCTAAGAATGATTTAGAAAGAGAATCAATGAAAATATACCTCATTCTAGTACAGTGGTGAGTCTTATGTATGCATAGGTTTGTGTTACGTGTAAAATGGTTTATCAATTAGCGCAAGTGCACACTGTCGTAAACAAGTAATAAAGTGATGAGAAAGTATCGTTCCCACAAGGATTGTTTCACTAAGTACCAAAATTAATAATCCTAATACTATTTGGCAAATCGATTAGTTGGAAATGGAGTGAGTAAATAAAGATTGATGCAAAAAATACTTAAAATAAATATGAATGCAATTGGATTACAGATAAATATGAATAAAAGCCCTAGGGATCAGAATTCACTTAATAATTTTGGATTGAATCATCTATCTACACTAATCCAATTTTAACTCCCTTAATTGATAGTCGAGTTTCCCTAAATTAATTACTAGCCTCTTCCAAAGTCAAGTAATTCTATAATTAATTGCTAATTCACTATATTCCTATGTGAATTCAAATAACTAATCATGCATTAGGATTTATGGAACTCACTAAGACTACATAAACCATATGAATATATTCCTATTTCATATGCAATTTACGGTTTTAATTATAGGTTCCATACACATGTATCTCCTTTCGGTCTCAACATGCATATTGAGTTCATTCAAAAGGTGGCCAATCAATTGAAAGCATTAAGAGCAATAATTAAAACTCAATCTAAGAAATAAAATCAAAATTAGTTTCAATAGACGAGAATTCAATCCGTTATTATCAAGTTATGTCATCACCCTAGAAAGATAAAAAATTAGAACATAATGAAATTAAAAATAAACTCAAAATAAAATAGAAACATCATCACATTCATGATACAAACATAAGATTATAATTACAAATGCATGAGAATAGAAATACTATCCATCCATGTAGGAGGTAAAACCTTCCATGTAGGAGGCATACAAGAACTAAAAATGCATGAACTAAACTACAATCTAAGATGCATGAATCAATGAATGCTGCAAATAATCTCTACTTCTACCTATTAATAGGTGAATGAATTAGCTGCAAGTCATAAATTTTGACCATTAGCTACCAATCATATTCTTTAGCTACCACTCATGGTCTCTAACTACCCTTCCTGATTTTTGCAGCAACAATTTTTATGACTTGTTGGTAATTTTTCACCATGAGAATGGCAGATTTACATCTTCCTGTAAACATAGGAGTTGTAGAGCCGGATCTTAAATTTCAAATGCCGCAAAGAACTCCTAATTTTGACATTTCTATCCCAAGTTATGATCAGATTAGTAACCAAAGGTTAGATTCCGTCAGAACCACTGTTTCATCTTCCAAGCAGAATTTGAGATCCTTATATTTCGAACTGGGCTTTTATTTAAACATGAAAGTTGTAGGGCTTTTTCTTATCTTTGTAACCATATAAAGAAAAATCCAATCCAACATCTGAAACTCCAGATATAGCCTAAAACCTGAAATAGGGTCAAAATACAGCATTATCTAAAAGATTTGATTTCATTTTAAATTCAAGACCCATTCACAAAATGCAGCTAAATTTATTAAATTAAACAAGATAACATCCAAAAATGCATCATAAAAGGAAAAATAAATATGTAAATATTTTACATATCAGTTTGCACTAAGCCGGACATTGCATTTGCAATAGGAGTTCTTGGTAGGTATCTTACTAACCCTAGTATGGATCATTAGGTTGCTATCAAGAAAGTGTTGAGGTACTTATAAAAAATGAAAGATTATATGCTAGTTTACTAAAAAGTTCACAATTTTAAGATTGTTAGATACACAGATTTTAACTTTGTTAGTTGTTAGAATGATATGAAATCCACCTCAAGATACATTTTCATGTCAGTTGGAAGAGCGTGAGATAAACACTTTTAGCTTCTTCTACTATGAAGGTTGAGTTTATTGCATGTTGTGGAGCAACTACGCAAGCTATTTGGCTGAAAAATCCTATCTCTGGTCTTCGCATTATTGATTCCATCTTTAATCCACTAAAGATTTACTATGATAACAAATCTACAGCGTTGTTTTCTAAAAAACAACAAAACCTCATATGGGTCTAAGCATTTGGAAATAAAGTATCTTAAGGTTAGAGATTTTGTAAAAAATGGTGACATTACTGTAAAACATATTGATACAAACAATATGATTACTAATCCTTTTACTAAAGGTCTAAGACCTGTAATTTTTATTAAATATGTTAAGGGTATATGTGTCTTGGAGTTTTTTGATGTATTTAATTAGTGGGAGCATATTTCCTATATTTGATATTCTCATGTTATAATTTATTATGTTAGACCCTTTTTTATGAGATATTTAATTTCATTAATGATCATCATAAAGTGGATATTCTATGCTATTATATACTTTTACTTATACATGTACTTATAGGTATTGAAATTTTATTTCTTAAGACTAGTGTCTATCTTAAGTATGACTTTGATGTCAAGAAAGTATGTCTCATAGAATGACACAATTGAATGATCTCGAGAACATAGGTGAGACTTACATATAACATATGAATTTCTCATCAAGTTTAGAGAAATCATAAGGGACTTATAATGAAAATAGCATGTTTAATCACATTTGGTGCTATTTTCTTGCTATAAAGCCACACTAAAATCCATTGTTAATAAAGTTACTAGCATTCATAACTATAGATTAGTCCTATATCAATAAGGGGCATAAAAGCCACTATGATCCAATGTTAGTTGGCTATATTAGATAGGATTATTATGATATTGTGTTAATGGACTAAATTATTATTTTTTAATTATAGCCATATAAAAGTTTTTAATCAATTAGTATGGAGTCTTATTTTCAAAATATATTTTATTAAAACTTTATAAAATCCAATTAATATTACTTAAGTGGGAAAATGTTGAAATTTTTTATAAATTGAGCTACTATTAATTAGTAATTTTTAATTTAATAAAATTAACTAATTAAAATTTTATCCAGTTGTTAGACATGCATGAGACCTATTTTAAAATTATGATCTTAAAGATATGGACTTAACATATTTATACAAGTTAGTGTGGTTTGATAGTTGTGTAAGTCAAAGGCTCAGTAAACCTTTTATGAGGAGGATTAATGGGATTTTATAGATAAGAATTATGACTAAGTCTCCTTTTCATTTCTAATATACACAATTTTTATTTATTGAGAACTACCACCAAAGAGAAGAGCGAAGAGGAAGATTTAATTAAAAAGAATTCTTTAACTTCCATTGAATTCAATCATGGCTGCAGATCCATTAGGTAAGTAAATATAAATTTTATATTTACAATATATATTTACGATATTTTAACTATCATACATGAGATCCTAATAATTAAAGGTTTTTACAACACTAACCTAATTTAATTGATTCATTCAAAGATGAGATTGACTAAAATATGTTAATTATCCAATAGTTTTAAATGATTTATATCAAACACTAAATTATAGCTTTTTTAAACATTATAGAAGTTAAATAGTGTGAAATAAAAATGCCATTGAAAGGAATTAGTGGTAGGAATTATTTATGCTTATGTGTTAATGAAGAAAATATGGTATGAAAATGATATAATTGCTTGTGACAACTCTCCATTAAGTGTTATGAAAATGAAAAATGATGCTCTAAATAACTAAGCATCTGAGTGATTAGAACTAGGCTTGTTATTATGTAGTTAAGAGTCTTGAAACATTAAATTAGCATAAAGCTATTAAGACAAAAGTATTATAAATGTACTAAACTATATATAACTATTTATATTAGGCTTAGACTATAAAAGTTTAGAAAATATATAGTTCAAATATTAAAGATTGTAATTTGGTTTGATTCGGAAATAAATGAATTTTTTAAAATAAATCAAACTAAATCACACCATAACTAAACTATATTTCAAACTAATTAAAATTGATAGTTAGCCATTTTGATTGATTTTAAAGCAATTTTGAGTAGTTTGGTTTGTGTCGATCAATTTTGATTGGTTTTGAACAATCCTAATCATTTGTAATATTTTAATTATAAAAATTGCACAAATTTATGTAAAAATTATGATTTTTATGTTGAAATTTTGATAAAAAATTTCAAATATGTGTATATATACATGAATACAACTTTAAAATTTCAAATATTTCTCATTGAAGTTATTATATTTTTCTTTGAACTATCACTTTTCAAAATACAAAAGATCTACCAAAGTACATTGGATTGTTGCAACTTGAAAAATCATCCCAACATATACACTATACAACATTAACATGCTAACATTATAAATTTTGTAATCAATATGAAATTTTACTTTGTAAACATGAGAAAAAGGAGTAATATGGAAAAAGAATTTGCAATTCAATTTTGTCAACAAAAGAAAATGTGAGGTGAACATTGGAGATAAGAGATATTTAAAGGGGTGAAATTGCTTTAATTTATTAATTCTTTCTTATTGGCATAATTACATAGATATACGTTATCATGATAAATAATTCTAATGCAAATTATCATAATTAAATACATAAATTTGCATCATAATTGATTTTTTAAGAGAAAATTGAAGTTAAATTTTTTTTGTTAAGAGGAAAATATATATGATTAAACAATAAATTATCTTTTATAACTTATTTTTAATTATAATTTTTTTCTCATTAGATTTATCTACACTATGTCGTTTAATTCACATGGAAAGTAAATTCTTATAGAAAATTGGACTTTTTAGGAAGTAAATTTCCTAATCAACTTACCAAAAAATCTTAAAAGTTGTATATTTGATACCAAAAAGGTAATATTTCCTATTAAGCAACATTTTATTTATTTATTTTGTTTAACTTTAAACTTCTCAAGAAGTTTTAATAAAATAACTACTATACCTTTAATTATAATATAAAAAATTAAAAATATTAATAAATTTTAATTATCTTTAGTTCTCTTTTTTTTAAGTCATGTGTCTAATATCTTTTGTATCATAATTTTTTAATTTATAATTTTATACTTTCATAAAAATTAAAATTAACTTAATGAATTATATATAAAAGATTAAATTAAATCATATATTAGTATTATAAATTAGAAAATATGTTTAACTTGTAATTCATAAGGGTGGCAATTGATTAGCTATGATTGATTTGCAAGGCATTCATTTAGCCTATCCTAAATGAATGCCTTAATTTTACTAATCAATAAATTTGGCTTACAACCAATTGATTGAAGTAACTAATTCGACAAAAACCAAACATATTGGATTTGAATGGGTTCAAGCAATTTCTACAAGTGTAGAATAAAGGAAAGAAAATCACCAATAGAAAGCAAAAACTACAAAAAAAAGGGAATAAAGATCTTGAAAGGAATTATCATTATTTAGAATATAAGAATTGAAAATAACACTCTAATGATGATTTGCTTGAATGTGTGAATTAAATAAATGAC
This sequence comes from Sindora glabra, assembly GCA_020226215.1. Classification (NCBI taxonomy): domain Eukaryota; kingdom Viridiplantae; phylum Streptophyta; class Magnoliopsida; order Fabales; family Fabaceae; genus Sindora; species Sindora glabra. The sequence continues at coordinate 53,515,733 of CM035226.1, forward strand.
AAAATAAAAGCATCAAGCAAGAAGTCTATGAACAAACAAATCTAATATTCCATACTTAACTTAGCATCAAGACATGAAAAATCCTTGATATATTCATAAAGGTACCTTGATGCCCTAATTTTTTCTTAAAGCTAGAAGCAAAATTTTGCTTCCTTTGTGCATGAGTTCAAGCTAAATATAAGTGGGCAAACTTTATTTTGAACCTTATTTCAACCTAAACCTTAGTCTGAACCTTAGAAATCCCCATTTCTAGTCTTCTCCCATAATGAAAAGATAAATATTATGATCAAGGGCTTACTACAAGCATGGATTCTTCATAATGTGATATTTGTCATAATTTTTAATTGGGACTTTTTTCTTCACTTTCACAAAAGCAGGAAAAAATGAGTAAAGGTTGCTCATGAAAAGTCCTTACGGAATTCTCTGATGGGGCAATGTAAATAGCAATATTGGTAGGTCGGAACTCTATTAAGGCAACTAAAGGCTGTGTTAATTTTGGTAGGAAATAGGTGTTTTGCCTTTGCCTCACTATTAAGTTGTAATAATAGGTTAGGATGCCTTAGATAAGATAATGCTATTTTGGTGACACATTGAGTAAGTTTAGTTAAAGGTGGGTAAAACAATCTCACCCATCACTGACCAAAATGCAAAAGAATGTCTAAAAACTAACTTGAGCTTACTTAAACACTTTCCTAACTTGCCTCTATCCACCACTCTTCAGATTCGGTTAGAAGTTATTGTAGGTTTGACTAAAATTTTCCACCTTTAGTAATTCATATTTATTTAGAATACATCAATATATTCTTCTAACAATCATGGGAAAATGTCTTCAATGAAATGAAATTCTAGTAATAAAATAAAAGAGTAAAGTTGTTATTAATTAAATTTGGTAAATATAATTTTATCTTTATATCTATAAAGAATATAGGAAATAGAACCTAGCTAGAAGAATAAATAAGAAACTTCCCATACTCTATAGGAAGTAGAACTTTCTATAAAGGCTTATTTTTCTTAATGTGTTAGATAGTGACTAACTAAATAACTTCCTTTTCTTTTATTTCTTGAGAAGTAAGACTTTCCATACTAGAGTTATGAACCAAAAGACTTCTAATTATTTTTCAAAAAAATTAATCATTAGTCAAAATCATGTCAAATATAAATTTAATTTGCATGCTTTAATCAATTAGTAATCAATTATGAAATTTATTTACAAAGCATTAAAATTAATTTTAAAAAGATATAAACTCAAAAGTGCTACCATCTCAATCACAATTTGGATTACATAGTAATAAAATTAATTTTAATTCTAATTTTTTTGTCATTAAAATTATGCATGACTAAGTATTTCTTAAAAAATCAATCATTAGTCAAAATCATGCCAAACATAAATTTAATTTATATATTTTAATAAATTAATAATTAATTATGAAATTTATACAAGTTTCATTATATTTAGTTTTTACAAGATAGAAACTAAAAATTAGAAGTTGCTACTTCCTTATTCATAATCTAGATTATGTAGATTGAAATTAATTTTAACTATAAATTTTCTCTTATTAAAATCATTTACATTAATTATTTTTTCAAAAAAATTAATCATTAGTTAAAATCATGGTAAAGATGAATTTAATTTACACATTCCAATCAATTAATAATTAGTTATGAAATTTATACAATTTTTTTTATAAATTTATATTCTTAAATTGGTTATTATATATTCATTATATGAAGTTCAAATAAATTATTACAATCCTTTAAAATTTTAAATTTTTATTTCATGTAAGAGTAATAAAATCAATGAAAAAAAAAGTGGGACGAAGTTTGTATATGAAATAATTAATTGTTTGAGGAAATTGAAATGAAAATTTAGTGTAAAATAGTTAAGAAAAATGAATGAAGCAAAATTTTAAAGGTTAAATATGCTAAGAGTTAAATAATTAAGTTTGGAAGGAAATTTATGACACATCTCCAACTTTGCCCTACTGTTATTCCTTTTTTACCCTTGAAACTTTAGCCACCAACCTTTATTTTATGAAAAGTTCCTCAAATCATCCTTCACTTCATTCTTTTCATCTTCCTTTCCTTATAAAACCAAGGTATAAATATTCAACCATTGCTTATGTTTTTCCATCTAAAAAAGGAAAAGCTTCCTAATATTCAATTCTTATAAAGCTTTCTCTCATTTTCTTATGGATTGGATATGGTTAAAGGTATTCACAAAGAGGGAATTGAACCCTAACTTTGGATTTTTGGGTTTTTGCATGTTTAGGAGCTATTAAACCACAATTTTTTCAAACTAGTATCTCCTTCACACAAGGTAAATAAGCATTGTAACTAAAATGATTTTAGATGAAGTTACTTATTTAAATTACTTTTCCTATTTTTCTTCAATCTAAAAGAATATGACAATTTTTAAAAGTTTCAATTCATAGTGGATATGAGGTAAATGATGATATGGATATTGTATTTGATGATTTCATTAAGGTAGTCTTGGAAATGAATTAGGAGTGAAAATACTTCAAATGAACAATGCCATTGCATGAGCTTTAGCAAAATCCTATGTTATAGCTAACTATATAGTTGACTATAACCTATAAATGTGTTTACTAAGCAAGTATAATCATTTACATAGTCGATTATGCCCCTATGAATTTGCATTTAGGGATTGCCTAATTGATTATATGCTTGAAGATTTATTTATAGGCTCTTATAATTAACTGTATAATCGACTGTAGCTTTATAGAGTTACTTTCTGGGCTTACATAGTTAATTACATAATTGAATATATCTTATAAGGTTCCACTCATTACATTATATAAAAGGTCAAGGCATACTTAAAAGTTTCATAGTATTGAAATAAGTTATTATACACTAGATGGAGTTAAATATAAAATATGAGGTCATGCAAAGACACATGATAATGTGGTGACATGTGCATACTGGCGAATTTAATTTGCAAATGCTATAGTGGATTTATATGATTGATATTCATTGTTTATAGGAAAATTTTCATATTATTACCTATATCATAACTATAAATGGTAGTGCCAGTGAAACACTAGTTAATTATTTTATGGTTAATGAGAATGATAATGTCAAGGGTGATGATATACACTTTATAGGAATATGTACTAGATTTGCATGTTATTTTGTGAAAGGATAAAACTAATCCTAGATGAACAAGGTTAGATTCGTAAAAGGATAAGGATGATTAAGAGTTATAAGGAGATTTACATGCTTTTTTTATTATAAGTTACAATTTCTATCAAATATTATTGAATTGTTATGAATTGATTGTGAACCTTTAAAAATGAAAGTATTAGTGCAAAGAATTAATTTTTTTTTATGACTATAGTGATGTGTAAATGTGTGTTGTGACCTTGTTTGTGATTTATTATTATTTATGTTTGTAATTGGCTTTTGCTAGATAGGTTAGTCTTCCAAAACTCTTCCTTCTTCTTTAATAAATGTATAAAAGTGTAGTTAGTTTCATTGGATAGAAATTTTAAGGTTTCTCTTAAAAGATTAAATTATAATCTCCCTATTACAATATAGGCATATTTTAATAAATTCTTATTTAATTATCATTTGCTTATTAAGTTTCATCAAAACTCACTCTCTCTCTTTATTCTTTTCTTGGGGGACTTTTCCTTTTTTTGTGCCTAACTATTGTTGGATGGATTAAAAGTAGGTCCATTTAAGAACCCTAGTGTTAAAGTAAGTTATGGGATAATTAGAATAGTCATGCAAAATAAACCATTTATATATTCCATAATGTATTTTTGAAAACTGCATACTTTTCTTCATGAAAAGCATGGTTGCTTTTGAAACATAAAATTAGATACATTTAGAAAAAGTTACCAGGTTGTCATTTAAGGCAATTTCCTATATCAATCACATGCCTGGGGGTAGGTCATAATAAAAGTAATGTCAAAGTATAGTCTAGAACATAAGAATGCATTTTGTTTAGAGTCATGATATATATATATATATATATATATATATATATATATATATATATATATATATATATATATATATATATATATATATATATATCTAGATTGTCCTAATGAATAGTTTAGAGAACTAACCCTTAATAGTTGACCATATTTATCAAAAAGGGCCATAGTTAGATTGATCATTGACTTGCCACATAATACAATCTCCATAAACCATTTTTTATTGCAAGAAGCTAAGGATAACTAATACGAGTAATTCTGCTATTTAAAACTATGGCAATACCTAAACAATGGGAAACCTTAGTTTAAATTATGATTGTGGATAATATGTTTATTTTGAGAATTGATGATTGTACATGTTTCTTCATGCCTACAATTGAAGAAAGGTTAATCAAACATATGCTAGTTTGTATGTAAATTTAGTGACTTGGATCATACATTGATAATGTAATGCTTACATCTTATGATGTTTAAAATGTCATAATAAATAATTTGATTCATAAATCAAGTTGATTATTAAAGTAGAAAATCTAATGAGTTAGTTGATTAAGGGAAGGTAAAATAATTTCTTGGTTCATTTCAACAACTAAGCTAGTGCAAGAATGGTTTATGTTAAGTCATATAGAATAAAGTAAATTTACACTTTAGGCGAGTAAACTTTCAAATGTATTGCTTTAAGGTCAATATAAATGGAATAAGTATTAAAGTAAGAGGTAATAGGGTGTTATAAAATTGTAGTTGCTTTATAAAGATGTAGTCTAAATCTTATTAAGTAATGTTAGCATACGGAGCATGTGAGATAAAAGTGCATGAACTTTATAATTCCATGGTTATATGTATCATTGAGTCAAGTTCTGTAAAATGCCTTATACTTATTTCGATTATTTATTTAGGATCATAATTTCAGGTGCTTTTAATTCATAGACAATAAGTTGTAAGTGTGA